>JAJOZX010005561.1:272500-324939 GCA_023014485.1 Bathynomus jamesi | reverse complement strand
AGTTTAGGTATTAGTTACTTTTCAACCCAGAATGTTTCCCGACAATTTTGAGGGTTCTACATTAATGTCTCGAGTACAAAACATTTATCAATAACATTTCTGTCGCAAATGTTTATCACAGGCCTCTATTTCGTCACGTGACCTAATCCAGCAAATCACAGACCGATCTGCTTCCTCCTTAATCTCCTGTTTTCAGTTCAAATTCAGAATCGACATGGCTGTCCAGTGTAACCAGTGCCCTCCCACTAAGTGACACCAGACCAAACATGAGTCACATTCAACTGATACCTGATCATCACACTCAGTGGTACATACTGCACACCCATAAGTCTTACCCAACTCCTGCTCGACCACATGTGTCAATGCCTTGAAGGCATCATCAGCATCATCTCTCTCAAAGAAAGTACTGCACGCGATGGTGGTAGGGACTGTGTGAGGTTCATTTATGAACTGGTGGTTGGAGCTGCCTGCAACATACGGTGGTACTCCCTCAAGCACTCTTTGCTCCAACGGGAATGAACAGCATTGGCAGCAAACAAATCAAGGCCCACATGTTCACCGATTGCAAATGTGTGTTTATAGGGCAGGTGCTCACAAACTTAGAAGTCGCATGTACATGAAGTAGCGATAACATGAACAACCCATATAGACGTGGTGCTGGTGAACTGGGTGCTGTCATCTTGTGTCTCCTGGAACTGAGCCTGTGCCATGGTACTGATCTGCTTTTCAATTATGGCTAGGGCATAGGGGGTTACATGCTGCTGGAACAGGAGTGCTGCATTGGAGAAGGTAGGCCGCACAGGCTGCTTGGAAGGATGGAATGTTCTGTGATCTCTCATTCATCAGGGTATTCAATACTCGAAGGAAAGCAGTGAAGAATAGTGGCACAGACTGGCGTGGAGAGGTGACGTACTTCACTTTCTGGACGGTGATTGTGTAGCTGTGTAGCCTAAGGTGTAGCAGCAATGTTATTGTTGCATCAGTGATTAGATGTGCGAGTTATGATGGCTGTATTATAGTAAACCATATGAACATTCGGCGTAAATATAACTTGGTGCAGATGGACTTTGACAACTGTACAGCTGGTGTATCAAGCATTGTTTGCATGTCCACTTGGCCAGAATGTTTCAGATGCCAACATCGGTGAACTAATTTTTGCGTGTTTCTGTGCCATAGATACAGAGGAACTACTACAAAAAAGCTCAACTATTTTAATGAATCGGGTTATTATATTTGTATATATAGTTGTGCTTTTGATATGTACCAGGCACGCCTGTGTATGAAATAAACTATGATTATTACTATTAATACTTATTTATTGCCATAAATATATTTTTTATATGCTTGTCATATTAAATTAAAAAAAAAATATATATATATATATCAAATAGAATGGATACTTTTTTTGTGCCGTTGGTACATTTTTTTTTTTGTCCACTGGGAACACTGGTCTGCATCACTGCTAAATAACCTCTGTCAAACAACTATTGAAGTACAGTTATACAAAGGGGTAGCATATCATATGACACAACCGCAATGAATGGGTTAATAACTGTCTATAACCATTAAGTCATCCATGTATTTCAAATGCCACTGATTACACTGATATACACTGATTTTTGCCTTGGTAGAAATTCAACTGATTTTTATGTTTTCGCGTTTGCTGATTTAAAAAATCGCATTCATATTGTTCCATCACCCACTGTTTTTGCAAATATATAAATTGACGATTGGTTAGGTTAAGTCGTAATATTTTCCTTAGTTTTAACGATTTCTTTGATTAGGTACACGCGGACAAAGTTGGGGAAGGCAAACTACACTAGGATAATGTAGGGGAACGTAAACTGCACAAGGCACCACAGGGGGATGTAAACTACACTTCCTCCAAAATCAATTTAAAAATGAACACTGTCTATACTATTACTATACTATCGTTATTTTGATGTTCAAGGGTGGTGGCATGGACCCATGGACACCATCTCCACCTATATACGCCACTGACCCATACTATATGTATATACGAGTAAATTTATGCTCTTTAAGCACATGTAAAACTTCAATTTAAATTGTTAAAATAATTGATTGAAAACATTGTTACATTTCCACTGTGATCCAAGTAATCGAAGTAATCCAAGTGATCCAAGTAAAGAAAATATTAATGGTCTGAATAATAAAATATGAAATGCTTATGAAGATGATATTTGGGGTACTGTACTCTTGGAAATAGTGGGTCATGTAACAGGGGTAATTATAGTTTTACGTGATATCCGAACACGGCTTGTTACGTCATCCGCACGCAGACGATAGTCACCTATACATCAACACATTCTAATATTACTTTAATTAACCCTTTCATACCTGGTTTTCGTTTACTTTTCATGCCACAAAAAACACTTGTGTTATATCTCCAGGATGACTAAAATCTCAAAATTTTATGGTCTCATTTGCGCCCATACGGCAAGAAAGGGTTAACTTCGTTGAAATCTGTGAAGCTGTTTGGGGTCATGGCAGAGACGAAGCCCAAATTGGAAGTGCGTTCTGCACGACAAATTTGATAAAGACCAGAATCCAGACGCAGTTCCATAATTACCAACCTTATCTAACATAACCATCTATTAACAATTTAATATATTTTGACCTACGTCAGGATTTTGCAATTTCTGCACGCTTCATTTATTCTAATAATATTATTAAGGCGACCCTAATAAATTTAATAAAGTTAATAACAAGGTTAAAAATCCGCTATTATGTTAAGTTAATATTTTAGTTATGGTTTAATAAAGTTAATAGCAAATTTTTGAACTTATGTTATAATATGAATTCTGGATTCTTATTTACGTAGAATCAAAGAAAGAAATCATTTCCTTCCAACGGGAAGAAATTCCCCCAAACTACATATATACCAAATTACAAGCAGCACAAGCTACCTCGGCTGCGGTGGGGCGCAGCTTCTCTATGCTGAAAATTTTTTGGCAGACAAACTTCCTGCCCGAAAATATTGAGAAGTACTTTATGCTTCATTATAATTCAGTCACTAAATAAGTTCGTTAATAATTAAATGAATGCGATGTGTTTTATTATTAAGGGTTAGTATTTACTCATAAATAAGTTGCAAATAAAGAGTTTTCTAGGTTGAAACCGAGTCACCTAATTATTATAAAAATAACATGACAAATTTAAGAAAAAAATACCAAATAAAGACAACGAGAATTCAACTAAACAAATTCTTTTTTTTTTTCTCTCTGTTTAAGGTGCTTGGAACCCCGCTGGATTATTGACACCTTTTTTTTTTTTTTTCCCCTCCTGAAGGAAGGTTGCAAAATAACAATAAACGATTACAAATGAGTTAATATCTCAATAAAATAAGATTATAATAATACTGTATGTAAGAATTACAAAAATAATAGGAAATGCAGTATAGTGATGCATTTGACAGGAATTTTACTTATAAATTTTTCCTTAAAGAAAGAAAATTAGAATAAAATAAATTTAATTTTATAATTTGGAAAAATTCTATGGTTAACTAATATATTTCTATAATATTTTAATTCTTTTATAATGATCAAAAAGGTTTTGATAAAGAACTATAACTATTATATGGGCTGACAAGAGAGATCGTATAATGGCTGTTCCATCGGAGACTGCTAGTATCTCCGGCTCGTGATTTGAACCTGAACTTACGACCGAGGAGGTGCAGACATTTATGAAAGAAAAAGTGAACCTTCAGGTTACATGTACGAAAATGGCGTGGGTGGAAGGTTTGAAACACAGAGTTCAACCGGCCAATTTCTCACACAAATTCATACAAAAATTCACAAAACTCAGAAAATTTTGCATTTTTTTTAAATGAATGGAATTAAAAATTCACTTGCTTGATAGAAGTTTATAATATAAATGGGTGCTGCTATAGCGTGATTCCTACCGGTGACTTCGATACTATAGGGTGATTCCTACCCGTTTTGGTTCGAAACTACAGTACTGTAGAGTGTGATTCCTATCCAAGGTATAAATGAAAATATAATAAATATAAAATGCTATTTATTATTCAATTTTATTTATTTAAAAAATAGTTTCGGTGCTACTATAGTATGTGGTCTACCTACGATTGGTTAGGTTTAGTCACGATATTTTCGTTAAAACTAACGAAAATATCATGACTAAACCTAACCAATCGTCAAGGGCGATGGACATTGGAATGCAAACAAGCAATTAGTAAACAAGGTAAGAAGCTATAATTAAAAGGTAGACCGCCGAATCGAGGTAGGAATCACGCTATAGTAGCACCTATAAATGTTTGCAACACGTAGGCCTATTTCTTACATAAATTTGGGGGGAATTCCCATGAAGAGGCAACGCCGTGTCATGTATGTGATTCTTCCAAAAAAAATTTGAATGAATGAATAGAATTATAATTCAAATGACAGAAAATTAAAGGAATATTTTCTTATATTTGAAAAATAAAATGATTATTATGTGCAATGAAGTTAATTACTTATAACAAATAAAAACACAAACATATGTATGACGAATCTGACATTTTAGCTCTGTATTCATGACATAAAAGCTACCATATCCTTGGTATTATCACCCACATCTTACCATATCCTTGGTATCATCTCCCAGTACAGGTTGTAGCTATCCTCAGGGCCGGCGAGAACTGCCCCGGGCCCAGGGGAAGGATTAGTATATGTACCCCCCTGTTTACTCTATTTTATTATGAATGTTTTTTTGTGTACATAACAAGCAAACTGATTATATGTCCAAGTCACTATTCAAAACATAAAGTATGATAATCTCTATAAAATGTATGTTCATTAACTATATTTCCTCTCTGTTATTTAATCAATTCGTTTATTAATATTTCTAGATTTCATCCTCCCTTTTCCGGGCCCCCTAGAGGTCCGGGCCTCGCGGATTTAACCCGGCTTCTCCGCCCTCTCGGCGGCCCTGGACATCCTACAAAAGATATTAAGGTGCGGCTGATATATAATATATATATATATATATATATATATATATATATATCAAAATATAGCATTAAGTAAAATATAGTATAAAATACATAGTATAAAAATAGTATAGAAAAAGATAATATAAATTAATCTCTGTACATTTGCTTACCTTTGAATCTGGAGTTATTCTCCCAAACTGAGCGATACCTCTGATAATAGAACTTCTTTTCAGCACTCATTATGATAACTTTTATCTTGCTCAGTATGACGCAGCTAAAACACTGATCAAAGTTGCCACTTTCACGGGAATTTCACACAAATTTGTGAGAGAAAAAAGGCTACGTGGGAGGTGTTGTGGGAGGACACTCCAACTTGACAATTTGTGTATTTTTCTGTGTGAATTTTCAGGTAATGGCAGGATATTTCAATTTGACTTAAGTAAGGATATTTAAGTAAAGTAGGGGAAAATTGTATTAAGCAAAATAGAGAGAGAGCTGCTGATCTAAACAGATAAATCATCATACATATCCCAGAAATTTAATACTTAATGTAGAAATTTTGGCCTAATATTTACAGAATATTTGTATAAGTCATCCGGCAACAATGCATGATTATGTAATCAGTATACACTCAAGCTGCGTCATACTAAGCAAGATACAAGTTATCATAATGAGTGCTGAAAATAAGTCTTATTATATTAATTATCAGAGGTATCGCTTAGTTTCGGAGAATAACTCCAGATTCAAAAGGTAAGAAAATGTATAGAGATTAATTTATATTATGTTTTTCTATACTATATTTTTATACTATGTACTTTATACTATATTTTATAAATATATATATTATATATATATATATATATATATATATATACACAGGGTGTCCGAGAATTATCTGTACAATTTTTGGCTGTTATTAAAAGTCAACCATGAAGTGTAGAAATTCGAGTGTTGTCCCATTTTACAGAGAATCTCTAAGTTTTTTCTGATACCAAGTTTTGACAAGTTTTTTAGAAATTCCAGTGTGTCCGAACATTATCTGTACAATTTCATCTTTTAATAAAATTCTTGATAACACACGTAAAATTCTTAAACAAGATTATTTAGAATCTGTATTTTCAAAAGTTTCTTTTATTAAAGTAACGTTGTTACAAACATTCGATATGGCACCATTAGTGATTCGCAAAACATCCAATCGATACTCCAAATGTTGCCATGTACGCTGCAGCATATCCATCAATTCGCTCAATAGCAGCTGTGATTCTTGCTTTTAAATCATCAATGTCTGTCACCCGCGTACATTTCTAAAAAACTTGTCAAAACGTGGTATCAGAAAAAACTTAATGAGATTCTCTGTAAAATGGGACAACACTGGAATTTCTACACTTCATGGTTGACTTTAATAACAGCCAAACATTGTACAGATAATTCTCGGACACCCGGTATATATATATATATATATATATATATATATATATATATATATCTGCCGCACCTTAATATCTTTTGTAGGATGTCCACTGTCCAGGGCTGCCGAGAGGGCGCGCGAAGCCCGGACCTCTAGGGGGCCCGGAAAAAGGGGGGATAAAATCTAAAAATATTAATAAACGAATTGATTAAATAACAGAGGAAATATAATTAATGAACATTAATGAACATTAATTTTATAGAGATTATCATACTGTATGTTTTGAATAGTGACTTGGACATATAACACTGGGCAACACGTATTTTATTGAATGATATCTGACACTTGATTCTAGGTAATTTGGGTGCGCTGAATACGAATTTCAACTCGGTTTGGCTCTATCAGGTCCTGATTCTTGTTGACAGCCTATGTGCCATTTTCCAGATTTTTCAAATTAGGACTAAAAAAT
This sequence comes from Bathynomus jamesi, assembly GCA_023014485.1. NCBI lineage: Eukaryota > Metazoa > Arthropoda > Malacostraca > Isopoda > Cirolanidae > Bathynomus > Bathynomus jamesi. Next base: position 318,111 of record JAJOZX010005561.1, on the reverse strand, counting down.
TAAGTCATGTGTTAAATTTTTTTTTCAAGTTTCATGAATACAAGCAGTTCAAACTACAGTAAAATTACATTATAACGATAGAAATGACTTAAAATAAAAATACAAACAGATATTAAGCTTTCACTGTGGCAAAAATTTTCTTTTGTAAGACTTTCTAGCGTATTTGCTTGTTGATGGCAGGTCTCTTTCAAGCACCAGCAGTAATCAGCCATCATGTTGGGAATCCCAGCGGCCTTGGTACCGTTCCTCCATAATTTTTATATCTTGGTGGAATCTCTCCCCTTGTTCGTCACTTACATCACCTAAATTACTTGGAAATTGGTCAAGATGGCTATTCAAAAAATGCATTTTTATGCTCATATTGCAACCTAACTCTTTGTAGTCCCTTAAAAGTTTTTTACGATTTCTTCGTAGTTATCTGCCCTATAATTGCCTAAAAAGTTTTCTATCAAGTCCACGAATGAGAACCAGCCATTTTTTTCGCGTTCATTCATGACATTAGGAAAATTGCTGTCTTTAATCATTGTTCTTATTTGTGGACCGTCGAAAATTCCCGCCTTGATTTTTTCATAACTTAAACTTGGAAATTTTGAAGTTATGTATTTGAAACACTCGCCCGTTCGTATCTAAAGCTTTACATATTGTTTAATGAGGCCTAGTTTTATATGCAGAGGAGGAAATATGATTTTATCTCTGCTCACTAAAGGTGGATTAATTACGTTTTTTTCTCCGACAGTAAGTGATGTTCGTGCTGGCCAGATTTGTTTGAAATAATGTTCTTCCTTGGCTCTGCTGTCCCATAAGCAAAGGAAGCAGGGATATTTAGTATACCCTCCTTGTTGTCCTAGCAGAAAATTAACCATTTTTAAGTCAACACACATGATCCACTCGTGCTCCCTATATTTGATAAGATTTAAAACCTTTTCTATATGTTCATACTTTTCTTTTAATTTTGTTGAGTGCCCAATCGGTATCGAGCCGTATAGATTGCCATTATGAACAACACACACTTAAGACTTCTTTTCGAACTGTCTAAAAACAAGCGCCAATCATTTGCATCGTAAGACTCAACCCCTCTTCTTTAACAAACCAACTATGTCGCAGCAATATACTAAACTATCCTCTGTTCTAAAATATTTAACAAGTTCTTCTTCTCTTTTTCTGTAAAATGAAATGTATGTGTTTGAAGTAAGCAAGTTTTTCTCTTTAAGTCTTGAAGCTAAAATTTCCGCAGCCTTTTTTGGCAAATTTAGATCCCTTACAAGATCATTCAACTCGGCCTGGTTAAACTTTTGCGGATCGTTTTGACTTTCAAATACGCTGGGGTCAAATCGGTGTCTGACTCCTCAAAGTGCATAACAATATTTTCAGGAACATCAACTAATTCTTGAGTTGGCAGACCCTTAAATTTTGGAATGGGGATCTCATTTGAATGTAGCACAGGTCGTATCGCGGTGTCGAAATTTGGGTACTCGATACCAGGGTTGTGGAGTCGTGGAGTCGGAGTCGTGGAGTCGGAGTCGTGGAGTCGGAGTCGTGGAGTCGGAGTCGTGGAGTCGGAGTCGTGGAGTCGGAGTCGGAGTCGTGGAGTCGCACGTTTCAGGGCGGAGTCGGAGTCGAATTTTTACAATGTGTGGAGTCGGAGTCGGAAAATTTTGGACCGACTCCACAACCCTGCTCGATACAATGTTTATTTTTCTTAGTGAAGCCCGAAGTCTTGACAAAGCAAAGGTAGCAATCGGTCTCGTGGTTAGTAGGCTCTCGCCACACCTGATATGGAAAAAAAATTGTAAAGCGTTAACAAAAGCGACGAGAGACTTGTTTTTATGAATTTTATCAAAAGTTATCACCCAAACATTTAACATTTCTGTGTGTTTCAACCTTATGCAATATTTGAGATTCTTATAAACATTTTCTGTAAATTTTTGTTTATGTACCTAAGTTACAATTACATTTAGGTAAGTTACAGTATACTAGTGATTAAATTATGTAGTTTTATGAAATCATAAACTTACCATCGGAACTCCAAAAGGTATTTTTGAATCCGAACCCTTCGTCCAATGTCGCAGTCTTTCAATGCATATAGTGCAGGCTTTATGTGGAGCCCACGATTTATCTTGTTCCCCCAGTTTTATGCCAAAATAAGCTAAGTAAGCTCTTTTTACGAAGTCAGTTATATTTGCTCGTTGATGTGGAAGTGTAAAATTTTCACATATATAACAGAAGGAATCAGGGTTGTTTTTGCATTTGAACTTTCTAGTGCTTGATGACATATTGCTTGATTGTTCTGCCAATTTGTAAAGGTATTTAAAGCCCTTAATTCATATAAATTTAAGAAATCTGAAATATAAACACAAAAATTAGTTTAAATAGGTACTTATTATGAATAGGTACTTACAATCTATGAAATTAAACTAGAAACACGGAGTAGGTACAATATAAATTACGTCTAATTAAATCAACTAATATAAATCACGATGACAAAATTACTCACTAAATCATATGCCAATTCAAAATTATGTTAATGCCCAAACTTAATTAACTAACTCAACTGACTGACTGAATTGACTGATTAACTCTGGAAACGAGTCGCTTTTATATATTTTAGTTGTCCCTCTAGAATACTCTACAGAGAACAGGAACGCTCGAGAAAATTTTAGAATTCTATGATATTTTTAGCTTAATTTACTAATATTAAAATGGGTTAAAAATGACAAAATTAAAAATATTTTTAGGGTGTTACATATAAAAATATACATAATACAACAATACCATAACAATAGGTACAAATACCTAGATAAAAACCTAGTTGCATAATGTGTAACTGCAAAAAGACAGCGAGTATTGAGAAAAAAACCTTTTTATGATACGACGAAAGAGGAGGGGTGTTGAGCAAAATCAGGACCTGATAGAGCAAACCGAGTAAAATTCGTGCTCAGCGCACCCAAATTACCTAGAAGTAACTGTCAAATCTAATTCAATAGACAAAAATTTGAAATTTGTTCCCCAGTGTAATCAGTTTGCTTGTTATGTATACAAAAAACATTCATAATAAAATAAAGAGTAAACGGGAGGGAGGGGTACATATACTAATCCTTCCCCTGGGCCAGGGGCAGCTGTCGCCGGCCCTGACGATAGCTACAACCTGTACTGGGAGATGATACCAAGGATATGGTAAGATATGGGTGATAATACCAAGGATATGGTACTTTTATGTCATGAATACAGAGCTAAAATGTCAGATTTGTCATAGATATGTTTGTGCTTGATGAAAAATAAAAACAACTCGCACAAATTGATCTCAGTCTTAGTAAATCACTTTTCTGCATTAACGATAACAAAGTTGTTTTTTATTTGTTATAAGTAATTAACTTCATTGCACATAATAAATAATTTTATTTTTCAAATATAAGAAAATATTCCTTTAATTTTCTGTCAAGTAATTTGAATTATAATTCTATTCATTCATTAACATTTTTCTTGGAAAAATCACATACATGACGCAGCGTTGCTTCTTCATGGAATTTCCCCCAAAATTTATGTAAGAAATAGGCCTACATGCTGTAAATTTATAATACACTTCTATCAAGCAACTGAATTTTTAATTCCATTCATTTAAAAACAACAAAATTTGTGTAAGTTGTGTGAATTTTTGTATGAATGTGTGAATTTGTTTGAGAAATTGGCCGGCTGAACTCTTGGTGTTTCAAACCTTCCACCCCGCCATTTTCCTACATGTAACCTGAAGGTTCACTTTTTCTTTCATAAATGTCTGCACCTCCTAGTCGAATAAAATCAGGTTCAAATCACGAGTCGGAGATACTAGCAGTCTCCGATGGAACACCATAAAACGCTCTCTTTTGGCAGCCATATAATAGTTATAGTTCATTATCGAAACCTTTTCCATCATTATAAAAGGATTAAGATATTATAGAAATATATTAGTTATCCATAGAATTTTCCAAATTATAAAATTAAATTCCTTTTATTAAATTTTTATTTCTTTAAGGTAACCATTTCTAAAAAATTCTTTCAATACATCACTATACTGCATTTCCTACTATTTTGTAATTCCTACATACAGTATTATGATTTTTCGTTACTAAAGGTCAATGGAAGGATTAGTGTATATATTTAAATATATACACTAATAAAGTTTTTGTGTTCTCTCTTTTGGGAGACGAAAAAGAAGGGATTGTGTCAATAAACTAGTAGAGTTGCAGCACTTTAAACAGAAGAAAGGAAAAAGGCTCCATGGATGTGTGATTACTTTTATTTCGTATTTTTTAAAAACCCTTAAATTTGTCATTGTACGGTAGTTCCATTTATCATATTATTGTGATTGATATTATGTTCATAATATTTAGGTGACTCAGTTTTAACCTTAAAAAAGTCTTTATTTGCAACTTATTTATGGATAAATACTAACCCTTAATAATAAAACACATCACATTCATTTAATTATTAACGAACTTATTTAGTGACTGAATTATAATGAAGCATAAAGTACTTCTCATTCTCAATATTTTCAGGCAGGCAGTGTCTCTTTTGCCAAAAAAATTTCAGCAGCATAGAGAAGCTGCGCCCCACCGCAGCGGAGGTAGCTTGTGGTGCTTGTAATTTGGTATATATGTAGTTTGGGCGAAATTTCATCCCGTTGGAAGGATACGATTTCTTTCTTTGATTCTACGTAAATAAGAATCCAGAATGTATATTATAACATGTCAGAGAAACGGAAATCATTTATTTGCTTACGTAGTTTCACTCCACATATTCATTAATTTTATTAATCCATCACGAAAGTTTTAACTTAATAGCAAATTTTTAACATTATTAATAATTTTATTAACCTTATTAACCCATAACTAAAATATTAACTTTATTAACCTAACAGCAAATTTTTAACCTTGTTATTAACTTTATTAGGGTCGCCTTAATAATAACATTATTATTAGAATAAATGAAGCGTGCAGAAATTGCAAAATCATGACGTAGGTCAAAATATATTAAATTGTTAATAGATGGTTATGTTAGATAAGGTTGGTAATTATGGAACTGCGTCTGGATTCTGGTCTTTATCAAATTTGTCGTGCAGAACGCACTTCCAATTTGGGCTTCATCTCTGCCATTACTCAAAACCGCTTCACAGAATTCAGCGAAGTTAAAATAATATTGGAGTGTGTTGTAGATGTATAGGTGACTATCGTCTGCGTGCGGATAACGTAACAAGCCGTGTTCGGACATCACGTAAAGCTATAATTACCCCCGTTACATGACCCACTATTTCCAAGAGTACACCAAATATCATCTTCATTAGCATTTCATATTTTATTATTCAGACCATTAATATTTTGTCTTTACTTGGATCACATTGAAAATGAAAATGTAAATGTTTTCAATCAATTATTTTAACAAGTTGAAGTTTTACATGTGTTTAAAGAGTATAAATTTACTCGAATATACATACAGTATATACTATGGATCAATGGCGTATACAGGTGGAGGTGGTGTCCATGGGTCCATGCCACCAGCTTTGAACATCAAACTAACGATAGTATAGACATTGTTAATTTTTAAATTGATTTTGGAGCAAGTGTAGTTTACATCCCCCTGTGGTGCTTAGTGTAGTTTACGTTTCCCCTACATTATCCTAGTGTAGTTTGCGTTCCCCAACTTTGTCCGCGTATACCTAATCAAATAAAACGTTAAAACTAACGAAAATATTACGACTTAACCTAACCAATCGTCAATTTATATATCCGCAAAAACAGTGGGTGATGGAACAATACGAATGCGATTTTTTAAATCAGCAAACGCGAAAACAAAAATCAGTTGAATTTATACCAAGGCAAAAATCAGTGTAATCAGTGGCATTCGAAATATATGAATAACTTAATGGTTATAATAGTTATTAACCCATTCATTGCGGTTGTGTCATGTATGATCTGCTACCTTTCTATAACTGTACTTCAACAGTTGTTTGACAGAACTTATTTAACAGTGATCCAGACAGTGTTCCCAGTGACAAAAAAAAAAAAAATGTACCAAAAGGCACAAAAAGTATCCATTCTATTTGATATATATATTTTTTAATTTAATATGACAAGCATATAAAAAATATATTTATGGCAATAAATAAGTAATAATAATAATAATCATAATATTGTTTATTTCATACATAGGCGTGCCTCGTACATATCAAAAGCACAACTATATATACAAATATAACCGATTCATTAAAATAGATACAGAGGAACAAGTACAAAAAGCTAAACTATGGCAGAAACACGCAAAAATTAGGTCACCGATGTTGGCATCTGAACCATTCTGGCTAAGTGGACATGCAAACAATGCTTGATACCACCAGCTGTACAGTTGTCAAAGTCCATCTGCACCAAGTTATATTTACGCCGAATGTTCATATGCTTTACTATAATATAGCCATCATAACTCGCATATCTAATCACTGATGCAACAATACCTTAGGCTACATAGTTACCATAGCCTACACAGCTACACAATGATTCAACAGGACTGGTGAGGGGAGACTGGTCGCAGGGCTGCCAACCCAGACCAGTGTTTCCACTTTTCAAGAATGAAATTCACATGTCACGTACTCAGAATCACTGTTCCAGAAAGTGAAGTACGTCACCTCTCCACACCATTCTTCACTGCTTTCCTTCGAGTACTGAATACCCTGATGAATGAGAGAGATCACAGAACATTCTCCATCTTTCCAAGCAGCCTGTGCAGCCTACCTTCTCCAATGCAGCAGTCCTGTTCCAGCAGCATGTAACCCCCTATGCCCTAGCCATGATTGAAAACGAGATCAGTACCAGGGCACAGGCTCAGTTCCAGGAGACACCAGATGACAGCACCCAGTTCACCAGCACCACGTCTATATGGGTTGTACATGTTAACGCTACTTCATGTACATGCAACTTCTAAGTTTGTCAGCACCTGCCCTATAAACACACATTTGCAATCCGTGAACATGTGGGCCTTGATTTGTTTGCTGCCAATGCTGTCCATGAGCGTTGGAGCAGAGAGTGCTTGAGGAAGTACCATTGTATGTTCCAGGCAGCTCGAACCACCAGTTCATCAATGAACCTTACACAGTCGCCACGACTGGCGTGCCGTGGTTTTTGTGAGAGAGATGATGATCTACAGAAGCCAAGGCTAACAAAGACCTTAAGATCCACTCTAAGGTTAGCCCGAGAGAAAGGAAAGAGTAGGGGGTTAAGTAAGGAGCAACACCTATCACTCGTGGGTTAACATTCATTCAGAAAAAGAGGAAAAAAAAGACACCATCATCCGCCGGCCACTGCCGACAAGTCAGAAAAATAGTCGGAGAACATAGGAGAGGGGTGAAAGATGAAAAGTAAAATAAGGACGCTTACAAACCATGCAAACACAGTCTTAACTCACTCTCATACCATGCAAACTACAAACATGCAAGAAAAGAGTTAGACATGCAAAGTTAAAAAAAAAAAAAAAGTAGGTAAAGTTAAACAAAAAGTGGGTTAGTTTACGCTACATCTACGTTCGTGTTAGTCTAATTTTTTTTTTTTTTTTTAATAATTTTATTGCTGGCATCACACGCTGGCATTCATCGTCAACACACTCATCCTCGAGCACCACCACCAGAGCTCCTGCTGCTAACTTTGTTTTTTTTTATATTAAACAACGTTAATACTTTTAAAATGTCTGTCAAGACGGTTCTTAAACATAACGCTGGTAGAATGAACGACTGACGCGGGAAGATTATTCCATTTATCAATTACTTTAAACAAAGTTTTTAGCGATATTAGTAATGAAACGTTTGCCACGCAACTTAAATCCGTTATTGCGAGTATTACTATTATCGAAAGTGAACAATTTGTCAAAATTTACGTTATCGATGTTATTAACGATTTTGAAAACTTCAATAAACTCCCCCCTTAATCTTCTAGTTTCGAGTGAATACAGGTCTAACTCTTTAATTCTATCTTCATAAGGCTTATTGCGCAATGACGGAATAAGTTTCGTGGCACGACGCTGAACCCTTTCTAACCTATCAATATCCTCACGCAAGTACGGGCACCAAAACTGAACGGCATATTCTAAATGAGGCGACTAGGGACTTGTAAAGGGGCAATATAATATCCTTCGATTTAAATTCGAAATTACGCGCTATGAAGCCTAACATCCTATTAGCTTTTGCGCAAGACTCCAGGCACTGGTTCCTAACCTTTAAATCTTAGATACGCGTACGCCTAAATCTACTTCCTCGTCAACGCTCGCTAACTCCCTATCATCCATCGTGTACGTGTAATTATTGTTGCGAGAACCTATATGCAAAACTTTACATTTGTCTACGTTAAATTGCATCTGCCACTTATCTGTCCACTCCATAATCCTATTTACATCGTCTTGGATCCTATTTCTATCGTCCTCGTTAACAACCTTACCGCCTATTTTAGTATCGTCCGCGAATTTTGACACGTTACTAGTCAATTCTACATCTATGTCGTTAATGTAAATTACGAATAGCAATGGGCCTAACACTGAACTCTGTGGGACACCGCTACCTACATCTAACCACCCGTATTCACTACCATTAACTACGACCCTCTGCCTCCTAGCACGAAGCCATTCTTCTAACCAGTTAGCTACCTGACCGCGTATACCGTGCGCTTTAACCTTCGCAATTAATCTTCTATGCGGAACTGTATCGAACGCCTTTTTAAAATCTAAAACGTCAGCTGCTCTATGCCTATCGTATTCGCGCACTATTTCGTTATAAAATTCTAACAAATTAGTTAAGACCTATGGCGTCGAAACCCATGCTGACTACTATTAATCAAATCTCTACTTTCTAAGTGATCGATAATACGATCCCTAACTACGGATTCCAAAAGTTTACCGACAATTGACGTTAAGCTAATGGGCCTATAATTGCTAGCTACTGCGCAGTCGCCTTTTTTAAAAATAGGCGTGACGTTAGCTAATTTGAAGTCTTCAGGAATAATCCCCGTTTCGAGTGACTGATTAAAAATCTTCGTTAAGGGGCCTACGATAACTTCTTTCAAATGTCTGGGATAAAAAGCGTCAGGGCCTGGAGCCTTGCTAACTTTTAGCCTATCGATATAATGCGCAATCTCAGCCTCGTAAACAGTTATTTCATCCAAAATAGTGTCGCTACTAAATGGAACGATATCGTCCACGTCGGGGACATTATTTACGTCTTCTACGGTAAAAACTGTCGCAAAAAAGTTATTGAAAATACCCGCCATCGACTGAGCGTCAGAAGCCAAAGCGCCATTAACATCCACTAGAGGGCCTATGTTATCTTTTACCGGCTTACGATTATTTACGTATTCAAAAAACTTTTTGGGATTATGTTTACTATCCGCAGCTATAAGTATCTCTAAATTACGCTTGGCATTCCTAACTGATCGTTTAACCTGACGTCTAAGCTCGATATATCTATTAAAGTTAGCTGCCGTGCCATTGCGCTTACTAAGTCTATACGCTCGTTTATAAACTCTATTTCCCTAGTCCACCACTTCGGCCTACGAGGAATAAACTCCCTTTCAATATTCCTAAAACTTTCTTTAAACGCCACCCAACGCAAATTTGTGTCATTGCCCATAAATAAGTTATCCCAGTCCACTACTCTCATCCTATCAGCAAAACTATCAAAATCAGGGACTTCTATTACGTTACTATCCTGAGTATTTTTTATCGCTAACTTAAACCTAAGAATTTGATGATCACTACATCTTAAACTCTCGCCTACTTCTAAACCTTCGACTATATTCTCGCCGTTCGTCATCACCAAATCTAAAATATTGTCACCGCGCGTTGAAGGCAGTGAGAAATGTGGTGGAGCAGAATGAGTTGGCAGGGCTCCCCAGAGCTGCCCCGGTCCCGGGAAAGGATTGGTATATGGGCCCCCCTGTTTACTCACTATTTTATTATGAATGTTTTTTGTGTACATAACAAGCAAACTGATTATATGTCCAAGTCACTATTCAAAACAGAGTATGAATAAACAATTCAGAAGAAAATGACCATTTTATTTTTCGAATCAATTATATTAATTGTATCACCATACAATTTACAAATGCAGTACCAGTCCATGCAGGCAAGATAATTGTTTACTGCAAGATTTTCATAATTAGAAGTGTACTTTCTTTGACTTCTCTCTAGCAAAGTGGTAAATGATTCTGATGAAATTTAAAGTACAGGCTAACCGGCTTTCAATTACAATGGTTCCTAGATCTGTCAGACGGTCTTGAGTATTGGTGGACCGCAGATAAAATACTTTGTCTGTTTCAGTTTGACTATGATAATCTCTATAAAATGTATGTTCATTAATTATATTTCCTGTTATTTAATTAATTGCTTTATTAATATTTTTAGATTTTACCCCCCCCCCCCTCTTTCGGGCCCATGGAATTTTTCCACGGTATCCCCACCCTCTTGGTAGGTCTGAGAGTTGGATAAGACTTATGGGTACGCAATATGTACCACTGAGTGTGATGATCAGTCATTAGTTCAGTGTTCATGTTTGGTCTAGTGTCACTTAGCATATGCGGGATGGAGATAAGCACCCAAAACCAGACACTGGTTTTGTCAAGTGTATTTGGGAGGGTAAGAGCAGTGCTTATAAATATTAAACTATCATACCAATTGAACATCGAGGTATTGAGTTTTTAATCCATTTTGTGTATATATGACTTAATTTTGCATGTATTATTTTGATTTGCTTCGAATATTTTGAAATTGTTAATAAAGGGGTGTACACTGTACAACCTTCCAGTAGTAAGAGGAGTTCTTATGAACATTGATTGAGGTATTGACAATTTAACATAAAACTTTAGCGATTTTTATTGTATTATTATTTATCTTCTAAACTTCATTTTCCACATATTAATTTGATTTGATTGATTTTGTTGATAATATTTTGACAAAATGCCTAATAAACCTTTGGATATTTGACTAATATTAATACAACCCAGAAAAATAATCTCTATAACTAACGATAATGTGGTCTTTTCAGATGTTGCTGATTAACAACATAGAAACTCTTATAGATTTGTATAAAAAAAAAAAAAAAAAAAAATGTTTAAAGGTGCAACCCTGCTGGATTATTAGTACCACTTTGGGGGGGGGTGTCGGGGGGGGGGGGGGGGGGCTCCCCAAATGGAAGCTGCAAAACTTAATTTCTAAAGTATTTAGAATATTTTGGTTTCGTTTTCTTCTGTTTAAGATGTGCTTCAACCCCTGCTGGATTATTGACGCCATTTTTTTTTTTTTCTTTTTCGACTCCCCAAAGAAAATGTTGCAAAATTATAAAAAAAATACAAATACCAAATTTTGGTTTTTTGTTGTTTGTTTTTTCTGTCAACCCTGCTGGGTCCCGCAATATACTACAATTTTGTGAGCTTTTACGGACCTTTTCCGTTCTACGGGCACCACTGAAATGAAAGAAATTAATATTTTTTAAACTTATTTTAACTTTTTATTAATAATTAATCAGTACATTTTGCCATTACCTGAAAATTCACAGAAATACACAAATTGTCAAGTTGGAGTGTCCTCCTACACCTCCCACGTAGTCTTATTTCTCACACAAATTTTCAAGAGTATGGCATTATTATTCCGGCTGAAGAACGATGTCGCGAGAAACACCCGATGTCTTTATATTTTAATGAAGAAGGAATTTTGTAGCGGTGTTCAAGAAGTGAATGTAAAACGCGTGTGTCTGTCCGAAAGCATACAAGGTTAGAGGGCTCTCAAACCCCTCTAAGAAAGGTAATCTTGTTTATTTACTTATGGGTTAATGAATATACTTCAATTAAGTTTTGTGAGAAAGAAATGAATCATAATACAATAGATCATAACAGTTACTTGAGAGGTGAGTGGCCATTACGTTACATTATCATTGGTCATACCTAACCTATCCTAATCTAACCTAACGAAAAATATTGCATATTTCAGGTATATAACTACTTTTTTCTTGTCACCCCGAAGAGGAGTTGCAAAACTTTAATTGTGTATATATACACAATTCCTTCCATTGACCTTTAGCAATATGAAATCATACTACTATATGTAAGAATACAAAAATAGTAGGAAATGCAGTATAGTGATGTATTGAAAAGAATTTTATTTATAAATTTTTATCTTAAAGAAATAAAAATTGAATAAAGCAAATTTAATTTTATAATTTGGAAAAATTCCATGGTTAACTAATATATTTCTATATTTTAATTCTTTTATAATGATCAAAAAGGTTTCGATAAAGAACTAACTATTATATGGGCTGCCAAAAGAGATCGTATAATGGCTGTTTCATCGGAGACTGCTAGTATCTCCGGCTAGTGATTTGAACCTGATCTTACGACCGAGGAGGTGCAGACATTTATGAAAGAAAAAGTGAACCTTCAGGTCACATGTAGGAAAATGGCGTGGGTGGAAGGTTTGAAACACCAAAAGTTCAGCCGGCCAATTTCTCACACAAATTCACACATTCACACAAAAATTCGCACAAACTTCTATTTTTTTTTTTAAATGAATGGAATTAAAAATGCAGTTACTTCATAGGAGTTTATTATATAAATTTTTACAGCATGTAGGCCTATTTCTTACATAAATTTGGGGGAAATTCCCATGAAGAGGCAACGCTGCATCATGTATGTGATTTTTCCAAGAAAAAAATTTAATGAATGAATAGAATTATAATTCAAATTAAGTCAGAAAATTAAAGGAATATTTTCTTATATTTGAAAAATAAAATTATTTATTATGTGAAATGAAGTTAATTACTTATAACAAATAAACAACTACTTTGTTATCGTTAATGCAGAAAAGTGATTTACCAAGACTGAGATCAATTTGTGCGAGTTGTTTTTATTTTTCAAGCACAAACATATCTATGACAAATCTGACATTTTAGCTCTGTATTCATGACAGAAAAGCTACCATATCCTGGTATTTCCCAGTACAGGTTGTGGCTATCTTCAGGGCCGGCGAAAGCTGCCCCGGGCACCAGGGGAAGGATTAGTATATGTACCCGACTGTTTACTCTATTTTATTATGAATGTTTTTTGTGTACATAACAAGCAAACTGATTATATGTCCAAGTCACTTCAAAACATACAGTATGATAATCTCTATAAAATGTATGTTCATTAATGTTCATTAATTATATTTCCTCTGTTATTTAATCAATTCGTTTATTAATATGTTTAGATTTTATCCCCCCCCTCCTTCCGGGCCTCGCGGATTCAACCCGGCTTCCCTGGACATCCTACAAAAGATATTAAGGTACGACTGATATATATATATTATATATATTATATATATATATATATTTATATATAATATATATGATACACACAGACCGTATAAAATCAAAATATAGCATTAAAACAGTAAAATATAGTATAAAGTACATAGTATAAAAATATAGTATAGAAAAAGATAATATAAATTATTCTCTATACATTTGCTTACCTTTGAGTCTGGAGTTATTCTCCCAAACCGAGCGATACCTCTGATAATAGAACTTTTTTCGGTACTCATTATAACTTCTATCTTGCTCAGTATGAAACAGCTAAAACACTTAGACGTAGTACCAGACTACCTCCAGCCTATGTGGGAAGTGAGTGTATACTGATTACATAATCATGCATTGTTGCCAGATGACTTGTATAAATATTCTGTAAATATTAAGCCAAAATTTCTAGATTAAGTATTAAATTTCTGGTATATATATGATGATTTACCTGTGTTTAGATCAGCAGCTCTCTCTATATTTTGCTAAAATACAATTTTCCCCCACTTTACTTAAATAGACTTAAGTCAAATTGAAATATTTTGCCATTACCTGAAAATTCACAGAAAAATACACAAATTGTCAAGTTGGAGTGTCCTCCTACACCTCCCACGTAGCCTTATTTCTCACACAAATTTGTGTGAAATTCCCATGAAGTGGCAACACTGACACAGGCTTACAAAATGTCGTTAAATTTACTTCAAATAGTAGCCAAAAAAGTCGCCAGATTTGGAGTAGCCAAAATATCGCTAAAATTTTGAGTATAGTAGCCAAATCACTTCAAAAAGTCGCCAGATGTTGAGATGTGGAGCCATTAGACTTACCAATCATAAACGCAGTTAATCACTGTAGCAAAATGTACGAAAATGGTTAAAATAAGTTAAAAAAGTATCTCAAATCTAAAAATTTACCCATTTCGTATCATTTAGGTCAGCGGCGTAAGATACCACCACCAATATCAAAAAGTATCCAAATGATACTTTTGTATCCCCACTGGGGACACTGATCCAGAAGAATAGCCATCGGTTATTTCTCCGGAAGCACTTCCCTGTCAAATAACTGATGGTTATTTGCAGTAGTCGCGCGGCCAAATATCCAACGGTTATTCAGGCGTGGGCTGAACAGAAAAAGCGTGATATATTATCATGAAGTTTATTCAAAATATACAGTCAATCAGATCAAATTAATATATGGAAAATTAAGTTAAGATAAAATTGCATTACAATAAAAACCAATAAAGTTTTATGTTGAAATGTCAATACCGCAATGCTCAATAGTCATGATGTTGAATGTTCGGATCTTTTCCATTTGGCGGCAAAGCAGACAGGATCCCAAAGCTGGATCCTGTCTGCTTTGCAGATAGCTGGTGAGGGAAGCTATATTTATGGGACCTCTTTGCGAGTGACCCGTTGCCCACGTCGGGCTAGCATCATGAAAAGAAAAACTATGGTATTTGTCATTTACCATTACTATTCGGACTATAGTGGATTTAATTTTCCCAGAAGAGTTCCTTGTTCCATGCACTGTCTGTGTGTATCATATATATATATATATAATATATATTACAATGAAAATGGATGAACTTTTATTTATTAAAGTCAATACTTCAATGTTCAATTGGTATGATAGTTTAATATTTATAAGCACTGCTCTTATCCCACCCAAATACACTTGACAAAACCAGTGTCTGTGGTTTTGGGTCTGTCTCCTCCCCATACACGCTAAGTGACACCAGACCAAACATGAGTCACATTGAACTGATACCTGATCATCACACTCAGTGGTACAATAACTGGTACATACTGCACACCTATAGGTCTTATCCAGCTACTCCTGCTCGACCACATGTGTCAATGCCTTGAAGGCATCATCAGCATCATCTCTCCCAGAGAAAGTACTGCACGCGATGGTGGTGGGGACTGTGTGAGGGTGCCAAATCCGGCGAATATGGTCGTTGGGGAACCAGTGGAATGTTGTAAGAATTCCCTTTTGGAATCACTCATTAGAAATAAAAGGCACAAAAGAATTCTTCAAATTTTTTAAATGTTTACCATTCGAGTTTTATTTTCTTTGT
The DNA here is from genome assembly GCA_023014485.1 of Bathynomus jamesi. Classification (NCBI taxonomy): domain Eukaryota; kingdom Metazoa; phylum Arthropoda; class Malacostraca; order Isopoda; family Cirolanidae; genus Bathynomus; species Bathynomus jamesi. Next base: position 302,710 of record JAJOZX010005561.1, on the reverse strand, counting down.
TTTACGTGATTTTAAGAAAACGTAAAATATGTTTTTCAGACAACATGTGGAAAAATATTATTATTATTATTATTGCAATATGCTATTACTTATTAAAGTTAAATTTCATTAGTTTGACTATCAAATCAAATAAATGAAACAAAGCGAAACATTTTTATTCATGACATACATTTTTTTACAAGTAGCCTACACCAAATAGGGCCTATCATATATTGGCATAGGCCTCAGGCTTACGTGTTTATTGGCATTTTACATTTTATTATATGAAACCATGATTTTGGCTTTAATTAAATCACTGGATATATAAGAAAGTGTTTTGAATCAGGCAGTTTAACTATATATATATATATATATATGAAAATTATTTCACGAAAGTAACGTGAAAAATATTTATGATGAATAAAACCACGAAGGAAAGGAAACACAAAATGGTGCTCAAGCGCTTTCGTCTAATGACATCCTCAGGAACACTGAAGTACATAAAGGTTACAGCCTATATATAGGTTACAGAAAGAAAAAAAAAATAAAATAAATAACACACACACATATATATATATAATATATGCAATAAACGGAGAAGTAAAAATAAAAAAATTTAAAATTAAAGGATTATTATCAGAGGCATACAGATTTGTAAAGAAAAATATCGATTTTTAACACAAGATCAAATGAATTATAAAAATACAAATTTATACTGGAAATCTGCCCAGGTTTTAACACTGCCTTTGATGGTCAAGTTTCGATATATATAAAATAAAATGAAAGTTAAAAGTTAATAAAGTAGCATACAAGTTTACCAAAGATTTAGTGTTCTACCCTTCTTATCTAAATCTGTTTGAAGGAATTCAAAACAACAGGATCGAGTTGAAAAAGACCTTTGCTTATGTTGAAGTTATTTGAAAGTTGGATAATGGCAGACTCAAGATATTTCTATTAACAATGTTGCTAGAGTGGAATAAAACTGAAGCATTATTCCAATCAATACAGTGGGCTAACTCTGACAAATGGACAAAAAGGGCACTGGACAACTGTCCTGTTCTAACGGAATATTGATGCTGTTTTATACGTGTGTGCAAATCCTTTCCCGTCTGACCTATGTAAAAGGAATCACATTGTTTACACCCAATTTTATAGATAATGCCTGAATTATGGGTAGGGCTTTTTTACTATGATATTTTTCACAATATTGTTATATGAAAATACTACATTAATATCCAAAAGTTTAAGTACATTAGCAATGCCTAAAAAGCCCGGGAAAAATGGAAGTACTAAATATTTTTTGACAAAGTACGAGTGTTATTATTGACACGATAGAAAGTTCGTTTTGCCTTGTTGAGACAAGATTCCATAAACGCAGATGGATAACACAGATCACTTCCAATACCGTTGATTTTTTCCAATTCGGCATCGATGTAGATAAGAAGGGTAGAACACTAAATCTTTGGTAAACTTGTATGCTACTTTATTAACTTTTAATTTTCATTTTATTTTTATATATATCGAAACTTGACCATCAAAGGCAGTGTTAAAACCCGGGCAGATTTCCAGTATAAATTTGTATTTTTATAATTCATTTGATCTTGTGCTAAAAATCGATATTTTTCTTTACAAATCTGTATGCCTCTCTGATAATAATCCTTTAATTTTAAATTTTTTTATTTTTACTTCTCCGTTTATTGCATATATATATATATATATATATATATATGTGTGTGTGTGTGTGTGTGTGTGTGTGTGTGTAGATATGTATGTATATATGTATGTTATTTATTTATTTATTTTATTCTATTTTTTTTTTCTTTCTGTAACCTATATATAGGCCGTAACCCTTTTATGTACTTCAGTGTTCCTGAGGATGTCATTAGACGAAAGCTCTTGAGCACCATTTTGTGTTTCCTTTCCTTCGTGGTTTTATTCATCATATATATATATATATATATATACACAATATCCTAGATGCATTGGAAGGCAATGACAACTACGATGTTATATACACAGATTTTGCTAAAGCTTTCGATAAATGTGACCATGGTATAATAGCACATAAAATTAAAGACATGGGAATAACAGGCAAAGTGGGAAAATGGATCTACAACTTCCTTAGTGATCGTCTGCAGGTCGTCAAAATTCAAGGTATATCATCATCAGAATCGGAAGTACGCAGCTCAGTACCACAAGGGACAGTACTGGCCCCACTTCTGTTCATTATCATGCTAAGAGACATAGACAGAGGAGTAAACAGCAATAGTATAGTAACATCCTTTGCAGACGATACAAAGATCAGCAGAAAAATCAGCGATGTACATGACGTGGAGGCCTTGCAGAGGGACACGAACAAAATATACAAATGGTCAGAAGACAACATGTCATTCAACGCCGAGAAATTTCAGCTCTTGAGATATGGTAGAAAAGAAGAACTTAAACAGACTGCATATTATGCTCCAGATAGACAGGAAATTCAGAGAAGCATGAAAGCGATGGATCTCGGGATAATAATGACAGATGATGCGAAATTCGAAACACAAAATCAGATAGCGATAAATAAAGCAAAAAGAGTCGCCGGACAGGTTCTAAGAACGTTCAAGAGAAGGGACAGGATAGTAATGATTCCCCTGCTAAAAACACTGATTATACCAAAACTTGAATACTGCTCAGTTTTGACGTCCCAATATAAAAAGGAAGAAACTAATAAACTAGAAGAAACGCAAAGGCATTTCACAGCCAAGATTGATGGCTGCAAAGAACTCAACTACTGGGAAAGACCACGTAAACTAAATCTGTACTCCCTGGAAAGAAGAAGAGAGGTACATCATAATCTACATATGGAAAATGATCGAAAAACTGGTACCAAACCTAAAACTAAACCCAATTACCATTCAAACAACACTGGAAAATAGGAAAGGCAGAATGTGTAGTGTTCCCAAATTAAAGGCACGACAAGGGAGTCCCAGGGTTGCCAACTGGTATTTTTCAGTACCAAATCAGGGCAAATTTGGTATTAAAAAAACAATTTGGTCACGGGAAAATATATTTGGTCGTTTGGTATTAAAACAGGATGAGTTTGGTATTATTTACAAATGAATGTAAAATAAATTGTGGAATTAAAATTTTAGCTCAAACAGATCCCTAGTAGCACAAAACCTCGGGCCACATCTTTTGATGCATGGCAAGTGCTGCAAAGATCTGAAAATAACAGAAAAGATGCTCACTAAGTTCACCTCTGAAATGTATGACCACATAAGTGCAAGCTGCGCAACGTCATCATCAAGAGAGTTACCTGGTACATCAGCAGCAGGTGGCAATGAAGAAATTGAAGAGTTAGAAATAGATGCACTCTATGATTAATAATTAAAAATACCAAACATCATACATATACGGTATGTCGGTATCTCGCTTCGCTCTCATGTATAGGCCTAAATCATTTTATATGTATATTAGATAAGATTTGGTAATAAATTATATGATTTGGTACTAAATACATTACAATCTGGTATTGATGTGCCAGTCGGACTTGGCAACCCTGCAAGGGACCTCCTCAACCCTGAAGGAAAATAGCTTGGTTGTCAGGGGGCCAAGACTTTTCAACCAGCTTCCTAAGGACCTCAGAAACGTAACGGGGGTCAAAGTTGGTCTTCAAGAAAAGACTGGATGCCTGGCTCAGGACAGTACCAGATGAGCCGGGCGTGCCTGGCTATGTACGGTGGAGAGCGCAAGAAAGCAACTCGCTCCTCCACCAGGGCCAGACCTAGAGGCGGGGCCACCAGCTTGACCTCCGTGTGAAGAGAGACCAACGCACGAAACAACAAGGTTCATAAGGTATATATATATTTATTTGTTGACTGAATCGGACGAGGTAAAAGGTCTACATGGAACTCACTCTCAGTATTGTGTTTGACACGAAAGGGTGAAGTGGTGTTACGTTTGTGTCCAAAGAAAACTGAATTTCAAGCAGTGACTAAAATAATATTAGCAGAACAAATTTAAAATATATCGCAATATGCTGAATTTTTTATATATCTTTACAGATAAACAATATTCGTATCTCTATTTTATCTTCTGTATTTTATACATTGAAGATAAGACATTTTAAATATAAGCTAAAGGTAAGTTTATTAGAATTAATTCAGAGAGAAAAATGGCGTCAATTATTTGTTTGATGGAATTAAACATCAAATTATTTAAATTTTATGATTATAATTTAGCTTCCCCGAAATCGTTTCGTCTCCATCAAATAGAAAGCTTATGCAAATAGTCATACAGCACACACACATATACACAGGGTGTCCCATAAGTTGAAATTGATATCTTGTTTTGGGACCTTATTTTTGTTGCAGGACGAATAACACTCAATGGCTAATATAGAGGGGAGTTACACTCGTGAGGAAAAGGCCTCCTCCGCCTTTTCCTCACCAGTGTAACTCGTAAATGAAACAAAAAGGTCCCAAAACAAGACATCAATTTGAACATTTTTTTTTTAATTCCAATGTATTACTCCTGTAAATTGAATTTAAAAATGTTCTTATGAGACCGGACTTATGGAACACCCTGTAGGGATTTTGTCTATGTTGGTATTACGACAAATTTCATTCTTTGTTCAACAGAGTTCTATTCTTTGTTGCACAAACAAATTCCCCCTCATTCTTTTCAATACGTTCAAACTCTGAAATAGACGTATTGATAAATAGACAGACAGATGAATAAATAGACAGATAAGCAAATAGATAAGAACCACTACTTACTCGGTTAAATGTTGTCGGTCACTCCGATAATTCACACAGACGATGCAGGCAAGCAGACCGTAGTATATATATATATATATATATATTACGGCCTTTTGCGAAATCGGCCTTTTGCAAAAGGGCCAAAAAACCAGCCCTTTTGCATAATGGCATTAAATGCAAGGCACTTTGCAAACAGGCCGGCACATTGGCCATTTTGCAAAATGACGTAATCCTGCCGGCCATTTTGCGAAAACCCTTCGAAGCTGTGTCGAACTGGACAATGAATGCCCGGTTAGGTCAACTGTCCGCCCTTGACGATTGGTTAGGTTAAGTCATGATATTTTCGTTGTTTAACGAAAATATCACGACTTAACCAATCGTCAAGGACGGACAGTTGACCTAACCGGGCATTCACTAATTTCAATAATTTTAATCGAACTGAATGAATCTCTTAACTGAAGTTACCAGTCATTTTGCAAAATGGCCAATATGCCAACCTATTTGCAAAGTGGCCTGGTGCTTAATGTCATTATCCAAAAAGGCTGGCTGTTTGGCCCTTTTGCAAAAAGGCTAACATATATACACTATTTTGAAGAGGGTATAGTATTAACACGAAATGATGGTATATTACAGTATACTTTGCATGTAAATTTTCACTTATGCATTACTCTGTTTATCTGTTTGTCTGTTTAGAAATGCAGTTAGGAATATAGTTACGGTAAGAGGTCTTTCTAAACAAAATAAACATAGCAATAAAGGAAAGCATTGTTAACTTTTGCTAATTAACCGTTACAATAATGACTCCCCATTAACAGCCTCGAATACCGGCTGTTGGCTTTCATTAAATGTAATTATACACTTTTAAATGAGTCTCCCTTTAAATAATCGTTTTCTTTGTGTTTGAAATGTAAGCCCCGCCCATATTGTTGCACTGCTTTCCGGATGTACCATTTGACACGACATTGTACCGACACTAATAAACTAACTTTCCTTAACCTAATCTAACCTTAACCCAATTTAACCTAACCTAATCTAACCTAACGTTGTAAATTAAATGTCGCGTCTTTTTTCCAACTAACCCTTGTCCAAATCCTAAAGCGTGCCAGCCTCCATAACTGAGTAACACCGTTTCCCTGTAAGCGAAGTGAAGCCACTGAGGTTCGGGGGTTCGAACCCCGATGATGCTAGTAATAATAATAATACAAGTTAGAACAATGGGCCGTATTAATGGCCTAATCGTTGTGTCAGTTACTGGCCCTGTTGAATGATAATTATTAACACCAAAGCTTACCTAAATCTAGTTAGTCCACACGCTCCCTCCCATGAACAACTTTATAGAAACAAATACGAATAGACATTTTTAAGCCAGTGAGACCTTAACATTTACTTTAAGCTCACGAGCCACTCAGATTTTGAGAGCAGCTTCACAAAATTAGTCTCACTGGTTTTGAGTGTGAAGCTCGAAATTTTTATGGCTATGGTATTTCTGTAAATTTATTCGAATTTTGCCTAATGCAAAGTAGCCCCACCAGGATTCAAACCCAGGACCACTTGATTAGAAGGACCGGGTGTTACCAATACGCTACGAATTCAATTCAGATTTATGCGGTATAACACTATTATAACTGTTATACCAGATAAATTTGAATGTTGTCATTGCCTCGAGTGCAAGGGGTTTAACACCTAAAATACCTCTGGTCACGAAAACGTTACGTATTCCCTCGGTGTTAGCCATTCTACGTTATATTACATAATACACCGTTAAGTGTGGAACAAATGAATCCAAGTTGATGGCGACAACTGATGGTAATGTTGAAATCATTTGTTCAACATTACCACCCAATAACATATTTTTGGACATTAAAATTATATTTTGTTAAAAGTTATCATCATAAGCGCTTTAGTGAGGAAATTGGTGGGAATTTTGGTTACATTTTTCTCATACATTTTGTGATAGGAGTTTCCTGAATCCAGTTCAGCGGTCAGGGAAAAAACAAATAAATTAGCCAGATTTTTAAACGTATTTTATATATATATATATATATATATATAAACGTAACCATTTTATAAGATAAATTACACACCAGTGACGAAATTTTGAACCATCAATTCGATAGATTTTATTAGTATGTGTTGCATCACCAAAACTTCAGGTGTGACCTCGTTACCAACATTACTTTGAATGGCAGGCTTACAGTTACGTTGTTTTCTTGTTATTAAAGCTTATTTCTATAATTATTATATATATATATATATATATATATATTTGTCCGTATGTAGCCAAAATAAATGGAGTTATTATCTGGAAATTGCAACCTTCAGCTAAAATTGTATATTTATACACCTAAAAATGTATGACTTGGCTTTAATATTTCCCAAATAAAATGTATAAAATACGCATATATATATATACAGGATGAATTTCACAATTAAACACGTGAAATGAATGAATGATACAAACCCACAAGGAAAAGGAAAAAAAATATTACAATGTCTTTCGTGTATTCAGAAGTACACCTCGTCAGGGAATGAAGGGAGAAGGAGAGATGACAAAACCATATACAACGGGACAGAAAAATAAAAAAATTAGCACCTGATTAACAAGAGATAATTATAGGCATAAGGTATTTTAACAGGATCTTGTTAATTTTATACATTCCCGCACCGTTATTGAAATTATTTTTAAAATGGATAAATGCACATTCTAGAATATTCCTTTTTCCTTGTGAATTTGCAGCTATTGTCGTAACACTGCTTCCCGTTGATAAGGGAAGTTAAACGACATTGGGTAGGACAGTAGTTGGATGGGAGACCGTCCGCTGCGTCCAGACTATGTAGTGACCCGTGGTTCGGATCCTACGTAAAACTGTAGGTCCCCTCCGTCATATGACCTTAGATGTTGTGAAGGAGGTTAAACAAAACCAATACTTAATTAATTATGTGGGTTTGCATCATATATATATATATATACACACACGAGTATATTTTTCCTTTTCCTTGTGGATTTGCATCTCTATATATATACACACACACACACACACACACATATATATATATATATATAATATATTATATACATATATATATATCACATATATATATATATACACAAGTATATACCTCGTTAACCTCGTTCAGGTTCCGCGTGTTGGTCTCTCTTCACACGAAGGTCAAGCTGGTGGCCCCGCCTCTAGGCCTGGCTTGGTGGAGGAGCGAGTTGCTCTGTTGCGCTCCACCGCACATAGCCAGGTACACCCAGCTCATCTGGTACCGTTCCTGAGCCACGCATCTAGTCTTCTCTTGAAGACTTCAACTTTGACCCCTGTAACGTTTCTAAGGTCCTTTGGAAACTTTATAAAGTCTTGGCCCCCTAACAACCAAGATATTTTCCTTCAGTATTGAGGAGGTCGCTTGTCGGGCCTTTAATTTGAGAGTACTACACATTCTGCCTTTCCTATTTTCCAGCGTTGTTTGGATGGTAATTGGGTTTAGTTTGAGGTTTGGTACCAATTTTTCGGTCATTTTCCATATGTAGATTATGGTGTACCTCTCTTCTTCTTCTTTCCAGGGAGTACAGATTTAGTTTACGTAGTCTTTCCCAGTAGTTGAGTTCTTCGCAGCCATCAATCTTGGCTGTGAAATGTCTGCGTTTCTTCTAGTTTATTAACTTTTTTTATATGGGCACGTCAAAACTGAGCAGTATTCAATTTTTGGTATGATCAATTTTCTCAGCGGGGGAATCATTAGTTCATTACTGTCTTGTTCCTCCTTTTGAACGTTGTTTTCGTACCTGTCCCGCGACTGTTTTTTGCTTTGTTTATTGCTAGCTGATTTTGTGTCTCAAATTTGGCATCATCGGCCATGATAACCCCCAATTCGACCGCTTTCGTGCTTCTCTGAATTATGTATATATATATAAGCAAACCACCACAGGGAAAAAGGAAAAAAGAAACACGAATTCCGAGCGCTTTCGTGATATATTCACATTATTAATTAATCACATATTAATAAGATCGTGTTATTTTGTGATTTTACTGCACACACACACACACACACATATATATATATATATATTATATAACCTGCATTTTATATATAATTTCGACTGTCGTAATTTTTCACTCTAAAATATCGTATACGAGTGTTATATATTAATTGAAAAAAATCTCATTCGCTATTTTGTTCATAAGAAAATCGTCATAAATTTAGCACCAAAAAATGGTTTTATTTTATTATTTTTTCGTTTTTTGTTACAGAGGTTTTTAATATTTTAAAACGGTACGTCAGAAACAAGTGAATAACGTCTAAATGTTCCGTCCTATATAATAAAAACCTTAAAATAACGTATTTTTTTTATGTCATTTTCCATAATTTGGGGGCCAGATCATTTTTTTGCAAAAACAAAAAATATCACGATAGAAATGAGGACAAGAATTTACGAGATGAAAACCCCCATTAAAAATTGCTCATTTTCCACACCAGAATATAGATTAAATTTGATTTTTTCAAAAACTTTTGAACGAGTAGTTATGACATATAAATTATATATATATATATATCCTACTAAAGGGGAGACGTCCACGGTTTATCGTTAAAAAAAAAAGCTTTTTATTTCTATGACGTTTTTGCCGTCTGCGTTCTCACGCACGGGGGACTCGCAACTTAATGTGAAACCCAAACCACAACCAAGAAAATAGACCAAATCACGCACTTAAATGCCAAAATTACAAGTTTTGCAGCAAATTTTTAATATGTTATAATTTTAACGTACGTTCAACGAATCAACACATTTTTTATTAGCTTTCATTACTCTTTAGCTATGTCTCTCTGTCTAGGGATCTGTATATCTATGTCTCTCTATCTATGTCTCTCTATCTATGTCTCTCTATCTATGTCTCTCTATCTATGTCTCTCTATCTATGTCTCTCTATCTATGTCTCTCTATCTATGTCTCTCTATCTATGTCTCTCTATCTATGTCTCTCTATCTATGTCTCTCTATCTATGTCTCTCTATCTATGTCTCTCTATCTGTCTATGTCTGTCCCTTTAGCTATGTCTCCCTGTTTACTTGCCTGTCTCTTTATCCGTGTCTCTCTATCTATCTATGGACCTGTCTATGTCTGTCTCTTTATCTATGTATGAAATTAATGTTGCGAAATTCCGTATCTGATTTGAGCTTTTCCTTTTGTTTTACCAAAAGTATACTCCCATCCACTATGTCTGTCTACTGACGACAGGGGAAATAGACAGACAGACGCTAATTAAGAAAATGGCGAATTTTATAGTCATTCCGTAATAGAAGTAGCAAATTCTTCTTTAAAATGCCCACAAATACCCATATTTTAAACACCATCCTCATATATATATTTAAGATTAAAAATATTCAGATGCTAAAAAACTGCGCGTTGGTTTGCAGAGAAAAAAAAGGTGATTTCTTTATTGACAATTTTTATCTTATTTTGAATTTATTCAGTGTTGGTTTTAACGAGATAAAAAACATTAATTGGTATTGCTTATCTCTACGTCACCTAAACTAACCTAACCTAACCTTATCTAACGTAACCCTAAGTTATAATGAAATCCAAACTAATTTAAACCGTAGCATCTTCTAAAATGTATTTTTATTTCATTTTGAAATTCGATCCAGAGGGGTACAAATATGCCCATTTGTGCCCCATACCAGAAAGTAATGGATGAGACCCTTATTGGCTGATAGGTAGAGAGAAGCGGATCCCTAATCTCAGGGTCTGAGTATCGATTCCCGTGGACGGGGTGAATTTGTGTAAAACCATACTGACTCAGTAGTATGCGATTGTAGAATTAGAGTCCAACACACACACACCACGAGTGTAGCGGGGTGGGGTGGGGGAGTCGAACTTTCGTTTAGAAATAAGTGATTGGTTGAAGAGAGTTGTTTGCAAGTTATCCAGAAAGCTAGTTGGTGCGAGTGAAGGCACTTTCTGGTAGGAACTTTTTTGAAGGGCGTACCAATATTCATGGTCTCAAAAATGGGGTGTTTAGTTGGTTGTATTGGTTGTGGGTGAAATTTGTTATTACTAGTATCATTAATATTAGTAATATCAGAAGTATCATCAATTCCCTTATTGAAAGAAACGCTCAGAGAAAAATGCCTTCAACATTATTTATGTTTGAACGCAAATAATGTTTAATTGGCACAGTGAAATAAAAATTATATTTTTTTTCTTCCGCAGTTTTATAAAACTAAACCATTATCACGTGACCTTTTCCATCCACGCTAAAACCATCTATTATAGCTTCGCGTGCAACAACAAAACTAACAAAAAATACGATGACGTTAAAAAATAAAAATTGCGTTTCTGTTTGATTTTTAATGACCAAATTGGCTGCCAAACGTAAGATCAATAAAAGATTTTTCTTTTAATATTTATTATTTGTGACCATTTCTGATGCAGAAACCATCTATTCATGGTTGATTGGTTGAATTCGGCCCTTTTGGTTGCAACGACAAAACTCGTAGTTAACTGTTGACCAACCAATGGTTAACTATTTATTAAGTATTGGTTTCTATGAGGAATCTCTTTGGATCCTGTATACGCTACAGGACAGGTCGTGTGCATGACTTTTCTCTGGTGAGCTTTTAATCTTTGGGTCACTAGAAACAACCGTAAAAGCAGCACAAGACTTTTTAAACAGATTGTCTACGAAAAGATAGGTAGGCATCCCCCAGTTTGGCTACCTTACAAAACTGCGTTTTTTACATTGACAATTGTGGATGGGGAAATTTAACCCAATTTATATAACCTTATTACTTAACCTAACCTTATTACTTAACCTAACCTTATTACTTAACCTAACCTAACCACTCCCAACTTAACCTATCTGAACTTTCAATATAGACCCTTTATGATATTTAATGATTTCCAATATAAACCTAAGTCAATCTATAGTAATGGCGCTACACGCACGTTCGTGTCGCGATGAATTCGGTGAGTATCCTAAAGATTACCAAACACACACACAAATCTCCACATAAACGAGGGATCGAATTTTTTGAATCCATATATCAAACTAATTAACCAACATAACCTAACCTGACCTGACCTTAGTGTCATCGAACTGAAGAGGGCGTGACAAGTGTTTAGAATGCAATTGAGGGATTGAACGGTGTTTTGTGATAAGTTATTGAATAAGGTACTAACTAATCTAGCCTAACCCAATCTAATCCAACCTTAACTAACCTAACCTAGCGTAATCTAACGTAATCAGCCAATCAGGACCAACATATCTATTTTCCGACAATAAAGGTATTTCTGTTTTTTATATAATTTTTTTAATTAATATTCCGAGGTACCAAAGTGTTACCTTACAAAAAAATTACCTCACTCTATACGTCAATTATCACACTCATTTCACTTACGCCCAGTTGCCTATGTGCGCACACACACACACACGATAATTTTGACTAATAATATAATTATTGCCTCAAATTTGACGACTTTCCTGTGAAATTTAATATTTTTTTCTGTTAACTCAAAATACTGTAATTGTTACCTGTAATTCTGTACGGTAATTACAGTTGCACAGCCACATATTAAAAAAAAGAATGCAAATTTAGTGAAATATAAAATTTTAATTTTAATCAAAATGGAATTAAGTGATTTTGAAAATATATTTTTGTCTTATTTATTTATTTGAAAAACATTTATATAAGACAACCAAGTAAAAGTTCGGTGACCTTTTTACATACAGGGAAATGTCTGTCTGTGTCTGTCTTTGACCTGACCTTGTATCTGCCTCAGTGAATGAACCAGACTCATTTCACAGATGCGAGATTAAATAATTTCTCTTAGCGATAATTCTATGCATTTAGGCTTATATTATATATATATAATATATATAATCGAAATGTCTATCCACAAATTGCATTTTCTCTTTCTCAATAATGGATTGAAAATCGATGACGTCATACCGGAGCGATCTTACTTCTTGGTGAAACGTCGCAAGAGACAATACAAACTTATATTTATTATAATTTATTACATATAATTCTTTGTTCCATTCAATATCATTAATATTAACTTTTTTTAAACTTAACTTCTAATGAAATAATTAATTACATAAATAAAAGCGAATAACGTATATTTGAAGAAAGATAATCTAGGCTAGAGTCAGCCTACGTGACTAAGCCCTAGCTTAATCTATTTGAGTGGTTTATCGATAATGTAAGGGATAGTGGATGTTGTTTAACATCCTTCGCAACATCTAAGGTCATATGATGGAGGGAATCTATAGCATTAGGTGGGATCCGAACCACGAGTCACTATATAATCTGGATGCAGAGGACAGTCCCCCATCCGACTACTCCCTAGACTTAATGTCGCTTAAGTCAGCTGATCAACGGGATCGTCGACATGTAACTAAAATTACTTAACACGCCATTACACATCTTAAGTATTGTATGACATATTATGGCATGGCAGAAAATTATGTAACTCTATTAGGAAATGTATAATTAAGCTGGTGGTGGCAGACGCCATAATTGTGAATGTAAGAAGAGGAAAAAGTTTGTAACAGAAAATGGTTGTAAAAAAAGGTGGGAAAAAGAAATGAAAGTATAACGGGGGAAAGAAATATTACCCGGGCTCAACAAGGCGTATTCGCTCGTGCGAGAGCAAGCTCTTTTCATAGGTTTGAGAATCTGGACGTTTAAAATTAATAACCACCAAAAAATCTCCCAAAAAAATGAGGACTCAAATTCCCCATTTTAGTCGATTTGTAAGGCTAAGGCTACGCTCTAAAAATTACCCCTCTGTGTACTTTAGGAGAGAGAATAAGAAAAAGTACAAAACTTATTCTAGAAAATATAAAGCATTTTAAAAGTACGTTGATACTACATTGAAATTAGATCAAGAGTAGATTCTAAGTCTACTTTTGACATACAAACTGTACTCATTAATTACTATTATTCAGAATAATTTTATACTTGTTTACTATCGGTTTAAAAGGACACAAAGCGGACGGTTTTTAGAGTGTATATTAACAGCGAATTCTTCTGAAAATGACTTAAACCAATAAACTTAAATTAAAAATCTCTACCGAAGGTAGTAATTAATATTGAAAAAGATTATCCAAGATTATTCGGGAGTAATTGACGGAACTCTGTCTATCGATCTGTTTATTTGTCTATCTGCCTGTCTGTCTGTCTATATGTCCAGCATCGATATAAGTGACCTTAAATCAGGAAAATGGTACCGTACAAGATAAAAATTATATATATATATATATTATATATATATATATATATACAGGGTGTCCCATAAGTCTGGTCTCACAGGAAATTTTATTTTAAATTAAATTTACAAATGTAATACATTATAATTAAAACAAATGTTCAAATTGATGTCTTTTTTTGGAACCTTTTTTTTGGTTGCAGGTAGAATAACAATGGCTAATATGAAAGCGAGTTACACTCCTGAGAAGTGTAACATCTTTGAATGCTCTCTCTCTCTTTTTTCCTTTGAAGTTCAAGCAAATTTTATTGTTCTTCAAGTTATTTCCACACGTTCGAACCCTGGACTCGATAATTGCAGCTGAAAATTACGCGTGACCAAATTGAAGAAATGTGTACATTTTGTCTATTTATTTATATATAAATATTATTATTTATATATATATATATATACACACACACATGTGTATATATAGGAACAAGTGTAGTTTACGCCCCCTAGTGGTGCCTAATGTAGTTTGCGTTCCCCAACTTTGTCCGCGTGTACCTAATCAAATAAAACGTTAAAACTAACGAAAATATTACGACTTAACCTAACCAATCGTCAATTTATATATAAATCGACGATTGGTTAGGTTAAGTCGTAATATTTTCGTTAGTTTTAATGTTTTATTTGATGGATTCATTTAAAAAATGTCTCCTAAAGATCCTAGTGTAGTTTACGTTCCCCAACTTTGACCTAGTGTAGTTTGTGCCCCCTTTTGCGTCAGGGGGATGTAAACTACACTTGCTCATATATATATATAAATATATAAATAATTATCAATAATATATTTTAACATTAATTTCCAGTCTAAATTTACAATCCCGTTTGTACATATATACATATACATACATATATATATATATATATATATATTAGTTAAAAACAAACTTGACTTAAAAAATTTTTGATCAATCCCAGAATAGGCACCTGAAATCATTTTTAGGTGCTTAATCTGGGATTGAGGCAAAACACAGGTGCTTAATCTGGGATTGAGGAGAAAAAAATATAAACAGTTTTTAGAGATATAATTTCATTGTTTTTATCAATATTTGAAAAAATCAACTCTAACCTAATCTAATCTTTTGCTATATCTTTACCAATTTATGTGGCAAGATAGATTTGCTTCAGATGGATTCAGAAACATTCGGGCTCATATTGCAGGAATTTATAATATCAAAAATTTTTCTTTATTCATTAAACCACTTTAAACCTTTTATAACTTTGCCTTTATTACATTTGTAATAAACTTTGTATAAACAATAAATTTTGTAATCATCAGGTTTTTTTTATTTAATTCCTTGCAAGGTGCCTATTCTGGGATTGAGGTTGAACGCAGGTGCTTCATCTGGGATTGACCCAAATTTTTTAACATTAACAGAAATACCACAAACGAAATTAAAAATTAAAGCAGCCATGAAATAGCAGTTTTAATTTTTAATTTCTTATTTTTAATTTCGTTTGTGGTATTTGTTAATATTTAACAAATTTTTAAATTCAGTTAGTTTTTAACTATATATATATATATATATATATATATTTATTTGAGAGAGAGAGAGAGAGAGAGATTGTTCATTCTTTACCCATTCTTCCTGAGAGAATTGATTTTCGATATATCTGGATTAAATTCTGTCCCAGAGAAAAAACCTTGGTTGTAACAACTAAAATAAGTGCATAAATATCTGCCAACCAATATAATCATGATTGTTTTTCTGCCAATAAACTTGAAAGGTTGGTGCAAAGGACATGGTTGGCTGAACCAGTTGGATTGGTTGGCAAATAGAAAATCATGCATCTGCTCATGTAAACAAGATTTGTTTTCGCGTGTGGAAGGGGTGTGTATATATATATATATATATATGTATGCTGATTCCATACGCTAATTTACACCTGTAATAAATGTAACGTACACCTGTAATCAAGGGTTAAAACATTCGCACCTGTACATTTGACATGGACGGTAATGAACACGGATATAGACAAGGTTTGATCACAGATTACGGAATAACTAGATAGGTAACTAATTCGGTTAGGTTTTGCCTCGCAACCAGGCGTTGCTAGGGATACTTGTAAAAATGATTCATCCTCATTTTATACATAAATTAAATTTATTATATTTGTCCTGCGTAATGTTTATGATAATGACTTAAGATTCATTGCAAACAACCTAACCATTCTTTAGAAAAGCTCTTAGCAACTTTTGGTTGCTAACCAAATTAACTTATATAGAAGTGATCTTTGTTTATTAGTTAATTTGTGGTTCGACCACCGACTGTTTACATCTATTTTGACGTCATCAACAGACATTTTCCGACTGCGTGATGGTCTAAAACGATTGATCTGTATACAACACGACCTTGAAATTCCAAAACCAATGTTGTGCCCCAAGTCAATAAGAGTCAAATATCCGTGTCCATTTCTTTGTTTTCCTCTTTTGTACTTTATCAAAAAAGTGCTAAATTATTACTGGTAAGATGTACTAAAATGTACTAGTTAAATTATCTACCTAAGGTCTAAATACTATAGAAAAATAGTATTTAGGTAGAGAATTTAGACCTTATAAGTAATTACAAGTCATTATAAGTACTTATACCGTACTTCTTTATACTTGTAAAGTACTTAACGAATGTACAGGGTGTTTCAAAAGTCCAGAATCATAGTTAAAAAAATATATAACTGAAAAACAAATATTCCTATGATTTCGGACTTTTGAAACACCCTGTACACGTCAATTAGTGCGTACGATATGACTTTTTATACGAGTACTCTCATAAGGTACTTTTAAGGGTAATTCTGAATAATTTTTGCAGGTTAGTGAGCGTTTGAAATGAATATTAGTTTCATCATTCAGTTTGTGACTCACTCGAGAGCATTTCTGTGAACGTGACTTTCGTGATTCTCTCCCTAGGCGTCACGAAACAAAAATTGTTCATTCTGGCCATGGTGCGTGACAAATGATGATTCTTCGATCTGAATTATCCACTTCGAAGGGAACGGACAGAATCCGATTTCGTATATTAAGTTTTGGTTATCTTAAACTCATTTCTGACGAAGGAAATAGTCCAGTGCTGTAATGTCGGGGATACGCGGCCATACGGCGTTATCCCCACCTTAAAATTTTAGGCATGCCGTATAGCTAAGAGTAGAACTCTGGGCATATGCCATTGCAACGATTTTAAACCTATTTCTCATTGTCGAATCGTCATAAACATACGTCATTCGATTCAGCGTCATATGCTTAGAAATCCAAATGACTTTCAGAACAATAGGTCAAATAGCTTGACCTCAGGTCACGAAAAGGTTAAAATTTCAACATTACAGCGTATGGGCAATAAAAAGTTACCATTACAGGACTGGACTCAACTAATAGTGACCTCGTCTACATACTTTTACTGATTAGTCACTGCAGCAATTCTTAAGTTACTCTTTCGTCGCCTGGAAGTGCGAGAGATGGGATTACCTGAAGATCAGGGCCCCCAGGCCTTCTTTAGTTAGCTTTATAAGGCTAACTAACGAAGATATAACGACCTAACCTAACCAATCGTCAAGGGCGTACAGTTGACCTAACGATTGGTTAGGTTAAGTCGTGATATTTTCGTTAGTTAGCCTTATAAGGCTAACTAGAGAAGGCTGGGGGCCCTGATCTCCAGGTGATCCGAGAGATGTTTATTTGTAAAAAAACATTACAGTATCTTTCTATTAAATTAATTATTGAACAAAATTATCATTATTATTACATATCCAGATAACCGGACAAGTAAACCACCGGATATCCGGAAGGTCGTGCAATTTACCTAAGCCTACTACGTCCAAAATTCATAGTCCCCGACTAATCAACCAACTGAACTCTCCAAGGAAGATAAATCTATGTAATAATCTTCAAAATGATCGAACCACAAACTCACGATAATAACACAAACAGAATTAGAGGTTTCTGCGCATGCGCGTCCCCCATTAAATGCACGGAAAGGACTGATTTTGCCTCGGTGGGAAAAATATTGTAAAAAAAAATGTCGGCGAAATACAGATTTATAAAGGAAAATAAATGTACAAATGAAATCATTGTTTACAAACATAAAAATTATATACAACAATTGCGGTCAAACTGTCAAAAATGATACAATGACTATTGTTACATTCAAATGAGGTTTCTGTGACAGACATATTCACTATATAAGTAGATAGATAAAAAATAGACAGATCCGTAGTTACGTAGTCAGAGAGAGAGACACACTAGTAATGACAATACTATTATCAGTATTGCTGCAACCTTAATTGCATGGCATTCAAGTGCAGTATATTCACGCAGTGATTTCGTGCAATTGCATGACTATGACGTCATTGTGTGTTTTTCATTTCATGAAAGGAAACTCGAGCGAATGAATAGTCCTCTGTCACACGATTCGAAGGGGGTTCATCGTTTTCAAAAATTCTTTAAGGTCAACGGAAATTTAGGTACAGAAATTAATGTAATTTTAGGAATAAATTTGGGTGTAATTTTTGACATATTTAGAAAATTGGCAAACAGTCATTAATATTTTGCTTTAGTGGCGAAATGACAGCCTAGAGAGATAGATTTGCGATTCTCCGTTTCTTGATTGTGCACAAGGAAGTTTCCCACAGGTTAAATTTCAACAATGGTTGGAAATGATTTGATGAATTAAGGATACAATAAATTCCCACCTTCGCTTTATCAATTTAAGTTTATTTCGTCATTGCTCCGATCGTGGAGGAGAGTAGGTGTTTTGCAACAATATTATCTATAGGGCCTTTCTTAATTCTGCCTCTACCGACACGGCTACGCTTAAACTCCTCCGTAGAATGATTATTGTAAATTTGTTTTGTACAAAAACAAACATTATATATATATAACAGCAGGTGCAGGGGAAGTAAACATCTTTGGCCAGCTGTACCAGGATCAAAGTCATGTTTGCTGCGCAGTTTCGAAAAACTATAACAGAAGCGTTCTTTTCGTTTTAGATGCACCTCTTCAAAGTCCTCAAAAAATTCGAAGTATATGCTGTCAATATACCGTCAATATGCCGTATTATATACGGTAGGATAGAATACGTTAGATTAAGTTAGGTAGAAGAAATTAGATTAGATTTAATGTAGTCTAGTCTTTATAGGTGTCTGCATGATTCAGCATTACTTTTACCACTATTTACTAAAACATTTCGGCAGAGTTAAAAAACTAGTTTCCCCTAACATAAAAAGAAAATGTCATTTTCTTTGAATTTTATGTTGTTTATAAATTAGTCTTATTTTCTAAGTAACTTGGTTCCGCGTTGATACTGAAGATTGCCTTTAAAAGTATTAATAATGAAGCATTCTGATCAACTTTAGTACTGAAACACTCTTAATACCGAATCTAGGAACGGGTTCACCGACAGGAAATCGATTACGACCATGGAATCGAGTTTAAAATATTTCCTTTTAGAAAATATATTTTTTAAAACTTAAAAAATAAAAGAGTTCCCCTAAAAAAAGAAATTTTCTCTCAAACAATTTAATTACTGTAAATCGTGTCACTGTGAATAGTTTGTTTCGAAGAATTGAAAAGCAGAAAAACGTTCAAGATTTGGCGAATTGACGGTTCACGAACGATTTTTTACTTCTGACTGACTTCAAAAGTCAAAAAATGTCTTTCCTTTCATTTGGTGCAATTAAGTTCAGAGCAAAAAATTTACTTCAACGCCCGTCAGTTCAGCGTAGTGGAAACTTTTACGTGCTCTGGGTGCTGGGGGTGATAATCTCTCTCTCTCTCTCCAAAGGAGAGAGTAGTACTAGGCGTCCGAAAGAGTTTGTAGATGGCGAAGAATGCCAATTGCACTTTGTTTTCGTGATATGTTACCAGTGATGCATGAGTGAAGCGAATGGAGAAGCGATTGGTTCACGATATAGGCTGTGACTGTCAGTTAAGACACTTTTTATCATCAAAATTTACGTCAAACAAATGAGAAGCTAAAAGCGACAATAAAAAATGGGAAAAATATCACGTTAAAAAAATTGTTTGAAAGTAAAACCAATTTTGGATCTTTTCCGTTCTACCCCAGCAACAATTTCTAGTGTAGTTTTTTTACTTGCTGAATTCAATAATATATATTTTATTTTGGAGAAAGTATTCATGCTTTAATTAGTTATGGTTATAATTATTAATTTTTTTCTCTCTTTTGTAGATATTGTTATGGATGATAAATGGAATTTCATAAACAGTTAAGGAAATAACGTTCTACCCCAGCCTTCTTTAGTTAACCTTATAAGGCTAACTAACGAAAATATAACGACCTAACCTAACCTAACCAATCGTCAAGGGCGTACAGTTGATTTAGTTAAACAAAGGAACGAGAGACATTGGGGAACATCTAGAAATATGATTCTTATTTATGTGAATTTCTGTGGAGGAGAAGACAAAAAGGAAAGGACATTTTTATTGAAATCTTGATTGCAATCTCTACTTTTAAATAAAATAAACGGACTATGACTGTTATTAATTTCTCCAAAATAAGATACATATTATTGAATTCAGCAAGTAAGACTATAGAAAATTATATATAATTTCATTTTTTGTTGCTGGGGCAACACTGAAAAGAGCCCCAATTTTTTCCTCCAGCTTCAAAAATTTAGAAAAAAAGGAAATAATTGTTATTTAGTCATTTTGTATCTTACAATAATAATATTAAAGGAGAATTAAGCTCTACCGCCCCCACCCCCCGGCACCCTATAAAGAAAAACTGTATATGGTAGTAAGGGATTGTAACAGACTTCCACTCAGTCTGAAACCGATATGATATGAGTAAATTGAAGCTCATTATGAACTGGTAACATAAAATTTTGAAAGGGAGAGAAAAACTAACCTTGCGGCACGTAAAATTGTTCCAATTGACGATGGAACAACTTAAACTTTTCAACAAAATGATAGGTTTAATTTTATTTATAACTATCTGTAGAAAATATCAGAAGAAAGTGCTTTAAACGTGATATGTTATTGACTATTGCTAACTCAGAACAATTTAAAAACCTGTTCTGAAAAAGCCTAATTAGGTCAACTTTTTAAAGTAAATTTTTAATACACACACACCATTTTCTATTATTTTCATAATTTTTTCATACCATTTATACCCATTTTTTGGTGGGTATAAAATAAGAGGTTTAAACTCTGATTTAAATGAAGGGTATAAAATACCCGCCCCTGCCAGGAAACCAGGAAGGCCATCAGTGGCTGCGAAATAACCACAAAGAATTCTTGCTCGCCAGATGAAGTTCAATCCACGAACGTTCGTAGGCATCGGAAACTGCAGTTGTGAGTACAAAAACTCAGATGAATTGGGGCTTAATAGATGATACACAGACCTATGGTACTTCTAGCTCTATTCTGTTCTCGGACGAAACTCATTTTAATCATGAATCTTGTATTGCTTCCCGCAATCCAACAATTAAGGTGGCCTTAATGTAATGGTTTGGGTAGAGATATAAGATACTGGAAAGAATACCCAAGAATACCCTGGTGTTCATGGGGGAATGCTTCATATTTTATCGATACCCATCCGTTCCTGATAGTCTGGTGAGGTAAACTATGAAGCAAGAGGATTGTATCTCATCCATATCACACCCCCAAGCCGATACCCAGTTGAAAAGACATAAGGTAAGGTTTCTAACCTGGATACCCAAAGGCCTTGGCATGAACTATATGGAACACGTCCGAGGTCATCGTGACTGATCATCATTTGCAAACAACGAAAACCTCCTCCCATATCTGTAGCAGGTGCAAAATAAATCTAAACACGGGCCAAAAAAAATCTTGACTAAGGCATGATACAAAACCTCTCTGTATCAAGACTGTTCTATCTCGTCCTTCTTGATAACAGTGGAAAAGCCACACACACACACACACACACACATATATATATATATAATATATATATATATATAGTGGTTAGCATCACTGACTACGAATCCATCGGACCCGGTGACGGCAGGCGGCGCACAGCAAAACCCAGCTGTTCATCCTTCCACACAAAAACTGGTTGGTAGATAAATGGGTACCCTGGGTAGCCTAGTGGTTAAGACGCTGAGCTGCTGGTGGGGCGTAGTTCGGATTCCACGTTAAACTGTAGGTCTAAGGTGGAGTGATAAGCTTGACCTTCGTTAGAATGAACAATTTGGGCGGAAGCAAAACCAAGGTTATATATATATATATATATATACACTGTACGTATATATTCACACACACTTTTGAGCCAAGGTAGAAACAGAAAACGAAAGAAAGCAAATTTAAAGGGTAAACTAAAAGGAAAATAAATAATATTGAAAATAAGAATTTTTTAATAAATCGCTAAAATTGAATTAAAATTATATTTAATTTATAATTTACTTTTTAATTTACAGTAAATTAAATTTAGAATTTTTATGTATAAATTTTAACTTTTTTTAATTTATATTTTTAGTTCAGGAATTTAATTTTTTAATTAAAAAATTTTTTTTCGACATTAACCTAAAATTAATTACAGTATATATATACAGGGTGGGCGGAAAGTAGCTCCCTATTTTGGATTGGTAAAAAATACATATATTATCCATTTATTTCAGAAGAAATAATATGAAAAGGTAGGCATACATGGTAGGTTTTCTCTAAAATTCAATGTGGGCTCCAACTCTTTCCACCAGCTTCTGGAGCCGCCCAGGAATGGCGTCCACTGACTTTAGCAGGAACTCCGGCGGGATGGAGGACATGACTTCCCGAATTCGGTCCTCCAGTTCTTCCAATGTCCTCGGTTTGGTGCGGTAGACTTCTTCCTTTACCCACCCCCAAAGAAAGAAGTCGCACGGTGTCAAGTCGGGGCTCCTGGCTGGCCATTGATGTGGACCACGACGACCCATCCAACGCCCAGGGAAGTGGGCATCCAGCCACTCACGGACAACAAGAGCGAAGTGCGGAGGGGCGCCATCTTGCATAAATATCAGATCGTCGATGTTCTCCAATGTGCTGACAACCGGCCAGACCTCGTTTCGCAACATAGCAAGGTACCGCTCAGCATTCATGGTGTTGCGCAGCAGGAACGGGCCCACAACCTGATCTGAGGTCATACCACACCACACCGTTACACTGAACCGATTCTGCCGTTTTTCAGCGGTAACCGTGCGACTTCTTTCTTTGGGGGTGGGTAAAGGAAGAAGTCTACCGCACCAAACCGAGGACATTGGAAGAACTGGAGGACCGAATTCGGGAAGTCATGTCCTCCATCCCGCCGGAGTTCCTGCTAAAGTCAGTGGACGCCATTCCTGGGCGGCTCCAGAAGCTGGTGGAAAGAGGTGGAGCCCACATTGAATTTTAGAGAAAACCTACCATGTATGCCTACCTTGTCATATTATTTTTTCTGAAATAAATGGATAATATACGTATTTTTTTACCAATCCAAAATAGGGAGCTACTTTCCGCCCACCCTGTATATATATATATATATATTATCTATATCTATATAACACACACAATCCTTAGGATCCACACCGAGCTCGTCGCGACGCGAACGTGCAGGTAACGACATTAGCGGTGTCGCCATAGATTCACTTTTTTTTTAAAACATTAGATATCCTAAAAAAGGGGGGATATCTTGAATGTTAGGTTAGGTTAAATGTCGCGCTATCAATAAGTGAAAATATAAAAACATCGGAGTCTCGTAAGGTGTCCAAACAAGTGTGTGTGTGTGTGTGTGTGTGTGCGTGTGTGTGTGTGTGCGTGCTTAATTAAACTTAATTACCGACACCAGACAACTGGCAGTTCACGCACTATCCTTTTTTAAAAAAAATTTACAGAATTTTAATTTTTTGGTGTTGAAATATAATTAACATTAATATTATTACCAAACAATTACTACACAGTTATCACTTTCAAAAAGGTTTCGCGCGAAGTTCTAGCTTTTGAAAGGGAAAAAATTGGGGGAGTATTGCCAGAAATGTTTTTATTTTGGAGTACAGATTTGGACAACCGTACGAAGTTCACCTTCATCCCCGAATCGCCAATGAACGAAAGTGAGGTTCTTTTATTTAAAACTGAAAGGACCCCATAGTTAGATCGGTAATATGGGTACCATTACCCTCGTCTTTGTATGAGCAAACGAGTTTCTCGTCATTTGGGAAGCGTCAGAAAAGTGACGTGAAAAAGGATCCTTTGTAGTCGGAAGGTCGCTCGCTGTACGGTGAAAGAGAAATTTAAAATGTATCAACATTAGTAAGATTTAAAAGAGGTTTGATAATTGGTACAGCTACATTCGCTTTCTCTCATACTCCAAAGTACGTTTGTATCTACAGGGTATCTGAAAAGTCACTCCCTATTTTGAAATTCTTATTTCTCCGAAACGAAAAGGGATATGAAACTTATTTATTATCCTTTACTTTATTACGAAGTTGAAAAGCTTTAATACAAAGGTAAAGTTCAACGTAGGCTCTAGCATTGTCCACACACTTCTGTAACCTTACCGGTACATTTTCAACAGATTTTCTTAAGTCACGTGGTACATTACCAAGAACATCACTAATTTTGTTTTCAAGTTCATCAATGTTCATCAGTGTAAGATTGTTTACTTCAAAAAAGCAGTTCACAGTTAAATACTAAATTAAGTTTAAAAAATTCATTCACAAAAGGCGTAAAACAAATTTTATATGATTATAATATGATTAAAAAGTGTAGAATACATCATTCATTTTAAAATCAATCTTCCAACTATCTTGTTGAGTTTTTCATTCTAGATTACTCTAGATTTCTTTGAATACACGGAACATTACATCGTCACATTAGATGTTGCTGGTTGATATTAATTTCTACTGTTATTTGTTACCTTGTTCTATGGGGTTGTAGATATATGTAAGTTCACTATTAAATTCTTCAGAGTACGTTTGAGTTTAACTCATCTTCAGGGAATAAATAAATTTAAAAAATATCCAAGCAGTTTGCCTGTTCTCATTATTATCTATTATTTGTGTGTTGTAACATTTGATGTAATTCGCATTTCCTTCTGAAAGGTTCTTCGTGGCTGGAAGCAGAAGTATGAGGTGCTCCTCGGACTTGTGAAAGAACCTGCTCGACTCCTTCCGGAGACCCTAACGAAAGAAGTAAGGGTCCTTGAGTCCCAGAGACAAGGGCTCGTCATCGAGAGGGGGTTCCTGCAGTCCAATTTGGACTCCTCAGAAATTATGGGCGGAGTCAAAGTGGGTGGAGTCAAAGGCAGACGAAATCATGAAAGGTAAGGAGGTTCATTTCTTTATAATTCTTCATCTCTGTATTCAAAAGTGTCATTTATTGCACTGTTAATCTCTCCGTAATAGTTCGGTTAAAGAAAGTTATATCGGCTCGTAATTTATGAGCTTCCTTCGAGGTTTCCAAATTTCTAGATATTTGAACATCTTAAAATCGAACGCGGAACTTATCCAACAACGACATCGTTTTGGAGGATGAAAGACAATAAGATTAGTTTGGTTTCTTTACGATTCATTAATCAACTGTACGATCTTTCTCACGTACGCCAGAATAATATAAATTGACAGAGTTCGTTCGTGCATTTTGAATAAACTGAACTCATTTTAGTGCTGATTTTATACGTTATAAATTACTTTTTCCTTCGTGAAGGTCATTCATTAGTTAACTTTGTGCTGCGTTTAGGTTAACTTACGAGTAATCATACACGACAGTTTGGTGATTTGAAAGACTAAGCCATCTTCTGTTTTGGGAAGTTGGGGTTCTGGTGGATTAAAAATCCGTTAGAGGGGCCGGCGTAGTCAGCTAATGTAGGAGTCAAACCTTCATTTTGTGTTGTCCGCTTTTATGCACTCTCATAATCTGTGGTCTTATTAGCGAGGTTAATCCTCTCATAAAATTTTATGACTGAAATGTTTAAATATGTCTTAAAAAGTTAATTTTTTTAGAGATTTTAAAAAATTTAAAGTTTGACACTTTATTTTATAAGTTAGATTTACTTCAGCTGAAGATGAACCAGTGGTTCTCAACCTTTTTCAGGCCAACGCCCCCTTATGTTCATCAATATTTGCTGATGCCCCCTCATAAAGATAAGGATAAGGGATAAATGATTTATTAATAGAAGGTAACAATTTTACAGTTTCCTAGCCCCCCCCCCCCTCTAAGATTCTCAAACGCCCCCTGGGTGGCGGTGACGCCCACGTTGAGAATCACTGAGCTAAACTATAACTCAAATTCTATCTCAATTTATTTAAGAGTTTGCTGGATTTTTATAATCTTAAATCTTACCCCTCTGAGTTACATTACTTAGGCTATAATTTCTACATTCTCTTCATTGCTTCATACAGTGTGTTCATAAATTGCAACATCATAGGCAAAATTTAATGATTACAACTTGTTGATTTAGCTATAATACTGGACTTTATGGGCATTGTGTATAATGGAGCGCTGACATTTCACTCACTCTGTTGAAAATCTTTTGTAAACGGACGAAACGTTACATTATTGATTAATTATTCTGACAATCGTAAACACAGTTCGAATCCCCAAAATTTGTTGTGTAGCGTCAAAATCAAGAACAAATTAGGAAGCGCTGTATAAGGTGGCCACAAAGTCCCTTCGCTTGAAAAACAAGGACAACATACAGATATGCTGTAATGCCACTGCAAAGGGACTTTGTGGCCATTCTTTAGTTTCAAAATAATCAATTAAAAAAAAACTTTTATAGGATATATGATCACGGTTAGCACCAATAAAAATGCTGTTTTTAGGAAGAAGCGCGAATTAATTAAAGTGCCCGAAATTTGGCTTTGTTACAGTTAATTGAGTGATGTCGGCTCACACCCATTCGAACAAATGTTATCTCCTCCATGTGACAATTAATTGAAATTATGTGGGTCAGATTAGGTTATCTTAGCATACATTTGGTTAGGTTAGGCTTAGTCAGGTTAGGTTAGTTTTTAGAATGTAGCTAGATTTCTGCGTCAACGAAATGAGTATAACCCCCCTACCAGGTCACATCCGAACCCCTATTTTCCCACACTGAAAGGGGAGGCATGGGATCAATGAAAGAAAGCCACCCCCAAAAGTTTCTAGTAAACAATGCCACCCCCCAAAAATCACTTGATTGGTTAGGTTAAGTCATGATATTTTCATTTAAACTAACTAAAATATCACAAATTAACCTAACCTAACCAGCCTACCTACCTAAATAACTTACAGATCAATGAAAGAAAGCCATCCCCGACCTGTTTGGGGGTGGCTTTCTTTTATAGATCCGAGGCATGAACTCAGAGTCGCCTGAGTCCGAGCAATCACCGGCGACGGTGGGAATCGAACCCGTGCGTCCACTCTCCACCCAACCGAGAATATTAAGTGTCAAAGCCTCAACCTTCAAATCTCTTATTCATTTAACAATTACTAAAGAGGAAAAGTAACCCCTTTAGGTCCATCAGGCGAGTAGGAACAGCGCCAGTAGTTCAGTGGGTGACAAGTTTCCCTATAAGCCAAGTGAAGACACTGAGGTCGGAGGTTCGAACCCCGATGATGCTGGTAATATTAATGCAGGAGTTAGTGCATTAGGCCGCATTCGTTGACCTGAGCGCTGTGCCAGTTTCACAGCTTTTTCATTCATTATCATCAAGCGAGTAGAAAGAGGAAGCTTAAATAGGATAAATGATTTTTGACCTACGGTTTATTGTTCCAAAGATGAAGCAATGATAAACTGAAGATTTATTTTAGTGGTTTGTATTGAAAACCACGTTTGAAACTAGCTATGAACTAGACATGGCTAACTCGTTTCGTAACGATAGTTCAGTGTTGGTGGGTAGACTTTCTATTTGGGGAGTTTATCCCCCCATGTCCCAGCTCTCAATCTCAGTAGCCTTGTTTCTCGAAGTGCTAAACCATCGGATACAGCGATCAAAGGTACAAAGAGACAGAGGATGGATAAGATGTCTTCATACCTAACATTCAACCGAGACAGTTAAAAAAAATGTTTATTCCGTTCTTCGAAGTGTACAGTATTACTCATTTTCAGTCACACTCATTTTTACGACATTTCATACATCACTTTTCAAATATAATTAGTGAACCATTCAACCATGTACATTTAGAACACGACTCAAAGAGTTTTGTAACTTCACAATTTTCAGCCAGTCTAAAAAGACTCAATATGGCCGCATTTTAGTGATACCAGTTTAAGTCCTATAAAAATATCCGCAGCTAAAGTAAAGAAAATGAATGTATAACTCAAGATTTCAGTTATGTGAAAACCAATTAAGACTGATTTCACTTTTCTATTATGTAATCCATCATAAATTCAGCATATACTAAAATACACCAGACTTTCGTCTAAATATACCGAGAGTTGCAGCAGAAACTTGATAACCGTGCCATCAATTGATGAAAACAGGCTGGTTTAGAATAATGTCCACCCACGGTCAATTTTGTTTATAAGATGAGGCAATACTGATGGTCAAATGATACTTGTGCATCCGTCTCGTAGAGCTTGCGATAGACTTTTTATATTATTAGCAGTACACAGACAAGAAAAACATTGAAAAATTAAGCCATAAAACAGATATTTGGTAGCATTTTCCATCTAATGCTGAACTTCCTCGCAAACGTGTTCACCAAAAGTACTTTAGTAAATGGTTACAAGAGTAGTAGTACCCCAAAAGGGGTATCTTTTGAACGGTTCTAAACGTGTGTATCGCGCATCTTACCCCCATCAGTAGTGGTAATTCTTAGCTGTCAGATTCAGTTGTTATACCCCATTTACTCAAAACGTAAAAATTGTGATGAACTGTGGAGAAAAAGAAAAGAATAGGCGATGCCAAGCCAAGATTCATCACAACTGGGGACGAACGCGATATCATACGATAAGATGGGTTAATCGAGATAACTTAAATTGCTTAAATTAGAAAATAGCACCTTAATAGCCTTATTAACTGTTGTATTAATAGTCTTAACCTCTTAAAATTTCTGAGGAAACTAAAGTTGTTCAAAATCTGAAAAAAAAAAAAAAAAAAAGATATCCCTGGAATGTGCTTGACATCTGTGACACGCCATCGCCTGTCTGAAGGCATCCAATTATACGAATCGATTTTCAAAGCTTTCGCGGGAGTGACCTTGAACTTATCCGATTTCTGACGCACGGTTTTACCTTCAAATTCGATTAAAATTAAAAAAAAAAATATGATGAACTGTAATTTGTAATAAAGGTTTGATAGAGAGCCATTTTGGAGCAAAAGGCTTTGAATTTTTATACTAACATGTAATACAACCAGTAGCGCCCGCAGGGGGGGGGGGGGGGGGCACTTGAACACGTGTCCCCCCTCGTCGTCCATAATATGTATATAAATATTGCTATTATATATACTCGTATGAAACTTTTTCATACAAGTAGATATATGTATAGGCCTACATGAAATGCACAGAAAAATCAGTTATTATCGACAAAATGTTTGCATTTTTACCAAAAATTATGAGTTGATACGAAAAATCAAATTTTTTGATAAAATTTAAGAATGTACCATTATAATAAAACACGGAAAATCTACCGAAAATACACGATAAGGATGCAATCTAGTGATATTTATACCGTTGAATGTACAGGGTGTTTATAAAGTCCCTATCTATTTCAGTGAAAACGTAGCAAAAAGGGTAAAATTCAATAACAATATAATAGAAGGCATACATTTAATGAATACTTAAGCATATGATTCTACTTTAGCACCATCAGTATCTCTACAGAGTTCGAATGTGTCAGCAGCACTGCGGAACACATTTTGGAGCATGACAGTTGTTATTTTTGTAACTGCTGTTACGATACGAGCACGTAAATGTCGCAGCTTCATTCAGAAGTCATTTTAAACACCGTCGTCTTTCAACAAGATGGGGCACCTTGTCATTACGCAAACATTGTTCGGGAGTACCTAAATGAACGATTTCCAAATCGGTGGATCGGACGTGGAGGCAACAGGCCCTGGGCGACTATCTCCTGACCTAACGCCCTTGGATTTCTTTGCATGGGACTTTATCAAATCAAACGTAGTGAAAGTGTCTCACCCCCCTGTCAGAAAATCCTGTGGGCGCTACTGAATACAACTTCATCTTTCTTTACAAACAAAGAAATCAACAAGGAATGATCACAGACCCACATAAATGTTGCCAAATTGGAAACTTTAAACACCATTCGAAATATAAATAAGCCTTAATTAAACAGCTTCTCCAAGAGCAAGAAATTAACTTTTGCAGAGT
>JAJOZX010005561.1:72500-267500 GCA_023014485.1 Bathynomus jamesi | reverse complement strand
GATGATCCGGACCGAAGAGTGGAGTATTGCGAGTGGTACTTGGCACGATGTGGATGTGGACTGGACGAAGGGGTTTCGTAGAATACCCTCCGCGTTCACCAGACCTCACACCACTAGACTTTTTTTTTATGGGGATACTTAAAAGACAAAGTCTACGCTAGAAAACCTGCAACAGTCGCTGAATTGAGAGCAGCCATTGAACGAGAATGCACACAAATACCAAACGAAATGTTTCGTGATGTTTGCGATTCCATTGCTTCGCGTTATCAGCAGTGCCTGGACCAGAACGGACGTCAGTTTGAAAACAGGCGTTGACAAAACAATTAAATAATGTCTGTAGATTCTATTACATTTTGAAAATGAAATGTATTTTAATAAACACTGCCTTTATAATTATTTAAAGTGTGTATACATTTTTTGGGGACGCCCTGTATAGGCCAAATAGGTAAAACGTTAGATATTAGGGTAAAACAGCATAAATATGCGTGTAGAACAGCTAATACTTCCAATGCTTTATTTAACCATATGTATAGATGTAACCATAGCATCAAGTGGGATAGTTCTAAAGCGCTTGTTAAAAACAGAGATATAATAGAAAGAAATATTCTAGAATGTGCATTTATTCATTTTAAAAACAATTTCAATAACAGTGCGGGGACGTATAAAATTGACGATATCATGTTAAAATTTCTTTTGCCTCTCATTAACCCTTGTTAAGTACAGGGCTGTGGAGTCGGCACATAAAAAACCGACTCCGACTCCGACTCCTCAATTTTTTTGTCTATCCGACTCCGACTCCGAAGGTATATTAATTCTAAATCTGCTATGATGATAATTACACAAGAGGCATTTCATCACCACCACGTGAAGCATCATCATCTGTGGTCATTGTTACGGTAACTTTGTCTGTAGTAAAGAATCTTGTAAGTGGTGCTTGTCGTTCAGTAGATTTCTGATCTTTTGTTAACTTTGAAGTAGTTGGAAGGTTTTTATTACTATCTTTCTCAATGACAACTTCTAAAATTTTGGGATAGAAACACTGCAAATGTCTTTTCAAATTTGATGCTCTGGTTGGTGCATTTTTATCAGAGCCAGTAAAACCACTGATTTTTGCTTCACATAATTTTCATCATCATCATCATCTTCTATCATACACTGACACACGAAATGTTTCCCATCTGTGGTTATTGTAAAATATTAAAAAACTGCAGACTTTGTTGGAAGTGTCTTTGCCATTGTGAAAGGGGTTTTAGACTTGAAAGTTAAAAACTTATGAAATTTAGAAAGAACTCGAAATTAAATAAGCATTAAAAATAAAAAATATTATCTGAAAAGAAAAAATGAATTAATGGCATTAGTGTCTGAAATGGAAAACATTGTGTTTATTATTTAAGTGGTTTAACCACCATAGCTGCCAGTGATATCACACACAAAAACATATTTTATTAAAATTTATATTGAGGTCGGAGTCGGAGTCGGTACATTTTTACCGACTCCGACTCCAGCACCACCAAAATTGCTTCCGACTCCGACTCCGACTCCACGACTCCGACTCCACAGCCCTGGTTAAGTATGTGCTAATTGTTTTGTTTTCCCTGTACGTTGTATGTATTTATGGGCATCTCGCCTTTTATTTTCATTCCCTGACGAGGTGTAGCTTTGAATACACGAAAGGCCTTGGAATCGTTTTTCTTTTTCCTTGTGGGTTTGCAGCATATATATAATATATATATATATATATATATATATATACACACACTGTATATATATATATATATATATGTATGGTAGACCTTAAGAATGACGTCGGAGACTCGTATTTATTTTAAATTTTAAAAAAATGGTTGTGATTAGGTTAGGTTAGGTTGAAATAAGACAATAATCTCAAAAAATAATTTATTTAATTAATTAACAAGATATTGATTACGAATATGCCCAAAATGATTTGTCTTAACAAATTAAATGATAATTTCCTTTGAATGATCGCAAATATTTAATTGATGCCCAGTTGCCCACAAAAAAATACGTGGTTTCGCAGAATTCTTGAACACTTCTTACAAAAGTCTTTTAGAATTCTCAGAAAGCTTTCCTTGAGAACGAAACCTGAAGCCATTTAAGTGAGACAAAGATTTCGATAGGAACTCTTATGAAACGCTCATAAATTTCTGATACTCGCCTCAAAGAAGGAATCAAGAATGGGAAAAGAGTTCCGAAAGAAGTATTTCATTATTGTATAGGATTTTAAAGGACTGTTTTTCTTTTAAAAATATTACAAAATACTTTTGTAATTGTCTAATAACTAATTGACGACGCGAACAATACTACCTTACAATAACGCTAAAAAAATTCTTATTAATATATATTCTAAAAGAATTATAATAGTGTTCTTTTCAAATGCAATACAAAGAAATTTATAAGCGTTCCATAAGGCTTCCTTTGGAGCTTTTATTTGCCAATTGTTTCATTTTCACGTTTAGGGAAAGCTTTTTGACCATTTCTGCGACTTCTGAGGTGGAGTGTTCTAGAATTATTTTCAACAATACAATGTTTTGCGGTTATAATCTCATATTTTTAAAATACAGCTTAAAAAAATACTACATACTGATTAGTAAAATTAAATTTTGCTATGCAGTTAATTAGCATACCCAGCAATTGCCAATGGGTATCTTCCCACTCGATGCCATTCTCACTTCATTCCTTGTCGAAGAATGAGGAATCCGCGAGTGGGAATTTGAAAGGAATAAATTCAACCAATAATTACCCCCCCCCCCCCCGGGCCTCCAGTTGGGTCACAAACCTGTTTTTACTTTCCCCAAAACAGGAAACTCTTTTGTCAAGTTTGGAATTCTCACTTTTACGACCCACGAACGAATGGAAATTTATTGAACGGGAGTTAATCGCTGTTATGTTCTCCGCTTCCTTCCTCCATGATTGGGAACTGGCACAGCGCTTATGCCAACTAATCTGGCCTATTGCTCTAATTCATGTATTAATTTTATTACTAATATCACCGGGATTAGAACCCTCGACATCAGTGTCTTCATCTTCGCTTAAAGGAAAAAGGTATTACCCAATGAGCTACCGACGCTGGCATAGTTTTATTTTGGAATTCTTCAGTATTATGCCACATACCCCTTGTACACCTCTCGCGTATTCTCGGGGTACGCTTACCCCATTTTAGGTACCGCTGATCTAGTGGAAACATGGGGCATTTTTGATAATGATTATCTCCTTAGCAAATGGGAATAAGTCATCTTTCTATATATATATTGGGGCCCTGCGAATCACAATTTTTTTTCGAATCGAATCTCGAATCAAATCATCCCAAACAATTCGAATCGAATCGAATCTCATCAACTGTACACATACAGATTACAGTGTTTCTACACACACTTAGTAATAAGCATAAAAGTAATTAAATCTTGTTGAGAACAAAGGACAAAGTAAATCCTTCTAAAAAAACTGTATTAAGTATTTGATCAAGAGGAGGAACAATGGTATTAAAGTAGGATAAAAGTGTTATTGCGCGAGAGATTGGTCTCGGTACATAGATTGAATTATAATCTAAGTAAAAAGAAAAGTGGTTATTTACGAAAGTGTTCTTCAAAACAACATCACTGATGTTGTTTACCGAACTTAATGGGGATTCGAAAATATCGAATCGGAGCCCAAGCTAACGAATCAAATCGAATCCTCTCTCCCGATTCGAAATCAATTCGAATCTCGAAGCTTCGCAGAATCGCAGGGCCTAATATATATATATATATATATATATATATATATATATATATATATATATGGAATAACACGTAGGAGTTTTTGTATGAAACCAAAATGGCTTCAGCAGGATTCCAACCCGGGACCTCCTAAGCAAAAGTCGCGAACGCTACCGCCACACACCATGACAAAATTAAAGCTAGTAATCTGTCTTGTATTTAAACCACCGAGGGACCACTTAATGATTTCTCATCCAGCCTAGCTGTGTTTTACCATGTTAACCCTACCGCATTTGAGGTAAGGGCAGCATTTAATTCAAGTCCCTCAGTCTGGTATAGCACTGGAGCCCCAGAGAAGATGGTAGCACTCTACTTAGGTCCCGGGTTCGAGTCCCGGTGGACACTTTTGACGAGATGTATTGCTAAATACACGAAAAGCCTTGGAATATATATTTTTTTCCTTGTGGGTTTGCATCATATATATGGGTGGGTGGGTGTGTAATTACCCCACCAGGATTCGAACCCATCACCTCTATTCAAGAAGTGATGGGTTTGAATGCCCGTGGGGTTAATTTTGCATTATGCGTTCATGCGATATTCCATATAGAGAGGACTTTTTTTTTAACAGAACGTGCCGGAACGGCGTTCCGGTATCTTTTATTTAAAAAAAATCATGTTTTTACTTTAATACCGATTTTTTCTTTTTTACATGACAAAATTTTAGGAATAAGAAGAACGCTTTTGGGGTGGGGTGGGGGGGATTAGAATGGTCATAGGGTGGGATGGGGTACACAAATGGCAAAGGTTGCAGAAATTTTCTAGCAGAGTTCCGGAACCTTTCTTTCCAGAAAATGCACTGTGTGTATATATATATATATATATATATATATATATATATATATGATATATTATATATATATGTATATATATATATATATATATATATATATATATGAATTATTTCACGAAGGTAACACGTGAAAAATATTTATGATGAATAAAACCACGAAGGAAAGGAAACACAAAATGGTGCTCAAGCGCTTTCGTCTAATGACATCCTCAGGAACACTGAAGTACATAAAAAGGTTAAGCCTATATATAGGTTACAGAAAGAAAAAAAGAAAAAATAAATAACATACATACACACACAACACATATATATATATATATACATACATATCTATATATACAAATACATACATACATACATACATACATACATATATATATACAATAAACAGAGAAGTAAAAATAATAAAAAATTAAAAATTAAAACCTTAAAGGATTACCAGTGAGGCGTACAGATTTGTAAGGAAAAATATCGATTTTTAGCACAAGATCAAATGGATTATAAAAATACAAATTTATACTGGAACTCTGCCGGGTTTTACACAATGCTGCCTATGGTCAGGTTTCGATATATATAAAAAAAAAATAAAATGCAAATTAAAAGTTAATCGATTTTTAGCACAAGATCAAATGGATTATAAAAATACAAATTTATACTGAACTCTGTCCGGGTTTTAACACATGCTGCCTATGGTCAGGTTTCGATATATATAAAAAAATAAAATGCAAATTAAAAGTTAATAAAGTAGAAGACAAGTTTACCAAAGATTTAATGTTTTACACTTCTTATCTAAATCTGTTTTAAAGGAATTCAACATAACAGGATCGAGTTGAAAAAGACCTTTGCTTATGTTGAAGTTATTTGAAAGTTGGATAATGGCAGACTCAAGAATATTTCTATTAACAATGTTGCTTGAATGGAATAAAACTGAAGCATTATTCCAATCAATACAGTGGGCTAACTCTGACAAATGGACAAAAAGGGCACTGGACAACTGTCCTGTTCTAACGGAATATTGATGCTGTTTTATACGTGTGTGCAAATCCTTTCCCGTCTGACCTATGTAAAAGGAATCACATTGTTTACAACCAATTTTATAGATAATGCCTGAATTATTGGTAGGGCTATTTTTTACTATGATATTTTTCACAATATTGTTATATGAAAATACTACATTAATATCCAAAAGTTTAAGTACATTAGCAATGCCTAAAAAGCCCGGGAAAAATGGAAGTACTAAAATATTTTTTGACAAAGTACGAGTGTTAATATTGACACGATAGAAAGTTCGTTTTGCCTTGTTGAGACAAGATTCCATAAACGCAGATGGATAACACAAATCACTTCCAATACCGTTGATTTTTTCCAATTCGGCATCGATGTATTCCGGACTGGCGATCCTAAGGGCGCGGAGAAACATTGATGAAAATATGGCCTTCTTAGTGGGGGTATCATGTCCCGAGTAAAAGTGTACGTAGGACAAATTGTTTGTCGTTTTCCGATAGATACTAAACTTAAAACCTGGGCTTTCCCTATGTACACGCACATCCAAAAATGGGATTGAATTGTCTTGCTCAACTTCTAAAGTAAACTTAATGGAGGGGACTTGATCATTTAACTGAAGGAGGAAGCTATCCAGGTCACGATTCATGGGCCAGATACACAAAATATCGTCGACGTACCGCAACCAAGGGA
The DNA here is from genome assembly GCA_023014485.1 of Bathynomus jamesi. NCBI lineage: Eukaryota > Metazoa > Arthropoda > Malacostraca > Isopoda > Cirolanidae > Bathynomus > Bathynomus jamesi. The sequence goes on along the minus strand of JAJOZX010005561.1, from coordinate 261,239 downwards.
TGCCAACCCCCAGGATTCTCGGAATATAGGTAATTTCGAAAAACTCCATATAAATATTGGAGAGGAGGGGCGATAAGGGGTTGCCCATAGCCATCCCAAAAACTTGTTGATAATACTCGTTATTGAAAGTGAATTTACAGTCTTTGATGCAAAGCTTAATGAGTTCCAAAACAATGTGTGAAGGTAGTGGCAGGTCATACTTATGTAATTCTTGGGAGAGAAAGTCAAGCATATCGTCAATCGGCACTTTTGTAAACAATGAACAAACATCAAAACTAATCAATTTATCGTTAGTTTCAGTACGTCATTATTCAATTTTTCCGTAAGATCCATGGAATTTTTTACATGTGAATCAGAGATAGTTCCGAGAATGGGGGACAAGACTTTGACAAGCCATTTGGAGAGTTTATAAGTAATAGAGCCCACCGAGCTAATAATAGGGCGCATAGGGTTACCAGGTTTGTGGGTTTTAATAAGACCGTAAAGGTAGGGCAGAGCAGGTGAAGTGGACATGAAAAGCGGAATTAAGTTCTTATGATCTTTGAGAAGGCGTTTCAAGCCACTATTAAATGACCTGCTCTGCCCTACCTTTACGGTCTTATTAAAACCCACAAACCTGGTAACCCTATGCGCCCTATTATTAGCTCGGTGGGCTCTATTACTTATAAACTCTCCAAATGGCTTGTCAAAGTCTTGTCCCCCATTCTCGGAACTATCTCTGATTCACATGTAAAAAATTCCATGGATCTTACGGAAAAATTGAATAATGCACGTACTGAAACTAACGATAAATTGATTAGTTTTGATGTTTGTTCATTGTTTACAAAAGTGCCGATTGACGATATGCTTGACTTTCTCTCCCAAGAATTACATAAGTATGACCTGCCACTACCTTCACACATTGTTTTGGAACTCATTAAGCTTTGCATCAAAGACTGTAAATTCACTTTCAATAACGAGTATTATCAACAAGTTTTTGGGATGGCTATGGGCAACCCCTTATCGCCCCTCCTCTCCAATATTTATATGGAGTTTTTCGAAATTACCTATATTCCGAGAATCCTGGGGGTTGGCATCCCTTGGTTGCGGTACGTCGACGATATTTTGTGTATCTGGCCCATGAATCGTGACCTGGATAGCTTCCTCCTTCAGTTAAATGATCAAGTCCCCTCCATTAAGTTTACTTTAGAAGTTGAGCAAGACAATTCAATCCCATTTTTGGATGTGCGTGTACATAGGGAAAGCCCAGGTTTTAAGTTTAGTATCTATCGGAAAACGACAAACAATTTGTCCTACGTACACTTTTACTCGGGACATGATACCCCCATAAGAAGGCCATATTTTCATCAATGTTTCTCCGCGCCCTTAGGATCGCCAGTCCGGAATACATCGATGCCGAATTGGAAAAAATCAACGGTATTGGAAGTGATTTGTGTTATCCATCTGCGTTTATGGAATCTTGTCTCAACAAGGCAAAACGAACTTTCTATCGTGTCAATATTAACACTCGTACTTTGTCAAAAAATATTTTAGTACTTCCATTTTTCCCGGGCTTTTTAGGCATTGCTAATGTACTTAAACTTTTGGATATTAATGTAGTATTTTCATATAACAATATTGTGAAAAATATCATAGTAAAAAATAGCCCTACCAATAATTCAGGCATTATCTATAAAATTGGTTGTAAACAATGTGATTCCTTTTACATAGGTCAGACGGGAAAGGATTTGCACACACGTATAAAACAGCATCAATATTCCGTTAGAACAGGACAGTTGTCCAGTGCCCTTTTTGTCCATTTGTCAGAGTTAGCCCACTGTATTGATTGGAATAATGCTTCAGTTTTATTCCATTCAAACAACATTGTTAATAGAAATATTCTTGAGTCTGCCATTATCCAACTTTCAAATAACTTCAACATAAGCAAAGGTCTTTTTCAACTCGATCCTGTTATGTTGAATTCCTTTAAAAGATTTAGATAAGAAGTGTAAAACATTAAATCTTTGGTAAACTTGTCTTCTACTTTATTAACTTTTAATTTGCATTTTATTTTTTATATATATCGAAACCTGACCATAGGCAGCATTGTTAAAACCCGGACAGAGTTCTAGTATAAATTTGTATTTTTATAATCCATTTGATCTTGTGCTAAAAATCGATTAACTTTTAATTTGCATTTTTTTTTTTTTTTTTTTATATATATCGAAACCTGACCATAGGCAGCATTGTGTTAAAACCCGGCAGAGTTCCAGTATAAATTTGTATTTTTATAATCCATTTGATCTTGTGCTAAAAATCGATATTTTTCCTTACAAATCTGTACGCCTCATGGTAATCCTTTAAGGTTTTAATTTTTAATTTTTTATTATTTTTACTTCTCTGTTTATTGTATATATATGTATGTATGTATGTATGTATGTATTTGTATATATAGATATGTATGTATATATATATATATATGTGTGTGTTTGTGTATGTATGTTATTTATTTTTTCTTTTTTTCTTTCTGTAACCTATATATAGGCTTAACCTTTTTATATACTTCAGTGTTCCTGAGGATGTCATTAGACGAAAGCGCTTGAGCACCATTTTGTGTTTCCTTTCCTTCGTGGTTTTATTCATCATATATATATATATATATATAAGCAAGTAAAAATATTGATGGCTCTAACAAACGAGTTTATGTTGACACAAGATATAAAGAAAACACCAGAAAAAATAACTGCCAAGATCTGGTATTCACGAATAACACGAACTTGATTGTTGATATAAAAATAACCCCAACTATTATCTCAAACCACAACATAATCGAGTTATCAACAAATATGGCGATAACTTTAAAAGACAACACTCATACTGAAGAAAGAAGCAAATTTGGGACTTTTAACTTAAATTCCAAGACTATAAATTGGGAAGCAATCAGATCACACATGGCCCAAAAAGAGTGGAAAACAGTTTTAGGGAATAAAACAACCAAAGAAATGCTAACAACCTTGGAAGAAAAGACGCTGGGAATTTTAGAAAAATATTCTCCTCAAGCACATTCAAAAGGAGAGAGAAACTGGTTCGAAAGACAAAAGCGAACAATATTCCGAAAAAGAAAGAGAGTAGCGGCGAATTTAGTTAATTGGAAAGACAACAATATCAGGAAAGTAATACAAGAAAATTAGAGATTATCGATAGGGCAATACAAACCCTGATTAAGGAACATACAGAGAGGGAAGAGTAAAAGGCGGTAGAATTAGTAAAGGATAATCCAAAATACTTGTATAGCTATGCGAAAAGGAAAACAAAAATGCGCGTCACTATCGGGCCCTTAAGGAAAGGAAGTAATGAACTAACCTACGATCTAAAGCAGTGGTTCCCAACCTTTTCTGGTTCGCCGCACCCCAGTGCTATCTATCTACTTTCACGGCACCCCTGTGAATTAGCGTTTACCCCTGTTCAACAGTGGGTTCCCAACACCCTGCCAAGTGAGCACCCCGTACCTTGAAACAGAGTCTATATCGTTCCTTTATGGGAGTAATAAATTGTGAATTTTGTTTTATTTCAAAATGTTATACAAGTCCTCCTGGGAAGAAGTGGCTAAGCGTTGAATTATTGGATAAAATTGAATCTGAAGGACCAAGCCTGAGGAAAGTGTATATTTTCACAAGATACCTCGATGCAATGACAACTTCAATAAAAATGTTGAAAAATCAACAATCTACAACAATCTTTGCGGCACCCCTGAGCAATGTCAGTGGCACCCCGGTTGAAAACCACTGATATAAAGGAAATATCTGAAGCATTGAGAGCACAGTATGACTCAGTCTTCAGTACCCCAAAAAGTGACAGATTGATACCTGACATAGATGCATTCCTTGAAGAGAAATTGCAAGGAGATTGTATGACAGCTTATGATTTTACCCAATAAGACAAAGCGCGAGCTATAGGACAAATGAAATCAAATTCAGCTGCAGGTCCGGACAAATGGAAAGCACTATTGATTAAAAACTGTAAAAATTAAATAGCTACACCTTTATACTGGATATGGAGAAGATCCCTAGACACTGGGGGAATACCGAACATCTTGAAAAGAGCAAACATTGTCCCTATATATAAAGGAGGGGACATATCTCAAGCAAAGAACTATAGACCAGTGTCATTGACGTCCCACCTCACTAAAGTATTTGAAAGAATAGTTAGAGAGAAAATTTATGATTTCTTGGAGACACTGGAAAGATTCAAAGAAAATCAGCACGGATTCCGATCAGGAAGATCATGCCTATTACAACTAGATGCATTGGAAGGCAATGACAACTCCGATGTTATATATACGGATTTTGCTAAAGCTTTCGACAAATGTGATCACGGTATAATAGCACATAAAGTGAAATATATGGGAATAACAGGCAAAGTGGGGAAATGGATCTACAACTTCCTCAGAGAACGTCTACAGGTCGTCAAAATTGAAGGTATATCATCATCAGAATCGGAAGTATGTAGCTCAGTACTGGCCCCACTCTTGTTTATCATCATGCTAACAGACATAGACAGTGGAATAAACAGCAACAGTATAGTAACATCCTTTGCAGACGATACAAAGACAACATGACATTTAACACCGAGAAATTTCAGCTCTTGAGATATGGTAGAAAAGAGGAACTTAAACAGACTACATATTATGCTCCAGATAGACAGGAAATTCAGAGAAGCACGAAAGCGATCGCTCTGGGGGTAATACTGACCGATGATGCGAAATTCGAAACACAAAATCAGATAGCAATAAATAAAGCAAAAAGAGTAGCGGAACAGGTACTAAGAACGTTCAAAAGAAGGGACAGGACAGTAATGATTCCCCTGCTAAAAACACTGATTATACCAAAACTTGAATACTGCTCAGTTTTGACGTCCCCATATAAAAAGGAAGAAATTAATAAACTAGAAGAAATGCAAAGACATTTCACAGCTAAGATTGATGGCTGCAAAAAACTCAACTACTGCGAAAGACGACGTAAGCTAAATCTGTAGTCCCTGGAAAGAAGAAGGGAGAGGTACACCATAATCTACATATGGAAAATGATCGAAAAACTGGTACCAAATCTCAAAATAAATCCAATTACCATCCAAACAACACTGGAAAATAGGAAAGGCAGAATGTGTAGTGTTCTCAAATTAAAGGCCCGACAAGGGACCTCCTTAACACTGAAGGAAAATAGCTTGGTTGTCAGGGGGGCCAAGACTTTTTAACCAGCTTCCAAAGGACCTCAGAAACATTACAAGGGTCAAAGTTGAAGTCTTTAAGAGAAGACCAGATGCCCGGCTCAGGACAATACCAGATGAGCGGGTGTACCTGGCTATGTACGGTGGAGAAACAAGAAAACAACTTTCTCCTCCACCAAGCCAGACCTAGAGGCGGGGCCAACAGCTTGACCTTCGTGTGAAGAGAGACCAACCAACGGAACAGCAACGAGGTTAACGATATATACTGTATATATACACACACACACACACACACAGACACGTACTTAATACTAAAACAAAATTTATTTGTTTATTGTATTTTTTCACAATAAATAAATAAATAAACAGTGGCTTATACACTGTAAACCAGTGGTATTTAACCTGGGGATAATTCCTCCCCGGGGTATAATTCAACCTTTTTCGCGGGGTAACGAGCTTGCTCCACTGTCTAAAAATATGCTCAGTTATGGTTTCAATAAACTGTTTTATTCTTTCCTAATACTCCTTTTCTCATATTTGGCATTTAAAAGATGGGGGGGGGGGCGATAATTACGGTTTTGTTGGCTAACTCAAGGGGTAACAGTGCGAAAAAGGATAAATACCACTGCTGTAAACGGGAGAAAAAACTTATAAAATTAAAAGGTAAATCTCTAGGAGCACTCCATTTTTCAATATTAAACATACACTTATAAAACATATACCATTTGAAAGCTCACATTTTTCTGAGTCTAAAAATGTAGTAATCCAAAAGTATCAATAGCAAATAAAAAGTAACTACGTTTAAATATAAAACCCTATACCGATCAATTTGTGATGCGTGATCTTTACGGGGGCTCCGCCCCCGTACCCCCGAGACCTAATTTATACAAATGACAATGTAATAACATATTCATGTTAGGTTAGGTTAGCGTAACAATTACCAAAAATACCATCTTACAACAGAGACTGAAGATTTATAACTTAGCCAACCTTTATAATGTAGTTAATGACGTCACGTGTCAAACAATAATTAAATCGTTACTTTTATTTGCTATTGATACTTTTGGATTACTACATTTTTAGACTCAGAAAAATGTGAGCTTTCAAATGGTATATGTTTTATGAGCGTATGTTTAATATTGAAAAATGGAGCACTCCTAGAGATTATCCAACTAAAAATGTCACTCTTAATATCGTTCATTTTCTTACTTTCAACAACTCATAGAAAACGTAAATTTTAAAGGATAGCTATTTAATTGTATAATGATGTATAGAAACTGGAAAATAGTTTATTTATATATATATATATATATATTAGTGGTGGACCGGATATCCGCATCCGCAGATATCCGCATAATTTTTAACATCCGCATCCGCACTTCTGACTGCGGATGTTACCTCTAATAAATTATGCAATTTACAATTAAACTAGCTTATAAAGCCCAGTCATGCACATTTCATGTAAAGTATTAATAATTATTAATGAACAAACAAATATATAAACCTCAAAATATAAATACGTGGTAACACAGAAAATTGAATGAAACTTGTTTCATTGAATTTTCTGTGGCTGAAACTCTTAAGAAAGTTATTATTTTTATCATAATGAAAACATTAATATTAATTTTAATTCTTATGTATTGCCTGCCATAATAGTAATATCACGAAATTTGAAAAATTATGTCATATATTCATAATTCTATATTATATTGATAGATTAACTAAATATCCGCATCCGCGGATATTAAAATTAAAGATCCGCATCCGCAGATGTTGAAAAACTGACATCCGGTCCACTAATATATATATATATATATATATATATATATATTAGTGCAAATATAATTATTTTAGGAGCAAGTGTAGTTTACGTCCCCCTGTGGTGCCTAGTGTAATTTACGTTCCCCTACATTACCCTAGTGTAGTTTGTGTTCCCCAACTTCGTCCGCCTTAGGTAATAATAGCTTCCAAAGGATCTCAGAAACATTACAGGGGTCAAAATTGAAGTTTTCAAGAGAAGACTAGATGCCTGACTCAGGACAGTACCAGATGAGCCGGGTGTACCTGGCTATGTGCGGTGGAGAGCAACTCGCTTCTCCATCAAGACAGGCCTAGAGGCGGGGCCACCAGCTTGACCTTCGTGTGGAGAGAGACTAACACACGGAACCTAAACAAGGTGAACGCGGTATAGGTATATATATACACACACACAGTATATATATGTATATGAAAATTATTTCACGAAAGTAAAATTGAAAAATATTTTATGAATAAAACACGAAGGAAAGGAAACACAAATGGTGCTCAAGCGCTTTCGTCTAATGACATCTCAGGAACAATGAAGTACATAAAGTTACAGCCTATATATAGGTTACAAAAAAAAATATATATAATATTATATATATATATATATATATATATATAAGTTATTATATATATATATATAATTAAAGGATTGTGGGAGGAGCATACAAATTTGTAAGGAAAAACTACCGATTTTAGCACTTTGCCCGAACCCAACACAAGATCAAATGAATTGTTTCCAACCAATGTTATAGTTAATTAAAAAAAAATAATAAATTGAAAAATAAAAATAAAACTTGTAAGAGGAGCATACAAATTTATACTGGAAATCTACCCAGGTTTTAGCACTCTGCCCTTCTTGTCTAAGTCCGATATATATAAAAATAAATTGAAAAATAAGTTATTAGAGAAGCATACAAGTTTACCAAAGGTTTAGCACTCTACGCTTCTTGTCTAAATCCGTTCGGAACGAATTCAAAACAACGGGATCGAGTTGAAAAAGACCTTTGCTTATGTTGAAGTTATTTGTAAGTTTGATAATGGCAGACTCAAGAATATTTCTATTAACAATGTTGCTAGAGTGAAACAAAACTGAAGCATTATTCCAATCAATACAGTGGGATAACTTTGACAAATGGACAAAAAGGGCACTGGACGACTGTCCCGTTCTAACGGAATATTGATGCTGTTTTACACGTGTGTGAAAATCCTTTCCCGTCTGACCTATGTAAAATGAATCACATTCTTTACAACCAATTTTATAGATAATGCCTGACTTATGCGTAGGGCTATTTTTTACTATGATATTTTTCACAATATTGTTATATGAAAATACTACATTAATATCCAAAAGTTTAAGTACATTAGCAATGCCTAAAAAGCTCGGGAAAAATGGAAGTACTAAAATATTCTTTGACAAAGTACGAGTGTTATTATTCACACGATACAAGGTTCGTTTTGCCTTGTTGAGAAAAGATTCCATAAACGCAGGTGGGTAATACAGATCACTTCCAATACCGCTGATTTTTTCCAATTCGGCATCGATGTATTCCGGACTAGCGATCCTAAGGGCGCGGAGAAACATTAAAGAAAAAATGGCCTTCTTAGTTGGGGTGTCATGTCCCGAGTAAAAGTGTATGTAGGACAAATTGTTTGTTTTTTCCGATAGATACTAAACTTAAAACCTGGGCTTTCCCTATGTACACGCACATCCAAAACCGGGATTAAGTTGTCTTGTTCCACTTCTAAAGTAAACTTAATGGAGGGGACTTGATCATTTAACTGAAGGAGGAAGTCATCCAGGTCACGATTCATGGGCCAGATACACAAAATATCGTCGACGTACCGCAACCGTTTTTGGATGTGCGTGTACATAGGGAAAGCCCAGGTTTTAAGTTTAGTATCTATCGGAAAAAAAAAAAACAATTTGTCCTACGTACACTTTTACTCGGGACATGACACCCCAACTAAGAAGGCCATTTTTTCTTCAATGTTTCTCCGCGCCCTTAGGATCGGCAGTCCGGAATACATCGATGTCGAATTGGAAAAAATCAACGGTATTGGAAGTGATCTGTATTACCCACCTGCGTTTATGGAATCTTGTCTCAACAAGACAAAACGAACCTTGTATCGTGTGAATAATAACACTCGTACTTTGTCAAAGAATATTTTAGTACTTCCATTTTTCCCCGAGCTTTTTAGGCATTGCTAATGTACTTAAACTTTTGGATATTAATGTAGTATTTTCATATAACAATATTGTGAAAAATATCAGTAAAAAATAGCCCTACCCATAATTCAGGCATTATCTATAAAATTGGTTGTAAACAATGTGATTCCTTTTACATAGGTCAGACGGGAAAGGATTTTCACACACGTGTAAAACAGCATCAATATTCCGTTAGAACGGGACAGTCGTCCAGTGTCCTTTTTGTCCATTTGTCACAGTTATCCCACTGTATTGATTGGAATAATGCTTCAGTTTTGTTTCACTCTAGCAACATTGTTAATAGAAATATTCTTGAGTCTGCCATTATCCAACTTACAAATAACTTCAACATAAGCAAAGGTCTTTTTCAACTCGATCCCGTTGTTTTGAATTCGTTCAGAACGGATTTAGACAAGAAGCGTAGAGTGCTAAACCTTTGGTAAACTTTTATTTTTCAATTTATTTTATATATATCGGACTTAGACAAGAAGGGCAGAGTGCTAAAACCGGGGCAGATTTCCAGTATAAATTTGTATGCTCCCCTTACAAGTCTTATTTTTTTTTCAATTTATTATTTTTTTTAATTAACTATAACATTGGTTGGAAATAATTCATTTGATCTTGTGTTGGGTTCGGGCAAAGTGCTAAAATCGGTAGTTTTTCCTTACAAATTTGTATGTTCCTCCCACAATCCTTTAATTATATATATATATATATATATATATATTTTTTTTTTGTAACTTATATATAGACTGTAACTCTTTATGTACTTCAGTGTTCCTGAGGATGTCATTAGACGAAAGCGCTTGAGCACCATTCTGTGTTTCCTTTCCTTCGTGGTTTTATTCATCATATATATATATATAACTTTGGTTTGCTTCCGCCCGAATTGTTCATTCTGACGAAGGTCAAGCTTGTCACTTCATCTTATATACACACACACACCACTTTTTCTGATAACAAGAATTACTGTAAACACACCTTACGACAAAACATAGTGTGTTATTTCTCCTTTTACCCATCAGACACTGAGCTACAATTAGTCAAAATCTGCAAAGCATCACGACAATCATTTCTAGGTACTTAACTTAAAACCGTCCAAAATTGAGTTACGACCCATCGCTGTGGAGAAGACCATTTGAATCATCCACTTCATATTTTGTCGCGTTAAATGATAATATTTATTAATAATAATGTTTTACACTTATTTTTTACCTTTTACAGTAATATTTACGATTATTCAAAGTATCAATTGCCTAAATATATTCTAATCGAATTTAGGTTCCTTCCAGGAAAGTTTAGCATTGTCATCATCATCATTTTCACGTTCATTATCCTCTATAGATACACACAAAAACCTAAAGTAATTCCTTACATATAATAAAAATAAGGGGAATTCTACAAGGTTGAATTCTGTCTCCCAAAATAAAAATCAACAAATCGTATAAAAATTCCTCATAAATTGAACAAAAGAATCTCACTTGACTCATATCGACTTATTACTCATCCGACGGACCTAAGAAATATTCACGTGTAACGTGAACACAAAGGAACGACAGCGCGGACCTCGAAAGCGAAAGGAATTCTTGCAGTCGTATTTTGACAGCCTTGGGCTAAAGACGTTCTAATGGAATGCCAAAAAGTTTTGTGAATTGCTTTTTGTGTTTTTGTTAATTTTAAAGTTGGATAAACGCAGATTTTTTGGTCGAAAGATTAAAGGTAATCTGAAGCCATTATTATTATTTATCTATTTATTTATTTTCCATTTTCAGGACTTTCATAAATAATTATTAAAAAATATTTAGGGATAATAATTAATGGGAAGGCCGTGCACAGTGCTCATGTTAAGGATGGGAAGACGAAACCAAACGGTCTAATTAATTGGCTTTTCATGGAGTCAGCCGTCCTAACATACGGTTACATTACCGTACGTGGGAAAGATCGTGTTACAGAGATAGGATCCCAGCCATATATCCCACCTATCTCTTATTAACGGGTTTAATTTTTTTTTTTTTTATTTCATCGCATTTCTTTTATTTTCATTTCAGACCCGAAAGTATTCGTTCACTGTACGAGCAGGTCGCCAATCTCGACTGTATGCTCACTTCGCTCGAAACACAAATTGAGGTCCTCACTGCAGTACAAGATAACCTGCCCAAGGAATTCCATGGTAAGATTTGACTTAAAAGTGCCCAGAATGCCCACAACCCAATTTGGCCACGCTTCTTTTTAACCTAACCTAACTTAAAATCCACTCTTTCTTAACCTAACCTGACTTGATTTAATAGTAACCTACCCATTCATAGAGCATGTATCTCGAGAGATCTTGCGGCCAATTGCCTAAATCCCATTGGCACATCTCTCTCGATGGCTATCTTAAATACCTGATTTGGCATCCTATTTAAAGTCCTTGTTTGACACAGGGTTTACTCGTATTTTGTGACTTGTTTGGTACCTCATTAAAAACCCCGTGACTGTTCCGTTCATCTTATTCTGAGATTCGGATAAGCTCATTTCCTCAAACTAAGTGGGCTGAGTGTGCCCCAAGAGTCACCTGAACCCCGAGCAGAAACAGGGTAAGGGACCGGTTCAACCCAACTCAGTGCCAGCAGCTAGGAACGAACTCAGAGACTGACGCATAATCACTGAACGACCGGGCGCTATTATTATTATTATTATTATTATTATTATTATTATTATAATACACTCAAATGACCTTGAAATTATTTTAGTCTGAAACTGAAGGCTGCGATATTCTACATAATTTTCTACGACATCGATAAAAACGATATTTACAACGTTAGAAATGCAAATTGTTTTTTTTTTTGTAAATAAATAATTATTAACATTTATCATTTTTTACGGTTCTTAACTATATATATATATATATTATTCTATTTTTTTCTCAAAAATTATATATTTGTAAATTCTCTCCCAATAAAATTATAATTTAGCTGATAATTATAATTGATACTTCTAATTTTTATTTTGGTTATCTTGGTTAATTATTATTGAAATTAAGTCTACGTACACGATAATAAGTACTTTTCTAATAAAAAATGATCTCTCTCTCTCTGCATTCAATTTTTTTCAATATTTGTTGGTAATTTTTTGTAGTTGAGAAAAGTATTCAAAATTCATCCATTGAATGAGATTTCCTTGAATAAACTTGCCAAACTGAGTAAAAGCGAGAGAAAGAGAGAGATGCAAAGACTGTTTATGAGTAAAGCTAAAAACTTTACGATGAGTGAAGTTAAAAAAAAAAAAAAAATTGTAATAAAGTAAATATTTGCCATTATTATGGCGACACGGTCCGATGAATAACTGAAACGTTGAGGGAGAAATCCGTAGAATTTTATATATAAACCTCGTTAACCTTGTTTAAGTTCCGTGCGTTGGTCTCTCTTCACACGATGGTCAAGCTGGTGACCCCGCCTCTAGGCCTGGCTTGGTGGAGGAGCGAGTTGCTCTCATGCGTTTTCCAACGCACACAGCCAGGTACACCCGGCTCATCTGGTACTGCCCTGAGCCACGCAGTCTTCTCTTGAAGACTTCAACTTTGACCCCTGTAACGTTTCTGAGGTCCTTTGGAAGCTGGTTAAAAAGTCTTGGCTCCCCGACAACCAAGCTATTTTCCTTCAGTATTGAGGAGGTCCCTTGTCGGGCCTTTAATTTGAGAATACTACACATTCTGCCTTTCCTATTTTCCAGTGTTGTTTGGATGGTAATTGGGTTTAGTTTGAGGTTTGGTAGCAATTTTTCGATCATTTTCCATATGTAGATTATGGTATACCTCTCTTCTTCTTTCCAGGGAGTACAGATTTAGTTTACGTGGTCTTTCCCAGTAGTTGAGTTCTTTGCAGCCATCAATCTTGGCTGTGAAATGTCTCTGCGTTTCTTCTAGTTTATTAATTTCTTCCTTTTTATATGGGGATGTCAAAACTGAGCAGTATTCAATTTTTGGTATGATCAATGTTCTCAGCAGGGGAATCATATATATATATATATATATAACCTTACAACCTTACAACCTTACAAAGGTTCCACGTGATGATTTCTCATTTCGCGAAGGTCAAGCGTGTCGCCCCTCCTCTCGAGTTGGCCTGGTGAAGTAGTGAGTTGGATTCTTGCGCTCTCCACTCACATAGCCAGGTACGCCCGGCTCATCGGGGATTGTTCTGAGCCAGGCGTCAAGTCTTCTTTTGAAGATTTCCACTGCAACTCCCTTCGTGTTTCTTAGGTCTTTGGGCAGCTGATTAAATAGTTTTGGTCCTCTCACTACAAAACTATTTCTTTCAGGGTTAAGGATGTTCCCTGTCTCGCCTTCAATTTGGGAATACGACACAGTCTACCGTTTCTACCTTCCACCGTTGTTTGGGGAGTTATGGGATTCAGAGTAAGATTAGGGACTAGTTTCTCCATTATTTTCCAAGTGTAATAATGGTGTATCTCTCTTCTCCTTTCCAGTGAATATAGGTTTAGTTCTCGTAACCTTTCCCAGTAATTTAGTTCTTTGCACCCATTGATCTTGGCTGTGAAACTTCTTTGAATCCCCTCCAGCTGTCTAATGTCTTCTTTTTTATATGGGGATGTTAGGACCGAGCAGTATTCCAGTTTGGGTATTATCAGGGTTTTCAGTAGGGGGATCATTACATTCCTATCCCTTCGTTTAAAAGTTCTCAATATCAGACCCGTTATTCTCTTTGCTCTGTTTACTGCTATCTTATTTTGTGTTTCAAATTTCGCATCATCTGTCATTACAACCCCTAAATCTTTTGCTCTGGAATTTCTCTGGACTTCCTGTCCATTTGGGGTATAATATTCCATGGACTTTAGGTCTTCTCTTTTTCCGTACCGTAATAGCTGAAATTTCTCGGTGTTAAACTTCATATTTTGTCTTCCGTCCACTTGTAAATTTTGTTTATGTCGGTTTGTAGAGATCCTATGTCTTCTGGTTTTCGTATTTTTCTACTGATCTTTGTGTCATCTGCAAAGGATGTTACTGTGCTGTCTCTGGTAACGTCCTCATCTATGTCAGTTAGCATGATTATGAAGAGTAGTGGAGCTAATACCGTTCCTTGTGTACTGAGCTGAGGACCTCTGATTCTGATGAAGATACTCCTTGTACTGTAACGACTTGCCTCCGCTCACTAAGGAAATTATATATCCATTTCCCTACTTTTCCTGTTATTCCCATATATTTCAGTTTATGTATTATGATTCCATGGTCACACTTGTCGAACGCTTTAGCAAAGTCTGTGTATAGTACATCATAGTTTTCATTACTTTCAAGTGAATCAATAATGTTGTTGTAGTGTTCCATTAGTTGTGACAGGCATGATCTGCCTGACCGAAACCCGTGTTGGTTATCATTGAATTTTTCTGAGTTTCCAAAAAGTCATAGATTTTCTGTCTAACAATTCTTTCAAATATTTTGGTGAGATGAGATGTAAGCGACACTGGCCTATAGTTTTTGGCCTCGGATCGATCTCCTCCTTTATATATTTGGGACGATGTTCGCGCTCTTCAGGATGCCCGGTATTTCTCCCGTGTTTAATGATCGTCTCCGTATCCATATCCAGTATATATATATATATATATATATATATAACCTTTGGTTAGCTTCCACCCACGTTGTTCATTCTGACGAAAGTCAAGCTTTTCACTCAACTTTAGACCTACAGTTTAACGTGAAATCGAACCACGCCCCACCAGCAACCCAGCGTCTTAACCACTAGGCCACCCAGGGTACACATTTATCTACCAACCACTTTCTTTATTGTGTGGAAGGATGAACAGCTGGGTTTTGCTGCCGATCCCGGGGCCTATGGATTTGTAGTCAGCGATGTTAACCACTAACACAGAGGTGTATATATATATATATATATATATATATATACAGGGTGTCCCCAAAAAAACTATACTCATATATATGATGATATAGAGTATAGTTTTTTTTTGGGACACCCTGTATATATATATGCTCAGGGATTTTTATGTCAGCTTTTCAACCGTAGGTGGTGATTGGCTAATAACAACATTTTTAAGTTGAACAAACGATTTCTCCCACATTTACCCGCATTTTTTTCGTATAAACAACTACGTAGGAGTTAATTCTGGCTGTGGTTCTTCAAGGCTTTACGAGTAATTAAAGATTTATGCTGTGCGCGCGCACGCAAACCCCCACCACTTACACAAACACACGCACAATGTTTGCCTCGCAGTTAACGTGGTAAATATTCGAATTAACTCCTTCAAGACTCCGGCCACCATCGTGACGTCATGTTGAAAAGCCTCTACCTTAAATTTACCTTAAAGCGCTTCTGCCTCAAGGGTGCGCTGCTCCCACGAAGTCCACTCAGCGCCTCCTGAGGCGGGGCCACGACGGGGTCGCCACCCTTCTTTTCTCTCGCTCCTGCCATACGATTTGGTCCCCTATTGAATTTGTGGGGGCTGGTCTGGCAGAGGAATACCCTGACACTGTGGGTTGGTCGGGTATGTTGGCTAAAAACATGTCCAAGTGTTTTTTAAAAGTATCTACTGGGACTGCACTTATATCTCTAAGGTACTGAGGCAAGGAGTTAAACAGGCGGAACCCTGCCTAGAGATACTATTATATTGAAGGGTTTGAATCCTTCTCAGACTGTTTGGTGGGAGGTGATATTTTTTACACATTCTGCCAGTTCTTGTTAAGGTGGGCACAATTGGTTCAGTATTGGGGGCAACTAAAAGCCCTTCTAGAATTTTCCAGGTGTAGATTAGGATGTATCTCTCAAACCTTCTCTCTATGGAATAAAGGTTGAGGCCTCTAAGCCTATCCCAATAGTTTAATTTGTTTTTACTCACCGTTGCCCATCAGGTTTTTAATGTACGAGGTAAAGGTTCTTTGTAGGCCCTCAATTTTTTGCAATTCATTCTGTTTGTGGGGAAACCATAATTGAGAGCAGTAGTCAATGCGTGGAAGGACAAGTGATTTCCACAGGGTAAGCATGGTCATACTGTCCCTAGTTCTGAATGTCCTCAGTATATATCCTATTAGTTGTTTGCATGATGAGGTTACTTTGTCAATGTGCCTGTTGAATGTTGCATCTTCAGATAATATAATCCCTAGATCCCTGACATGATCAGTTTGTGCAATATCTTTTCCTGTGGGTCCAGTGTAGTTGAATTGTTCTTTCAGGTATTTATTTGGTCCATACTTAATTAGTTCAAATTTGTCTTCATTGAAGGCCATATTGTTTGCATCTGCCCATGCATATATAGTTTGTAGATCTTTTTGTAGCTCTACACAGTCTTCTTTTTCTGTAATTGGTCTTAGTATTCTGGTATCATCTGCGAATGACAGGAGAGAGCTTCCTAGGTTACAGTTTATATTGTTTAGCATTATAATGAATAGAATTGGTCCTAGTACTGTGCCTTGCGGCACTCCACTAATCACTTCTTTTTCTATAGATCTTGCTCCATTTACAGTTGTTATTTGTTTTCTGTCAGAGAGAAAAGCATGGATCCATTTTCCTACTTTTCCACAAATACCAAGTTCTTTTAGTTTATGGAATAATATACCATGGTCAACCTTGTCAAAAGCTTTTGCAAAGTCTAGATAGATGACATCAACATTGTGGTTTTCTCCCAAGTATTGTAGGATTATTGCAATGGTCTATAAGTTCAGTAAGGCAGGATCTCTTGTGTCTGAAGCCATGTTGAAAGTCTTCTAAGAGATGTTCATTTTCTATAAAACTGACAATGTGCCTTTTCAGGACTTTCTCAAATATTTTAATAATATGGGAAGTCAAAGATATGGGTCTATAGTTTTTGGCTTCCTTTCTTTTGCCTCCTTTGTAGATTGGGGTAATATTTGCTTGTTTCATGATTGATGGTATTCTACTACTGGTGTCTAGTGAGGATCTCCACAGGATTTTCAAAGGCAGAGATAAAGTATGTTTGCATTCCTTAAGAATCTTGGCTCCAATTCCATCTGGACCAGGGGCTGAACTCCCGGTAGCTCTGTTATTGCCTGTTGTATATCTCTAG
The DNA here is from genome assembly GCA_023014485.1 of Bathynomus jamesi. Lineage (NCBI taxonomy): Eukaryota > Metazoa > Arthropoda > Malacostraca > Isopoda > Cirolanidae > Bathynomus > Bathynomus jamesi. The sequence goes on along the minus strand of JAJOZX010005561.1, from coordinate 243,991 downwards.
TGGTTATTTGTATATCTTCCAATAATGGTCTGTCTTGGTCATTTTCTTCTCTATCAAAAAATGCTGTAGTTTTATTTTCTTTGCTACTACAGGGGTACTCCAGCTTAAAGCATATTGAGATTGTAAAATGTTTGCCATTTCCTGTGTATTAGATGTGAGAGTTAGTCCATCTTTAGCAAGCAATGGGCCAATGCTCGCTTTGATAACTGCTTTGCGTTTAGCATAGCTAAAGAAGAATTTGCTATTTTCCTTTATAGTGCCAATAGCTTTGTGTTCATTATCAATATTCTCTCTTATGGTTGACTCCTTTATTTTAAGTTCTAACATCAGTATCTGATTCCGGATGTTACTATGTCTTGTATCACTTAATTGCTTAAAAGTAATTTCCATCTTGTAGCCAAAGGCAGCAATTCGAGTCGCATCCTTTTGTCGTAAATCGCCTAAGTTCGTTTTCTTTTAATGAGTAACTTTTAAAAAAAAAAAAAATCAAAGAAAATGGATTAATTTTAGCTATAACCAAATAAAAAATTCACCAAAAAATTAATAAATAAAACTTTACACCCGAACCGAGTTTGTCTTTCTGAGTGTGACGCCTCACAATCCTCAATTTCTGTGGGAATTTTATTACCCCGCAAAATGCAGTTGCTTATTAATGAAAAGGTTAACTTCCTTTCATCAAAAACAGTTATGATCAACCCTGTAAGCGGTTGATTCTTTTGAAAATCATCCGAGCAATCAAAAAAACAATCACTGTTGCGATGGAAACATTAATTACTTCTCTTCCGGTTGTCATGGTAACGGCAGTCACTCCAACAATGGAACAAAACCTACCTTTCTTTCGCCTTTCCGGGAGGAGACGGAGAATAGGCTGGCAATATTAACTTAAAAAAGTCGAGTTACGATATATATATATATATGGAAGCTATACGATGTACAAAACCTTATTTTCTCGGAACATTATATAGTCTTTTATGTAGTTTAAGTTAGGTTACCGTCGAAATTACAGTACAATATGGCTTATTTTACAGTGAAATGGCTTATTCTACAGTGAAATTCGAATTTTTTCATTAGTCTCTCTTTACTGTACAAATCTGTTACGGGTCTTCTTTTGCTCAACATTCCCTGTATGGAATTTTTCACAATAACACGAGTTAAACTGTAAAATACGCCATAATGTACTGTAAATTCGATGATAGCCTAACCTAAACTACGTAAACGAACTGTAATTTCGTGAAAATGATGATGATTTGTACTGTAAAAATTTGTTAACATATAAGTTAAAATACTGTAGTAGGCCCTGTTTTTGAGACCTTGTATGAAGCTCAAAATAAAATATTTTATTAGATATTAAACCGGATAACGACACTTTCAAGTGTGTATGTGTGTGTGTGTGTGTCTGTGTGTGTGTGTGTGAATTAATTACAGTTACTGTTATAAAGGAAATGAATTTTATGTCGCGTATAATTATCGCTCTGAACCACGTCAACAAATTATTTTCTCTGCTCCGCTGCACAACCCACAAACAAGTTGGTTTTATGGCTTTGTATGGGTTTGTTGGCTCCTTTAATTAAAGAAGAAATAATAGGTTGGTTCGTTTATTTTAGGAGAAATTAAATTTCTGGTGATATATGGCAACTCTTTTAATCAAGTTGGAACACGTCAGGAAATTCTTAATAATAAAATATTTGCAGTTTAAATTTATGAACTAGCAGAGTCAATGATTATCATAATTAGTGTTTACATTTATATATATATATATATATATATATGCGGTCGCAGGTAAATAATCCAGTTCTTAGTTGGAAGAGTTTCTTTTTTATGCATTTTCCTGACGATAAACGTTCGTGCTGCGCAACCACTTCCAAAGCTAAAATTAAAACAATTAAAAGCTAAACTAAACTAAAAAAATAGACTAAAATGTTTATCTATCTATGGCGGCAAATATTAATAAATTAAAATATCTTCTCTTAACAAAGTCACCAAATGAATGGACGAAAATGGGAGACTTTGGAACTATTGAGGGTTGGTTGGTTGTGTACGCAATAAAAAGGAGGGTGGTAGATGAATCTGTATTTAGAATAGGTTGTGATTTTTTAATATATAAGGAATCCAGGATTCTTAGAGAGGAAGTTGGTTGGTTGCTTAGTTGCTTAGTCTTTAAAGTCTTTGAAAGAAGTTTTATGTTTACAGGCATTGACGGGATCTGAATATAGCCGCATTGTCAATTGGGTCTTATTTTAAAAATATATAAAACTGGATATGAAACCTCCATTATATCAAAATTTGTGAAGCTTAAGATTGTCATGGCTGCGTTCTTTTCTATAGTTTTATTGACCTAGTAATTGACTCCCCAGTAACTAGGGGGGGGGTGCCGCAGGGCCCCTAATTACTGAGGCCGAAGGCTCCAGCACCGCAGATTTAGCTAAATGGGCAAATATATATTCTGCTTTAGTTAGTGTGTATAACTGTATATATATATATAATTTGAAAAATTCATTTTTAAATTCAAATTATATTACTTAGCAAGGTCATACAGGAACCTAAATTGGAGTTAACAAGCGTTTGCGAATAACTAACAAACACAATTACAAAGGTAAGTTAGCGATGTTACTTCAACTGAAACTGCTTAATTGCTACCAGTCCGGTTGATTCGGCGGTCGAGCCTAAATATCCGGTTTTTTGAAATTTAAAAGTTGGCAAACTTATAGCTGCGTGAAGGTCCTTTATGGTATAGGGCAACTAGGCTCAATGGTTGAGGATACCTTTGTATAAACAAATTCGTACCATGAGCAGTCTGGTGATAAGACCGAAGATGTACAGAGGGTTCACAAAAGTAAATAGACACTTTTCCACACGTTCTGGCATTGCACTGATGAGCTTTGAATCTGTTCTTGAGGACAATTATCGTGGCATCTATTTACTTTTGGTAACCTTGTTTAGGTTCCCCGTTCGCAACGAGAGCGAGATAAAAGACAAATCACAATTAGACAAGTTGTGAGAAAGGTCTTGAAAATAATTTTGAATTTTATCCTCAGGAAATAATATCATAGAATATTATTAGTAAATTGACTAAAAATTGGAGCAATCCAATAATAAGCACCCCAAGTCAATTTAGGGTGCTTTTTCTTGGATTGGGGTCGAACGAAGGTGCTTATTCTTGGATTGCTCTAAAATGGAGTTAAAATGGAGTTAATTGCTCTAAAATGGTTAATTGAATGCCGGTTAGGTTAATTGGACGCCCTTGACAATTGGTTAGGTTAAGTCGTGACATTTTCGTTAGTTTTAACGAAACTATCACGACTTAACCTAACCAATCGTCAAGGGTGTACAGTTGACCTAACCTGGTATTCAATTAACCTTATTTCAATATTTTTATTTTAATTATGTTCTAATTTTTTTTTTATTGCAATATCTTTCGTAAACATTAAATTTTTTTTTTAAATTTTATGTTAAAATCCTTTAATTTGGATTGAAGTCGAACTGGGGTGCTGTTTCTTGGATTGGAGACTTTGGAGGGGGGGGTGCTTATTCTTGGATTGCTCCTAAAAATTTATTACAGTGTCCTAATTTTATTCAGATGCTCTTGTCCTTGATAACGTTAGGACAAGACTGTAAATTGGTAATAAGAAATAACGGAAAAAGTTTATACCGAAATTTATTTAAGTTAGCCTTCAATTATTCAGTTTCGTTGTGGAAGTTGTCAAATGACGACAAGTGTTGAGGACGATAAATTAATAGTGGGAATTACTAACATATATATATATATATATATATATATATATATATATATATGGAAGGACAGTGGCTTTAAAAGTTTGTGTTTACAATCTTGTGAATGTATCTTTATAGTGCCTACTGACGGTACTGAGGTTCAAAATCCATTTTGGCTCCTGAAGACGAGAACATCCCAAAACCAGAGTAAATTTTTATTATAATTTTTCATAGTAAAATTTAGATGTAATAAAAAATTGATGTGGTCCTTCAGAAATACTTGATATCTTGTTGGTCTTCGAAGTGAGATAGAGTATTGTCGTAATAACGTTGATAGTATTTGGCACAGAACTTGAAAATGGACTCGCGTGCAGCCCGAAACGTTACTTCAAAATACTACTACTACTAATAATAATAATTATAATAATAATAATATTGAAGGATGATCTGCATTTTTAATATTTATTTTTCTGCTTAATATATATTTATATAGACCAGAACCTTGGAGGAGTTCCGTGTGATGAATTTTCACCACATGAACGTCAGGTTCGTGGCCGATATATATATATATATATATATATATATATATATATATATATATATATATATATACAGGGTGGGCCGTAAGTTTCCATACATAGGAAAAATAAACATTTTTTTATGGACAACCATTTTTACTTATATAATATGCTCTACATGGTTGCCATTGTTTTGAAAACACATTTCAATACGTGTTCCCCACTGTTGATGAACACGCATTAGCACAGTTGACGTTATGCTTGTAATGGCGTTGGTGATACGTTCCTTTAGATGATTTATGTCTCGTATCTTTTCCTGATACACCATGGCCTTCAAGTGCCCCCAAAGATAGAAATCAAGGGGGGTGAGATCTGAGGATCTGGGAGGCCACTCCACAGGACCACGCCGACCAATCCAAGCATCCGGAAACTGCTGATCCAAATACCGACGCACGTGAAGACCATAAAAAACAAACGTTTAATTTTTCCTATGTATGGAAACTTACGGCCCACCCTGTATATATATATATTATATATATATATGTTCAGAGTTCTTAGGAGACCCAGATTCTCATTAAATGCTCTTATTTAATTTATATTTAGTCACTTCATTTATTCGTGAGCTTCCTATTTGTTGAGTTCTGCTCGAGTGCCACTAGTGAGTGCCAATTTCATCATCGATGCTAGGGAATTTAAACCAAAAAAAAAACGGTAAAGATTACTTTCAAGCCAATATGACACGTATTCTCCTGTAAGTAAAAGGCTATTTTCGGTTTCCCTCTCACTGGTTCCTATTCGCTTCGTCTCAAAAAAACTTTTGAGATCAGTCAATTGAAATATGGAAATCAGTCGCCGTTTAGACGTGATACGTTGAAGATATATCACAGTTTCGCTCCTGGATTCATAACAGAAGACTTTGAAAACCTGTGAAAAATTGTTAGAGATTCATAGTATTAATATAAGAGATTATCGCATTCATACGACTAATTTCTCCGCAAATTTTCACACAATTAATCGCTTTTGAAAAATTAAAAAAAAATATTTTTGCACGTAGAAAACGGGATTTGGAATAAAATTTTTAGTGGGTAACTAATTTGCGGTTTAAATAAATGAGTTTAATACTATTTTATTACAATTAAATACGTTTGTAGCATTATTTTCCACAACACAATAATTGTTTAGATTCTGCGCTGAAATTGGGTCGGTTTTAAAATTAAAAAAAGAAAAAAGAACGTTTAATTGGTGATTCGTCCGTCTAATGGCGCCATTTAAAAAAAACCAAAAAAAAAACCCAGACTTTCCCAAAAAAGAACTTATTTTGATTTGATATTTTTGCTCAATTTTACATTTACTAAAAACTAAACTTACCCTAATCTAACCTCGCCGGAACTTGTTTCTGTTTTTGAAAGTCTGTTTAAAAAAAATGGGGCCATTAAATGGAAGAAGTACCGTGTAATTTATAATGAAACTTTCCATATTTTTATGGTAACTAAATTAATTTTGAATAAAATCGTATAAAATTTAATTTTTATATTAAATTCTATTTTCGTAAAAGTATATATATATCAGATTCGCAGTCCGTAGTTCAGTGAGAAGAACCACAAATTGGTACAGAGCTCAGGCGCTGTGGCGGCTCTCCTGACTGATTATATATATATATATATATATATATATATATATATATATATATATATATATATATATATATGGGAATGAACTCAGAATGGTTCCCTGAGGTTTTTTTATGATACACACAGACCGTGCATGGAACAAGGAACTCTTCTAGGATAATTAAATCCACTATAGTCCGAATAAGTAATGGTAAATGACAAATACTACAGTTTTTCTTTTTCATGATGCTAGCCCGACGTGGGCAACGGGTCACTCGCAAAGAGGTCCCAAAAATATAGCTTCCCTCACCAGCAGGATCCTATCTGCTTTGCAGATAACTGGTGAGGGAAGCTATATTTTTGGGACCTCTTTGCGAGTGACCCTTTGCCCACGTCGGGCTAGCATTATGAAAAAGAAAAACTGTGGTATTTGTCATTTACCATTACTTATTCGGACTATAGTGGATTTAATTATCCTAGAAGAGTTCCTTGTTCCATGCACGGTCTGTATATATATATATATATATATATATATATATATATATATATATATATATTCCAAAAATTTCATGAACACTTTTGAACATGTGTGTGTGTGTGTGTGTGTGTGTGCCTTAGAAATATGGGCAAATGAACACCTGTAAACGCTTTATAAAACACGTGTGATCACATAATGAACATCTTTTGATCTCTGTGAACAATTGTGGCCCTTTATGAACACCTGTTATTGTTTTATGAACATCTATAAATACTTTATGAACACTGTGAACACTGATGTTCATTGACGTCCCAACATCCGATCTTTCTTCTGAGCAAAAAAGATGTTCCTGCACCGTGCTATTCCCTCATTTGTCACGTGACTCATACTTTTATGAATACTGATACTGGTGAATCATGGTTTTTATTGAACGATTTTGAACGCCTTTGAAAGTATTCAAGTTTCTGATATATATATATATATATATATATATATATATATATATATATATATATATATATATATATACACATTGTGTTCTGATGTAATTTTCATAAAAGAAATTCTCATAATAAAAGTAACTTAATTAATTGTTCCAATTAATAAGACAATTTAATTAATTAATTATTTTAAATATTAAACATTCATTTTTTTTTTAAATCGTTCGGATGCCCTCAAAATGGCTTTGGAGTTTGATTATTTGTTTATCCACCATAACAAAGGCTTGACCGCCATCAAGGAAACGGATGAGGAAGGTAAATTTATATATATATATTATTTTCTTTTTTTGTTTTTTTTTGCGCCAAGTTGACATGAAATATTTTGGTCATTGCAAGACACGACATTTTGTATTTTCTCCCCCCCCCCTGTTATTATCATTATTATTATAAGTAGTGATAGTAATATTAGTAGTAGTAGTCGTATATTTACAAAGAAATTGTTCTTTTTAATCATTTTATTTGCCTGCGTCTTCAAACGAGGACGATTCATTTTGTACCTCAAATGTTGTTGTTACCTGTAATTAACTTTTGTCTCTCAAATGGTATTTTTACCTGTAATTAAGTGAGGAAAGGGAATTCCTTTCAAGTTCAAATGTTTCCTTTATTCAATCCAAACCAACGCCTGAGTGAATTGAATATAGGGAATTGAGTCACTCGTTAAAGAATTTTAAATCTCCCTTCCGGGAGTTAATCATGCTCCCGATGAGCAATGCATTCCGTTTTATTACGAAATGCTTCTATAGACGCATTTCTTAAAGAATGGTTTAGTGCAGTAGGAACAGAGGTTAACAGAATAATTCCGTCTGTCTGTCTGTCTATCTCATCTCGCTTATTCAAAGACCGATATTTCAAGTCACGTGACCTGAAGCTGTTCCTAGGTAGTCAGTGCTTGTTGGTTGGCCCGCGGTGCATGACAGGATAGTAGTATGGCCCGCATTTTGAGATCATTCTGTGAAATAGTCCCAATGTCCGGTCGGAGGAAACACCTTGTCCATTTTTGAGGTTTTTGTCAAATGACTCATTTCCAGTGGATGCCTCGTCATGCAGTTGTGCATGAAAGAAACTTGCCTTGTGCATGAAGTGTGCGTTCACGATAGAGAACCCACTTTTCGTGGGGATGAAACTGGCTTACTGTTTCGTTTCGAGAAATTTAAAGAATTTTTCGCGTTCTTACACCCCCTCATTTTCATTTACCTTTTGATATTGAGTAAAATCGTCTGGCGTTAACCACACTAAAGTCAGTAAGGTGGACGCTATATGGCTTAGGTATTTGCTAGTGAACGCAGCGTAACCAGCTACTGCAGGATCTGTGGAGCTGCAGTCATACGGTCAACCGCCCATTTCATTGTGCTATCCAAGTCGAGTTTAATCCCATCTGATATATATATATATATATATATATATATATATATATATATATTAGGGTGATTCAAATATGGGGGTAAAAAAATTTTTTTTAGATTTTAATGTGTTCAACCCTTTAAATGGTTCATTTCAGCATAAAAACAACTATCCTAAAATATTTTAGCAAATGTTTAATTTTTAGGGGTTGCTACCAGCAATTAAAAATTGACAGAACGACACAAATTGTCAAATTTTTCCACACCACCCAGGGGGTACAGTACAAGGCGCATTGCTTTTTTTTAATGTGGAAAGCTCCCCCGTAGGTCCTACCATAACCACAAGCATGCATAATTAAACTAGCATGATATTTGAGACATTACTGTAGCTGTCCTTACTTCATCAATGTTTCTTTCTTTCTATCAGGGTAAACAGCCCTGTAGTTTTTCACTACTTGTAGCAAGAATTGTTTTTGATCTTCGTCATGTGTTAGTATTTTATTATATTCATCCATTAATTTTACTCCTCTTTCCGCTATATCATTCACGACTTTCCACTGTTTGATAGATTTCTTAGCGGAGTTATACTCTTCATCATTATGCCATTCTTCAGCATCTTTGAGTAAAAATTTTGAACTAAATTCTGTTATTGTAAAGAATCTTTGAGTATTTGATGTGACAAAATCTTCTAATTTCTTCGTTGGAATAAGTGCAGGATCTAGAAAAGCCCGTTTTGCATGAAGAGTTTCTGTTGTATTTTGCAAGGCCTTTACAATTTTGTTTTTCGTTTCAGTAGGCACTTCATCATCATAAAAGGCCAAGGCTACCAGTTCTTCTGATAGGTACCAGAGGTGACCTAACAGTTTTTTAATAGCAACAAATGCAATTGTGTCGTTTATTTGTTTGTAGACTACAAGATTCTGTAATAATTCCAGAGCAAGACGAGGAGCGCAAAATGGCACAGGAGCTGTAAACCATGCCTTTACATATAACCGAGTAGCAAATAGACAGATGTCTTTTAGTCCTTTTTTGTCTTTTACTGAAATTTTGAACTGAGATTTGAACATAAAATTTTTTAATGAATATGTAATTTTGGCCATCCACCTAGCCCGATGAAGTCCCGCTGGATGTTTAAATTTGATTCCACCTTTTGGTTCACCTCCCAAAAAATAATTGTTAACTGCAATAGTTCTAGGTAATCGTCTCTTGGTTGGAATGTATCTAGTTGATTTGTTGCAAATATAATTATGTCATCTTTGATGTCATGAATATTTTCATAGATATCTGGATCTGATAATACTGTTTCGTAGGCCTCCTTATTAATGCTTGACCATTTTTCTCTGAACTTCTTAAAAAGGACTATATCTGGGCCAGAAGATGGTGATAAAGACTTTGAAAGAACAGCTTCCAGCATAATTTCAAATACATGGTGTCGACATGCCAGCCACAATAAATCGTTGTCGAATTTTTGTTCTAGAAGAATAGCTGCACCATTTCTAGGACCAGTATTGGCTGCCGTTGTATTGAAACACATGCATTTTATTTGTTCGCAGATGTCCCATTCAAGCGATGTCTGATTGTTTGCATTAAAAAGAGATGCATTTCTGTCACTCAATTTTGCAACATCAAGACTTCCTAATAATTTATCATCAAACAATTTTCTACGTTTGCCAACCTTACTTTTCCATGTTGAAGGTTGTGCAGCACAGAAACCAGATTCATCACTTTTACTCTCCTCTGATTCTGATTATGTACTGGTGAGTATGACAGCCTCTTCACTCTTCTTTCTTTGATCTCTTCTGCTTTCCTCTTTTCATAACTTTGTTGCTTTTCTGCTGCTCTTTGCTCTTTTTTAGCAACAGCCTTATCAGTGGTACCCATTTTTCCATGACGTCCTTTCTCACGTTGCATTTTCAAGAATTTCTTATCATCTTCTATTTTTATAAGCTGCATAGCATTCTCATGAGCAATGTCAAATAAGTTTTCCAGTTTATCTTTCCATTTTTCTTCTTTATTATTTAAATTTTGTGATCTTTTCAATTTGTTTGCTTTGTTTTTCTTAAGCAGCTGTCATTCCTTCAGTATTCCTTGAATTTTATCTACTACATGTATTCTTTGTTTTGCTGGTATTCCTGCTTTTTTCCAAACTGCTAGCACATCATCTGCAGTAGAGCAGTATGATTCTCTAATGCAGAGCTTTCCAAACTTTTAACGTTGGCGACAAACTATTTAAGCATAACAATTTTCACGACACATTAATTAATTTTTGTTATCAAATATGAGATAATTTTTCAGTAGGTGGTTTATCTTGTAGCCGATTTTGTTGATAGAAAAATCAAAATTTTCAATATACAAAAAACACTAATGTGTCGCGACACACCAGTTTGGAAAGCTCTGCTCTAATGTCTTGCCTTTTAATATTTCTGTAGTGCATGAAGAGGGCCATCATTTCCTTCTCTGATGGTAATACGGATGTTTTTAGTACTGCAGAGGGCCCAATTAGCCATACTTCAGTTTCTTTTCTTGTAGAACTTCTCCCAAATGAGCAACTGGGTGATGGTGAGTTAGGCCTAGCTTCCATAATCGATTAATTGGTATCAAAATTACGAGTTCCAAGCAACAATTAAAAGCAAGCTAGTATATAAACCATTAATTAAAAATTCTGAAATATAAACAATTAAACATAAAATCATAAGTTGTAAAAACAAACAAATTGAAAAAGAGGGAAACTTTGACGCCTGGTAGCACATAGTAAATTTTATTTAAAATTCACCAAATTTGGCATACACTACTTTTTTGTCATAGGGAACAAAAATACAGGTTGAACAATTAAAAAAAAAAACTTTTATTTTTTTGAATCACCCTAATATATATATATATATATATATATACAGGGTGTCCGAGAATTATCTGTACAAGTTTTGGCTGTTATTAAAAGTCAACCATGAAGTGTAGAAATTCCAGTGTTGTCCCATTTTACAGAGAATCTCATTAAGTTTTTTCTGATACCAAGTTTTGACAAGTTTTTTAGAAATTCCAGTGTGTCCGAAAATTATCTGTACAATTTCATCTTTTAATAAAATTCTTGATAACACACGTAAAATTCTTAAACAAGATTATTTAGAATCTGTATTTTCAAAAGTTTCTTTTATTAAAGTAACGTTGTTACAAACATTCGATATGTGCACCATCAGTGATTCGCAAAACATCCAATCGATAATCCAAATGTTGCCATGTACGCTGCAGCATATCCACATCAATTCGCTCAATAGCAGCTGTGATTCTTGCTTTTAAATCATCAATGTCTGTCACCCGCGTACAAAAAAAGAAAAACTTAATGAGTTTCTCTGTAAAATGGGATAACACTGGAATTTCTACATTTCATGGTTGACTTTTAATAACAGCCAAAAATTGTACAGATAATTCTCGGACACCCGGTATATATACACACACACACATATATATATATATATATATATATATATATATATATAATATATATATATAGAGAGAGAGAGAGAGAGAGAGAGAGAGGAGAGAGAGAGAGAGAGAGAGAGAGAGAGAGAGAGAGAGAGAGAGATTAATGATCCCATATTATGTGGGGTAAATTCCATGTAAAAACAACTGTTGTACAATTTATATTAATGTTAACATTGGAAATATTGACGTAACGTGTTAAATGTTCACTGGGTTGTGTTATTTTAAATAACTCAGAATTATGTTCATTCCATTTATAATTTACAAAAACTCAACGACTTTAGGTGAATTTTCATTTATAGCAAAATTGATGCTATGTTATAGCAAAATTGATGCTATGTTATAGCAAAATTGATGCTATGTTATAATAAATTTATTTTTTTATAACAAATTTAGGTTATGTTTATTGTTATCTTGGGTATATGAGCGAACGTGGAGTATGAGGTGTACCCTAGTCGCGGGTCCTTCCGTGCTTACCTAAGAAACAAGGGGGTTCTAAGCCCTGGCGGACAATTCTGTCACAGCACGGTGTCACTCGAGCGCAAGGCTCACGGATCCTTTACTTCGGGTAAGGTCGAGTGAGAAAGGTTAAACCATTAACAAACCAACTTAAACTTCACTCACAAATACACGAGTACGGTTTGGCTCTGGGGTATGCCAACACGGACTAGTTTTCAACGGTAACTTAACCCTGGATTCCGATTGTGATTGAGCATGCAAGTGCTCATAAGAATCTAATTTTATATAGCCAACCCCCATTCATAATGACAAAAATGTTACAAGTTATATGGAAATACAATTAGATTTTTACGATATAAAAAATACTTAGCCTGGATGCTCAAGGCTACTGAACAAGGTATCAGGATACCAATAATAAAATCCGCGCAGAGAGGTTTCTTAAGTGTTGTTCTTCAAGTAAACAGGAATGCCTTGAATCTCGTTCAACCTTTTATTCAGCCACAATATTTACTAGTTTAGAATGTGAACAAACTTCAACACTTTCAAATAACACAGAGCAAGAAGGACAAACTTTCATTGCCGTCACAATCAATAGAATACTCACATTCGCCATTCAAAACCTCGCGCTCTCACGCGCACAAAACAAAAGACAATCGCATTTCCAAGGCATACTCGCATGCACTCAAACTTGTTCTGTTAAATTATAGCAAGATTTATGCTATGTTAAGAAAATATTAACATTTTTTTAAGTGTGTTAATTTAAAATGAATATTGTTTGTTCAAAATATCGTTCAACATTTTTCTTTTATTTAATTAAGAAAGAACCGGCCGGAAGCTCATTTCCCCACCATGTGGGGTGAGTGTGTCCTCAAGGGTTACCTTTAGCCCCAGCAATGATAGGATAAAAGGCCAACTCAATCGAGGAGTCAGCAGGTGGGAGCGAACGTACCGCTCAGAGTCCACCACCGTAATCACTGCGGTACCATACGTCCGTCCTTGAGGAAGAACTCTTAACAAAATTCTTGAGTTTATTAATTTGTATCTACACAATTTAAATTTAAAGATCTTTCGCTAAAGTGATCTCTTAATGTATATATACAGGGTGTCCCATAAGTCCGGTCTCAAGAAAAATTTATTTTAAATAAATTAAATTTACAAAAATAATGCATTATAACTTAAAATAAATATTCAAATTGATATCTTCTTTCGACCTTTTTTTTTTGTTGCAAGTAGAATAACACTCAATGCTAATGTGGAAGTGAGTTACACTGGTGAGGAGAATGCGGAGGCAACCAAAAAAGGTCCCAAAACAAGACATCAATATGAACAATTGTTTTAAGTTCTAACGTATTACTTTTGTAAATCTAATTAAAAATAAATTTTCCTATAACACCGGACTTATGGGACACCCTATATATATATAATATATATATATATATGGTCGACACTTTATGAAGTTAAAAGTGCATAAAAAAATTAGTAAACAATTTGAATTAGTGCAACTATTCCTGTCATAGACCAAAATAGGTCGTACATATAAAGCTAGTAATAAGCCCAGTCTGAAAAACTTGGCATAACATGACGCAAGCGAGGGTTACCTTTTTTCCTTCAATATAGGATGGGATATGACGTTAAATAGTTTTTCTAATGGCATATAGCCATTTTTAATGAAATTTATTTAGTTTTTTGAGAGGATATTTCGTGAGTTAAATATTTCGTGTTTAAACACAAATGTTGGTAAAAATTAAAAAAATAAATATTCAACAAAATTTGTTTTGTCCAAAGAATTGGTGAATAAAATTCAGCAGATTAATTGTTTGTACAACCAACCAAATTAATGTATGTTGAATTTGAGGTAAAACTATTCTATTCAGGAATGTTATTTTATGTGAATTGACAGAATCTGCCTCTTTTGGTACTATGATAGTTCAGAAAATATCTTAATAACTGAATTAATTAATTAACTTATTATATTATTATCATCGTCATTATTATCATCATCATCGTCATTATTATTGTTATTATCATCGTCATTATTATTATTGTTATCATCATCGTCATTATTATTATCATCATCGTCATTATTATTATTATCATCGTCATTATTATTATTATCATCGTCATTATTATTGTCATTATCATCGTCATTATTATTAATGTATGTGACAGTAGAATAAGTGGTGATATGAAAGATAAGAATGATAAGGTGTTTGTGCAAAATGACAAACTACGCGAGAGATTGAAAGAATATATTATAGTGAGCTGGAGGTGAGGTAGATGAACGGGAAGCAAGTGTGAGTACAGTTTGTTCTGGTGGTGTATGTAGAAGTGTTTATCAGAGTGGAAGACATCGAATTAGAGTACGTTGAACGAGCAGTATGCAAGATGAAGAAAGGAAGGTGGTTGGAGTTGATGGGATATGTAATGAAATGGTTAAGCGTGGCAGTAGAATGGTGGAATGTGGAATGTGAAAGATATGCAAAATGTGTAGTAAAATGGATGTGTTTCGGGTAATTGGACTAAACCTCTGATTGGACTGACGTATAAAACTAAAGATAAGAGGGGTGAATGTAAAATTACAGGTGTATAAGTCGCTCAGGTACAGCTGGAAAATGTACTTGGAAGTTGACAACGTAAAAAAAAATTATGGAGCCTTTGGTTGGACATGAACAAAGCGGCTTTTTAGGGAAGGCAGAAAGTGTGTAGATCAGGTGTTTGCGATGAAACAGCTCATTAAGAAAACGAAGTGGTAAGAAGCTTGGCATGCATATATATATATATATATATATATATATATATATAAAGAAGCCTCCAGTATTCGGGAACACAGTATAAAATATATATAATATATATTTTTTTTTTTTGTATTGGGGCGTTTACCGCCATTTCCCGCTATATGGTAGCGGATATCATGGCGAGGCGGAATACGAGAAAGAGAAACGGAGACGGAGAAAAGGCACTAGAAAAGGGAGAACAGCGGACTACAGGTGAGAAGCCACCTAAAGCTCAGATAGGATGCGAGATTGGGAGAGGAAGAGGAAAAGACGGTCAAGCGAGAAGAGAGGGCTCTCAGCGAGCATAAGGCGTAACGTTCGGGGAGGGGGAAATCAGAAAGGAACGGAAAAGCGCGACGACGTACTGACGACAGGGTGGGCATTCCACAAGGATGTGAGAGACGGTGAGGGGCGACTGGCAGGAGGCGCAACGAGGAGCCTCCTGCCGGAACATAAGATAGCCGTGCGTGAGGCGCGTATGGCCGATGCGAAGCCGCGCAAGGACGACCTCTTTGTGTCTGGAGCGGTGGAAAGAGGACACCCAATATGACAGACGGGGGCGGATGGACCAGAGTTTATTTCCGGTGGCATCGTCCCAGGACTGTTGCCACATGCGATCGTAAAAGGAACGAAAGACCTGCACATAGTCTGAGAAGGGGAGCGGGGGGGGAGGGGAGGCAGCGAGGCGGCGGACCGGGCTAAGTGGTCCGCCGCCTCATTACCGGAAACACCAAACATGGGCGGGAACCCAGCAGAAGGTGACCCGGATCCGGTGAATGGTGTGCAGGACATGGTACTCCTGTTGAATAAGGCGTACGAGGGGGTCCGGGGAATCATAGCGCTCGAGCGCCTGAAGGGCGCTCAGCGAGTCCGAAAAAATGGTACAGGAGGACCGCGAACAACCCGATACCAGACGGAGGGCTTCCAGAAGGGCAAAGAGCTCCGCGGAAAAGATGGAGGCCTGAACCGGCAGGGGGATACCCGGGAGGTAGGTGACAATGACGGAGAGAAGACGGCGGCCGCGACACCTGCAGGGGAGCGCGAGCCGTCGGTGTAGACGGGAACGTCGTCCGAATGGACGGGAAGATGGGCCAGAAAAGAAGACCGGAGGACGGCAGGAAGAGACTCCTTACGCAGGCCACGGAGCGCCTGGCAACGGCAGATAGGGGTGGTCCGCCAGGGGGGCGACAGATCGAAGGAGAACGGCAGAATAGAGGGTGGGGGGATCCCCAGGGACGAGAAAATCTCGGCCAGAGAGGCAGCGAAATGCCACGTGTCAGGCCGGGGTAGCGCCTGGGAGATCGCGGAGAAGAGTAGGGACTTCGGAGGCGGCAGATGCGAAGGTAACACTTCGCCATGAGAAGGCCCCGGCGAAGGGGCAGGGGGGGGTGTCCACAGTCCACCTGAAGACTAGCGACAGGGGACGAGCGGAAGGCACCCGACGCCAGGCGAAGGCCACGGTGGAGAAGAGGATCCAGCATACGGAGTGCCGGAGAGGAGGCGGAAACTGTAGACACACAGCCGTAGTCGACACGGGATTGCACCAGGGAGGTGTACAGGCGCAGCAGAGTACGCCTGTCCGCCCCCCAGGTCGTGTGGGACAGATGACCCAAAAGGGAGAGGGTGCGGCGAGATGTTTGCCGCAACCGCCTAAGGTGTGGAACCCAACCGAAAAATCCGTCGAGGGTCATACCCAGGAATCTAACGGATGGGACGAGGGGAAGAGGAGTGCCGGCAAGGGTAAGAGCGAAGGTATGCGACAGACGGAGGCGCCGAGGACGGAAAAGCATACTGGAAGACTTAGAGGGTGAGAAAGCATAGCCAACCGAGGACGCCCAGCGAACCACCGCATTGATGGCTAGCTGGAGCCGACGTTCAGCCAAAGACGGGAGGCGGCCAGAGCAATAGATAGCCAGGTCATCGGCATAGAGGGAGCTACGAACGGATGTAGGCAGGACCGTAGCGACTGTGTTCATCACGAGTGAGAAACACAAGACGCTAAGGACACTACCTGAGGGACACCCTCCTCCAACGGAAAGCGGTCAGAGAGGGCAGAACCGATGCGGACGCGGAAAGAACGGGCGGACAAGAAGTTATAAATAAAGGAAGGGAGAAAGCCTACGAAACCCAGGGAGCGTAAGCAGTCGAAGACCGCGCTCCGCCGGGTAGTATCGTAGGCCTTCTGGAGGTCGAAAAAGACGGCGAGTACAAATTGACGCCGGGAGAAAGCCTCCTGCACGTCATGGCTAAGGAGAAGGAGGGGGTCGGTGGTAGACCGGAAGCGCCGGAAACCAGCCTGGGTAGCAGGGTACTGGTCACTCGCCTCCAAGGTAAAGGACAGCCGCGAGGCGACCATCGCCTCCATCACCTTGCAGGCACAGCATGTTAGGGAAATGGGGCGATAGTTCGACGGGAGTGAGGGGTCTTTATCGGGCTTCGGGAGGGGACGACGATGGACTCACGCCATCGGTCCGGAAATGAACCCTCCAACCAAATCCGGTTATAGAGGTCCAGTAGAAAGCTGAGAGCAGAGGGGTGGAGATGCCGTAAAAGGTCATAGGGGATATTATCGGGGCCGGGGGCGGAGGAGCGTCGGGGGCGGAGGGCCTCCGAAGCTCTGTCATGTGGAAGAGGTGATTATAGGGGTCATTCCTATGAGGTGGAAATTCCGGTGGGTCGCGGCGGGAGTGGGGGGAATCGGAACTGGAGATGGCTGCAAAGTGCGCCGCGAGTGCGTTCGCGACGGCCTCCGGATCGGACACGAACTCGTCGTCCCCGACCCGAAGCACCGAGGGTCGAGGGGGGACACGGGTCCCCTCAAAGCTACGCACCTTGCGCCAAACAGTCAAGGGGGCAGTCGAGGAGGAGATCCCGGACACGTAACTCCGCCAGGAGGTACGCCGGGCCAGTTTCAGGACCCGACGGGCCACTGCCTTCAGGCGCTGAAATTCTATCTTGTGCTCCAGCTGGCGGGTCCGGTAGAAGCGGCGGCCGGCACGGCGCCGCTCCTGAACGGCATGGGAGCACTCTGGGGTCCACCATGGGACGCTTCGCGGTCTGGGGGAGCCAGAGGTACGGGGGATGCAACTGGCGGCAGCCGAGAGGATCTTACTCTCGAGGAAGGCGAGGGCCTCATTGACGGAGGGAAAGGCAGGAATTGATGGCGAGATCGCCGTGCCCCTCGCGTATGAGGCCCAGTCTGCTCGGGCGAACAGCCAGCGCGGGCGGACAGAGGTGGGGGGGGAGACGGGTCGGGGTAAGACACACTGGGAAATGGTCACTGCCGGAAGAATCCGGCAGGACCTCCCAGGTGAACTCCGTCACGATTTCGAGGGAAACCAGGGAAAGGTCGATACAGGTGAAACTGTCATGGGCCGAGTGAAGGCAGGTTGGGGAGCCATCGTTCAGAAAGGTGAACTCGAGCTCGTCCATAAGGGAGAGAAGGGTCCCGGAGAGAAAGGGGAGCAAACGTCCCCCCAGGCCGGGTCCCGACTGTTGAAGTCCCCGAGAATCAGAAAAGGGCGGGGAAGCTGGAGAATTAGGTCACGGAGAGAATCGGGTGGAGGGCGTACGTTAGGGGAGAGGTAAAGAGAGCAGACCGTGAGCTGGCGCCCCAAGAAAAGGCGCACGGCCACAGCTTGCAGGACTGTACGGAGCGGGAGGGGGCGGAAAGGGACGGAGCGGTGCACGAAGACCGCGGCGCCCCCCCTCCCCGCCCCATCGAGAGGCGGGGAAGGGAGCCCGCAGTAACCGGACACTTGAGGGAGGGAACGGGATCCCAGAATCGTCTCCTGAAGGCAGAAACACGCCGGACACCTGGAGGCCAGGAGAGAGGAGAGACTCTCGAGGCCTACCAGGAGCCCGCGGATGTTCCACTGCAGGAGCGAGGTATAGGGAGGGGTAGGAAGGTCAGCGTAAAGGATGATTATGGTGTGGGTGGGCCGATCGGGCGGCCCGAGATTAAAGAGGGAATCGGAAAGCCCCGGAGTTCAGTGAGGGACGCCGAACGAGGGCGAAGGCGAGGGTCACCCCGACGAGGGGGCGATGTGGAACCAGACGCCGGCAAGTCCTCCAGAGGAGGAGTCTCCCGGACGTCCGGGGGAGAGCGATGCAGAGAAGGGGATGTGAGAGGTATCCAGAATGCCCCTCCCTTCACCGGAGGTGCGGGGGAGGCAGGACTACGAGGGGGAGTGGAAAATAATACCTCACCCAGAGGCATTGGCAGGTCGAGGAGAGAGATGGGGCGGGTCAAACGCGGGGGCGTGCACGTCCCACCCACGCCGACCAGGCGGGCGAGTTCCCCCTCCAGTGGGTCCATCGACCGGGCCGGAGAGGGGTGTATCTCAGCCCCCACCACGAGGGCCGACGGGGACCCCAAAGGGGAGCGTGCATAACGGTTGCGCAGTGGGGACGGTGAGGACACCGGGGCGGTAGGGCGAAGGGGGCGTTTGTGTTTAGGAGAGGAAGGTGATGCGAGGCTTATGGCGTCGAACCTTTCGGGGTCACCACTGGCGCGGCGCTTGCGGCCCCTATCCCTCCGTCGTGCGGCCCGCGTGGGTGACGGCGGGTCACGATCCGGAATGGGGGTGGCCGAAGGCGCCGGTGGAGAGGGCGTAGAAGTGGCAGGGGGGGTTGCCGACGAAGCATCGGCGTTCGCGGAGGGAGCACGTGGGGACGCGCTGGTAGTACGGGGAGCCGCGGTAGGAGTCCGCTGGGCGGCAGAGGATGGACTGGGAGTAGCGGACACGGCGGGTGGAGGCGCGTTGGGAACCGCCGGTGAGGACGGGGTCCGGGAACGGAGAGCCTCGGCGTACGAGGCACCACGCCGGGCCTCGCCGCCACGCAACCGCTCCCGCGCCTCCCGAGCGCTGAGAAACTCTGATGAACAGAGGGCCCGAACCTCCCTTTCAAAGAGGAAGGACGGGCAAGAGCGGGATGAAGCAGGGTGTGGTCCATGGCAGTTGGTGCAGGAAGGCGGAGCAGTACAGGGCAAGGGGTGGGGAGGGCCGCCGCAGCGGACACACAACGGGGCCGGCTGACGGCAGGAGCTGCTCACGTGGCCAAACCTATTACACTGAAAACAGCGCGTAGGATCTGGCACGTATGGTCGTACTGAGAATTCGCACGCTCGTCTCTCACCAAAGCCCCAGAATACCGAAACGGGGGGCACCAGTGAGTCGAAAGTGAGGAGCAGGCGAGGAGAAGGGGCAGTTGGGGACCGCGATCTGTCGGGAAAGCGGTACACCCTCACAACACCCTGGGAGGCGAGGTCAATCTGGAGGTCTTCCACCGGGATGGGTAGAAGACGAGCAGCGTAAATTGTGCCCTGGCACTGATTGAGGCGGGGGTGGGGAGTCACCGTGATCCCGCAGCCCAGGACATCGGGGATAGCGAGCAGAGAGGAGGTTTCGGCAGAGGAACGCGACCTTATCAAAATGGAGCCATCCCTCTGAGGCCGAAGGTCAAAACGCGCCGTCCCCGTCTTCCCATGGATCGCTCGAAAGAGACGTTCGTGGTTAGTGGGGAGGGGCTTGGAGGAGGAGGGGCGGAGGACGAGGAACTTGTCCATCGTCCTAAGGCCGAGTGAAGCCGTCTGGCCAAACACCACCGGAACTTCGAGGGGGCGAGAAGACGAGAAAGGCGGACGGCGACGTCGGGTCCCACGTCCCCCAGGGGCCGAGGGGGCCGGGGGCGATGAGGCCCGACCGGAGTGGGAGGCGACCGGGGCCGCGGGCCTCCCACCTGAGGGCGAAACAGCAGGTGGGTCCCTATCGGGACGTGGAATATGGGGGGATCCACTGCAGGTCCATCCGCTACTGGCGGGGGTCGGGCAGCGGCGCCACGAGCCTGGGGAAAAGAGGGAGAGGAGGCGTCGGCAAGAAGAGCAGACGGGGTGGGCGAGGGCTGCCGACTGCCCTTACCAGACCCACGGTCCAAAGAGGTAGTCAGAGGGAGGTCAGATGCACAAGCCGGGTCGTCAACGAGGTCCATTAGAGTTGTAAGTGTTTCCATAGAAAATTTTTATTGTAGTTTCGCGCCCGGGGCCGCGGGGAACCGATTACCCGGGGCCCAAGGGGACCAAGCGCACGCCGGCGGGGGGTGGGTGCCTCGTCCCATGCAGGTACCCCCGTTTCAAAAGGGGCCCTTGCAGCGTCGAGAGTTCTCCCCCGCCGGCAGCAAAGACCAAGGCCCCCCAGGGTCCCAGGCCTGGGCACCCTACCAGCCAACTTAGTCCGGCCCCGGCCATGGGGGCGAGACCCCCAGCGACCAGCCCCGGCAGCCCACGGGGCGCGCGAAGTGAACAGAGAAAGCAGAAAAAACAGAGGGGGCTAGGAAGAGGGTAAAGAGGGGAAGACAGGAAAGAGGGGGCTGTAGGATAGCAGGGTATGCTAAAAGTCCACTTCGCAACCGGGCGGGGACCCGGCAGGGCCCCCAGCCGCGGCTGACCCCCCTCGCCACATGTAGGCAGGAGCCCGCGGGCGATCCACCCCAGAAAGACCGCCCGCGGGGAGGGGGATAATATATAATATATATATATATATATATATATATATATATATATATATATATATACAGGGTGTTTGAAAACTTTCTGTACAAATTGTAATGGGGGATAGGCAACACCAAGACAAACCCTTTTCGTCTATAAGTGTATGTCCGCTGACGTCACCATTCGGCGCGAGAGGGCGCCGCTGCAATTGGCTAAAAGGTGGTGGGCTAGACTCGCGCTTGCCGCGGGCATTCTTAAATCGGACGTAGTACGCGTAACATGGAGCGCTTCACGACTGCTGAGATGGCTGACATGCATATGGTGTATGGGGCTGCCAATGGAAACGGAAGAGCTGCTGTGAGGTTGTACCGACAGCGCTTCCCAAACAGACGTGTGCCAAACCACCAAACGTTTGCGCATTTGCATCGGCGACTGCGAGAAACTGGAACATTCCATGCAAACATGCATGACACTGGTCGGGAGAGAAACGTGCGCACTCCTGACATGGAAGAAGAAATCCTACGGCGATTTGAGGACAATCCAAGCGCAAGCACGCGAGGTGTTGCACGTATCCTCGGTGTGAACCACGACCTGGTCTGGAGTGTGTTGCACGAGCAGCAGTTACATCCGTTTCATCGTCAGAGAGTCCAGGCATTAAAACCTCGGGATTACCCTCTTCGTGTGGAATTCGCACGCTGGTTTCTGCAGCAGACAGCGGTGCAGCCTAATTTTCCGGCTTATGTGCTGTTCTCAGATGAGGCCTGTTTCAAACGTGAGGGTGTGTTTAACATGCACAATTCTCACGTGTGGGCGCACGCAAATCCACATGCTACACGGGTGCATGCTCATCAAGAACGGTTCGCCGTCAATGTTTGGGCGGGTATCGTTCATGGCAAGTTGCTGCTCGTGCAACACTCTCCAGACCAGGTCGTGGTTCACACCGAGGATACGTGCAACACCTCGCGTGCTTGCGCTTGGATTGTCCTCAAATCGCCGTAGGATTTCTTCTTCCATGTCAGGAGTGCGCACGTTTCTCTCCCGACCAGTGTCATGCATGTTTGCATGGAATGTTCCAGTTTCTCGCAGTCGCCGATGCAAATGCGCAAACGTTTGGTGGTTTGGCACACGTCTGTTTGGGAAGCGCTGTCGGTACAACCTCACAGCAGCTCTTCCGTTTCTATTGGCAGCCCCATACACCATATGCATGTCAGCCATCTCAGCAGTCGTGAAGCGCTCCATGTTACGCGTACTACGTCCGATTTAAGAATACCCGCGGCAAGCGCGAGTCTAGCCCACTTCACCTTTTAGCCAATTGCAGCGGCGCCCTCTCGCGCCGAATGGTGACGTCAGCGGACGTACACTTATAGACGAAAAGGTTTGTCTTGGTGTTGCCTATCCCCCATTACAATTTGTACAGAAAGTTTTCAAACACCCTGTGTATATATATATATATATGACATTCATGGACTTGGAGAAAGCTTATGATAAGGTGATTAGATCTGCCTTGTGGCAAGTACTTAGCACGTATGGTGTCAGTGGTAAATTGTTAAATGCAGTGAGAAGTTTTATGTGTGGTAGTAGTGAGTGTGCAAGATTTAATGGTGAATTGAGTTATTAGCTCTATCAATACTGGTGTACGACAGGGCTGTGTGATGTTGCCATGACTGTTTAATGCGCGTATCGATGAAATAATGGACGAATCGGAAGTAGAGTGAAACAAGGCAAACAAGACGTGAGCGCGATAAAAGTCCTTGTAGGAAGAAAGTGTTTGTGTGTAGCTAGAAAAAAAGTTTACGTATGAAAGTGTGAGAAATGACGCCGTTGGGGAAAGGTGTGGAGTGAAAACGTAATTGGAAATGAGAATGTAGGATTAACTTGGCCCCTCCTTCTTGCATAAAGAAAACTACGTTGATATGGATGTGTGGCGACAATGAATAATGATAAAATAATGAAAAGGATGTATAATAGTGAATGTATAAGTATGAGAAATAGAGGAAGGCCGAGTAAAAGATGGAAAGATGTAATTATTGAGTGTGTGACCAAACGTGAAGTTGATGTAAATGTGTAACAGAAATTAACAAGAAATAGAAAAATGGAAGCGGTTTGTGAAGTGTGTAAATGGAGACGTTGCTGTCACACTGGATCCCTTACGGTGAGATTGTACCTTATTCCCGGTGGTAATCCTTTTATATTTTAGTGTATGTGTGTAATCGATTTGAATGTTTTCGATCCCGAGTTTAAGCATCGTGCCCTCCCCATGGAGAATGGGAAACGGATTCTTAAATAATGTTCCTGTGTTTATTATTAGTAGTAGGGTTAGTAATAGTATTAGAGACGTTGGCAAACGGTCTAAAGTTTCTGTTATGGGCTTTCCTCTACAATGCCACAGTTGATAAATGGAGAATAATAGACGTTCTTTTTTATGGTTGGTTGTTGCCGTATTGTTTCGGTAGTGGTGGAAATTAGAGGAGCTGCTTTTAATTTCCTTAAAAGTGGGGTTGTCTGTGCTCGCAAAATGAATTGCCAATTAAACCAACCAACCAAATGTAATTTTTTTTTTTACACGTTTAATGGTGAATTAATTTAAAAGTCATTTGAACCGCCATAAGGGGTAAGAAAGCACTGTTCCCCCCCTACGCGTACTTTCGACTTTATTTGAAGTCCTCATCAGATCAAAGTTAAATTTTGTGGTGATACAATGACGAATACGCCAAAAGACGACCTGGTTACACGATAGACGAAAGGGTGATGTTTACTACGTCATACAAAAACCAAATTTTCGCCCGTTGGTTGATTCGTCAATTGAGCCGCGCGACGACTCATATACTAACACTTAACCTCTTTTGGACCACTGGGTCGAATATTTTTTTTTTTTTTTTTGTTTCAAAGTATGACCGCTCATGGCCACCACTGGGTCGAATATGTACCGTTTCCCATACACGCACTCATAACTTAACCCTACAAATACTTCGGTCGTTAAGAGGCTAAAGTCTTTCGAACCAATACAAATAACGAGTTTCCGAATTAAGTTTCCGAGAAATGAAAATGTACAGCCCGGGAAAAAAATTCGACTACAAATATAGTATTTCTAAAAAGCATGAGAAATTACGAATTGGTATTTTTTTACGTTTTAGTTTGATGACGGTAATGAAATTTCAAAAGTAAAACCCAATAATTACTTTAGTAATATTTTACGTTTTCTTTTTTAGAAATTTTCTAGGCGAATTTATTTCCTGAAATTGGGATAATTTTTCTTTTCCTTGTGGATTTGCATCATTCATTCATTTCACGTCTAATTGTGAAATTCATTCCGTGTGTACACACACACACATATATATATATTGGTTAGAAAAAGGACTCCGCGGAGTCCTTTTCCTCAGGAGTGTAACTCATTTTCATATTAGCCATTGTTATTGTACCTGCAACAAAAAAAAAAAAAAAAAATGGTCCCAAAACAAGACATCAATTTAAACATTTGTTTTCGTTCTAATGTATTACGTTTGTAAATTTAATGTAAAATAAATTTTCCTATGAAACCGGATTTATGGGACACCCTGTGTGGAAAATTCAACCTAAAAGGGGGTTATCTTTACGGCTACCCGCGTCCACCCTTACCTCAGGTTCGAAAAGGTATTGTTTAAATTAAACTTAGGGCTCACAAAACTTGGACGCTGTTAAATGTTTAAGCATATTCACTTAAAGGAAAATAATTCTTAAGGGAAGCTTAACCTCTTTGTGATACATTTAACTTTTGTTTAATTTAGACTGAAGTTGGATACATTTAAATTTGTTTAGTTTAGACTGAAGTTGAGTAGGTTTAGTTCAGTTTAGTTTAGACTGAAGTTGAGTAGGTTCAGTTCAGTTTAGTTTAGACTGAAGTTGAGTAGGTTCAGTTTAGTTTAGACTAAAGTTGAGTAGGTTTAGTTCAGTTTAGTTTAGACTAAAGTTGAGTAGGTTTAGTTCAGTTTAGTTTAGACTAAAGTTGAGTAGGTTTAGTTCAGTTTAGTTTAGACTAAAGTTGAGTAGGTTTAGTTCAGTTTAGTTTAGACTAAAGTTGAGTAGGTTTAGTTCAGTTTAGTTTAGACTAAAGTTGAGTAGGTTTAGTTCAGTTTAGTTTAGACTAAAGTTGAGTAGGTTTAGTTCAGTTTAGTTTAGACTAAAGTTGAGTAGGTTTAGTTCAGTTTAGTTTAGACTAAAGTTGAGTAGGTTTAGTTCAGTTTAGTTTAGACTAAAGTTGAGTAGGTTTAGTTCAGTTTAGTTTAGACTGAAGTTGAGTAGGTTTAGTTCAGTTTAGTTTAGACTGAAAAATAAGTTAGTCTTCACAAGCCTAACTATCAAGTATTGATTTAGGTTGCAACGTTATGCAATTGGTTGTTCCACAATATATACCGCTAGTCAGATTAAGCTCGTGAATCGCAATTAACTCGTTTCAAGCTGATAACCCAGTCAACCTGTCGAAGGTTCAACTTGACGAACGTTAATGAAATTCCAAGTCAATCTAAATAGCTACCCCTGGATGGTTCTCCGCGTGTAAGACAATCCACAATGGCGTTCTCAAACACTTGGGTCAACGATTAACACCCGGGTATAAAATATATATGTGTAACAACGAATGAATAAAGAGCTTAAAAGGAATTCTAAATCTTTAAAGAATTCGACTTAATAGAATCATTAGTGAATGATGTTAAATCTTGGTATTTTATTATAAACCGAAGTTAATTGAAATAATAACCGGCTAAAATTACGGAGTCAAACCGAATACGTATTACTCGTACGAGAGCTTCGAATGAACTAAGATGGCGACTGACCGCTGACGCTCCTTTCGACGGCATCAAGATGGGTCAGAGCGCGCCAAAAGACAAGTATCACATTATCGGCCAAAATTTCCAGAAGCTGGAATGAATTGAGACTCAGTTCTCTGGCGGGCGTACGATTTTGGTTCTATTTTTTGCGATTGGTCGATATTTGTAAACGTTTTATATGCAGCCGATCAACGCTGTTTTTATGAAATAATACAATATATAGGGTGATTCAGCAAAGAGTACATTAAATTGGAGGATGAAATCCTTGGATAATTCTAAACCACAATGTCTCTATAGTAAAATGTCAGATTCTGCATAGTTTCCATGCAGTGGCGACTCGTGACATTTTTGTTCAGGCATGCAATGTTATGGAATGGAAGAAAAACATCCGCCTAACCCTCTTGCCCAAACTTTGCATATTGTTTACATAGAACTTAGCAAGTTAAAGGTGTTTTACAAACTTTTGGGGACCTCTTTGAAGGAAAGTTCATTTAATGTTAGGCTTAAATATGCGAACAAAAAATTAGACATATTTATATATAGTAGTTACCGAATTGATCTAAAGAAAAAGATACAAATTTAAAATTTACCTTAAATAATTGTGAAGCATTATTTGAATTGAAATTCTGCTCTCCTAGTTTTCCTGCAAAATTCTTCGATGACCAAATTGTAAAAGTACTCTCGATTCTCCATAAGCTTCTTGAGGAAATTTTTTTCAATTGAAATTAAGGCAAGATTAGATAGCCTTTCTTCACTTTGGGAACTCCGTAAATAACTTTTAATTCTTTTAAGCGCAGAAAATGATCGCTCAACACTTGCTGTCGATATTGGTATAGTTAGAATCAAATTCGTCAATTTATATATTTCCTTAAGACCTTTGTGCATTTCGCTTTCCAGTAGATATTTTAGGAGCTCAGCAACATTCTTTTTGGCAAAAGATTTGTGCGAATATAAAACACACAATTCAGAACGGAGACGAGGAAACTCAAAAAATGAATTGTAGCTTCTTTTCAAAGATTCAAAAGCTCTCTCTGGGAAAGTAACATCATAGAACTCAAATTTTTTGCAATCTAAAAGCTCAATGAATTCCAATTTTTCCATTGAACTGAAACGCTCTTTCATTTGAAGAAGTATATTATCGAATATTTCATGAAATAGTTGACTATACTTCTCTTGTGGAGAAAGACTCTGTTTCCTTTTACATACAGGTTCACCACATCTTTCTGTTATCAAGTCCCACATATCTGCAAATTTTGTATCCCTTATTTGTTTGATTTTTTTCATAGTGCTTTCAACGGTGATTGAGCTATACACAATATCCATAGATTTTGTTTGCAGCACATTAAATAGATATTCAGTAAAAGGAAAAATTGAAGAAAATACTTCTAATAAAAAATTAAAATCGAAAGTATCGATACCAGCAAGCAATCCGCGTGCACTATTTTTTGTTTTTTCATCAAATTTCTTTGGGTTTTCAAGAATGCTTTTTAAAAGATCTATTAAATTCTTTATTTTCCTTAACTCTTTCAACTAGACGAGATGAATAGTTCCACCGCGTTGGAGCCAGTTTAGGGAAACGCTTTCCAACAACTTTGTCAAGCATTGAAGTTCGCTTAGTTGAACTGCTGAAAAATGATGACAAACTTCCTAATACTGAAAAAAAATTATTACATTCGGAAATTTCAGCAACAGCTTGGGATAAAACAAGGTTAAGTTTATGGGCGTAGCAGTGAAGAAAAATAGCCTCTGGTACAGTTTCTCTAATCTTTGTTTGTACTCCATTAAGATCGCTCCCCATAACAGCAGCACCGTCGTAGGTTTGAGCAACTAATTTTTCAAACAGCCCAGTTCACCTAGTTGCCTTATAGATAAATCAGAAATCGCTCCTGCACTTCTATCATTGCTGACGTCATTGAATTTTATAAATCGTTCACAAATCTCTCCATGTTTATTAACATAACGAACAACAGTAGAGAGTTGAGAAAAACAGCTGACATCAGATGTTTCATCTAATAAAATCGCCACATACATGCAGTCGATAAGCTCACGTTTTATTTGTTCTAACATAACTGCACTAATAGATTGAATTATGTCATTCTGAATAGCAGATGATGTTCCCTTAAAAACAGTCGCAGTTTTTAAATGGTTTTGAAGCTTTTCATCGAATTCTCCCATACAAAATACCAATTCAATATAGTTACCCCGATTGTCAGCGTTTTCTTCTTCATTGTGACCGCGAAATGCTAATTCTTGCATACCAAAAAACATGTTATCCTAATCAAACGTTTCAAAATTTCTCGATTCTTATTAACTTCTTCGTTATGTCTGGAAATGGCAACTGATTTCTGCTTGTCGAGTATTAAATCAATTCTTTCTGACTTTCCAAATGTTTTAAGATCAACAAATGCATTTATGTGAGCAAGAGATTTTTCATGGCGAGAAATTGCAGTATGTAAATTGTTTAAATCGTCGTATCCACGACTAACAGAATTCCACACAGAGTTATCTCTTGAAAATAGGAAACACGACCAACAGTACAATTTGTTATTTGAAATATTTCCACATAACCAGGGAACATCATCATACAGCTTAGGATTAAATTTCCTAGTGAAGCCTTTATTTTCTTTGCTTAAATTCAAATGTGGAATCGGTCTGCCATTATTCAATATGCGCTTTTTCTCATCAAAAGAGAGTGAGTAAAATCTTCTAGTCTTCAATTGATTAAACACATCGTCAGTCATTATGGGCACTACAATGCTATAATTTATTTAACTGATTATCCAAAATAATTAAAGCACAAAAGGGAACACCGAACACAAGTGGATGCTTGCGGCGGTGGTACTGGAAAGAAGCCTTGTCAGAATTGCCAGATGTTACTTTTGGTGAATGCACCTATAAAACTGAATGCATGCCGTATTATTTTCATTAATTAAAAAAAATCAGAACAAAGCTTTTTAATTATTTTTAGTAAAAATATTAAGTAAATTTTCTAAGCATATTTTAAAACATATTGCCTTTTGAATTTAGCTATGAGGCTCAAAAAAAATATCTTATGGATAGTGAGAAGTCGCCTTAAAAAATTGCCCATGGCAAGGCGGTGTAAACAAAATCATGTCTTATTTCACTAGACAATTAAGAACATTTTTCTGTACCCAGACTGAATTAGTGAATGCGTTAGCTACAAGTATTTCGATCTGTGTACAGAAAAATGTTCTTAATTGTCTAATGAAATAAGACATAATTTTGCTTACGCCCAATAGCCAGTACATGCGTGATTGAAGCCTTAGACTATTTTTAGTTTCTGAAAATTATTTTTGTCAATTATAATCCTTACTTAGATCTGAAAAGAGAACATATTTAACACATGCATTGCATGCGTTGCATTCATTAAGAAATCGCCACTGTAAATTCCATGTTACAAACATACAATACATTTAAGATGTATTAATGAGAGTGAATATGAAGTGAAACCCCCGTAGGTTTTTGTAATCATTTATTCACAGATCTCTACAGTACAGTGTGACCCATCTTGTTACAACCTAAAAGAAATGTTCAAAGTTGCCCCCTTCTGCCTCAGTGCAGGCATGTACACGTCGTACCATTGAATGTCTGACGCGTTCCAGAAGAGAACATTTTGCCCGAGCGTCAAGGGAATATCTGGATACTGTTTATCCCAACAGGTGGATAGGGCGTGGTGGCCCCGTTCCCTGGCCCCTACCTGTGGGGCCATTTAAAGACGTTGGTGTATGATACAGAGGTTCAAACAAGAGAGGAATTATAGCCACGTGTTCGTGACAGGTGCGAGCAAATTAAACATAGTCCAGGCATTCTGGAACGCGTCAGACATTCAATGGTACGACGTGTACAGGCCTGCATTGAGGCAGAAGAGGGCAACTTTGAACATTTCCTTTAGGTTGTAACAAAGAGGGGTCACACTGTACTGTAGAGATCTGTGAATAAATGATTACAAAAACCTACGGGGGTTTCACTTCATAATCACTCTCATTAATACAACATCTTAAATGTATTGTAACATGGAAACTATGCAGAATCTGACATTTTACCATAGAGACATTGTGGTTTAGAATTATCCAAGGATTTCATCCTCCAATTTAATGTACTCTTTGCTGAATCACCCTGTATATTATGGATATATATATAACATACTTTTAATAGAATACATAATTACCATGATCGAACATGAATTAATTATTCATTCTCGTCGATTTTGGTTGATTTTGTGATTACGTTCCAATAGTTTTTAATTGATTTCTAATATACTTCGATCACTTATGCCGTCAGAAGTATATTTCAAGAATCCCTGAACCCACTGTCTAAATATTTTAGACACCCTGTATATACATATGTACTAGATGTACTTTAAGTGCCAAAAGTACAAAAATTAAACAATACTAATATATATATATATATATACTGTATATATATATGCATTACTTGACATACTCTTAAATAAAGGACCCAAATCCAGGGTGTACCGTAAAATTATTCGATAATTTGAATTTTAAATCAGTTAATCTCTCTCTGAAAAAGGTTTAATCGCAAAATGATCGTAAAAGTCTACTTTTCAGAGATTCTTTCTCGTGTTTTTTAGGATTACTCCTTTTACTGAATGAAAGACCATGAGTTTAGGGTCAAGAACCATGAAGGCGTCAGTTCGCCGTGATTCGTTATTCAAAACAATGCTTTCGTGGAGATTCGGTCGAGTTTACTGTAAAATATGTTTACAGTCAGAAGACGATAAGTTACAGCTATTTTTTTATCGTTTATTTTCTTTCCAAATTAGTGACGATAATTAAAGAAAAATGATAATAATTATCGTTTGTACAGATAAAAGTTTTGGAATGTTTGGTTTTGTGGTGGATACGTTCACACACACACACATACACATACACACACACGTGCGCATTTCTGTATGAGAGGTGGCCACTTTTTTTAACTCTATATACAGGGTGAGCGAAAAGTCCCTGTGCACCTGCAAGAAGTGTAGTGAACCTGTACCTGCACTGTGATGGAAGTGGGCATGTGCTCAGGGACTTTTCGTTCACCCTGTATTAGAAAAACTAATTAACCTAACGTAATTTAATTTAAACTGACCTAATCTAGCCTAACCTAACCTATCTTAACTTTAGTTGACCTAATCTAGCGTAACGTAACCTAATGAGGACTAACATATCTTTTATATTAATTTTTAATAATGCTCCGAAGTATCAAAGGTGTTACCTCACAAAAAATATTACCCCACTATATCCATGAATTATCACACACGCGACCTTACTTATTTATATCCAGTTACACAGCCACAGAGAGAGAGAGAGAGAGAGAGAGACGGGGGGGGGTGGGAGATAAAACACCCCCTTGAATGAAATCCCAATTACAATTACACAAAATTACACACGATTACGTAAAACTGTACTTTTATGCGATGATTTTGAACAATTGCTTTTGACTCGTTTTAAATTGAATGGCATGTCACTAACTGATTGAGGGTTCCAGTCGGGTCTTGAGCGAAACGTGTTTTGAAGAGAGAGACCTCTTAATCGTGTTCACATCATGTTTAACCCTTCCTCAATCAGTATTGTTTGAAGGATTGTAACACTTTCTAAACTACTTCAGTTCGAATTTAATATACAGGGTGTCGCAAAAGTCACTGTGCACCTATATATAGGTACACAGTGACTTTTGCGATACCCTGTATAATACATGTATATTATTCCTTTGTGTACGCAATTGCAATAGTTTATTTGGCGACAAGAACGGTGTACGATTCGCTGACGTAGCATCTCGCAGAGCGATAAATAATTAATTAGAAGCACTCACCCTCAAATTACGCATTTGGTTTGTCTTTTCTTGTCTTTATCTCGTGAAAGCAAATTTTTTGGGAATGATCATAAATCCATTTGAATGTAAACCCGTTTGAGGTAATAACTTAATTTAACCTAACTGCTCTCTTCGTTCGTGTAAATGAAACTGTAACCTTCAATTGAGCGAAATTACTGATTGAACTCTGTTTTAACTGTATCCAATTTCACGTTAAATGACGTCATTTTTAACACAAATTGAGTAGTATGGAGAAAAAATGAACAAATGAGTTGAATTTCGTTTTTGAATAAAAGTGAAACAAAAAATCTCAGATCGGTTACAATGATGCATCGGAACTTCCATTTCAAATGGATAAAACCTCTTTCACTCTTATTGAAATGGACTAACCCTGAAAATGGATTCTATTTTTACTTGAATAGAATTACATTAAAGTCACTATACAAATCGGAGGCCAATGGATTCCTTTAAATAAAAATGAGGAACTCACGTGTTAGGTTAGATTGGATGTTACAGATCTACAGATCTACAGAAGCTAAGGCTAACAAAGACCCTAAGATCCACTCTAAGGCTAGCCCGAGAGAAAGGAAAGAGTAGGGGGTTAAGAGAAGAGAAGAGAATAAGGGGTTAAGTAAGGAGCAACACCTATCATTCGTGGGTTAACATTCATTCAGAAAAGAGGAAAAAAGTCTCACCATCATCATCCGCCGGCGTGAATACCACACGCCGAGGTATTCAAAAATACCTCGTTACGATGTTAGGTTAGATTGGGATGGGTTAAATATGATTTAAAAATTATTACAAATTATTAAAAATGACTCAATTTGACCTCTCAAATCGGGGGACCTCGGTATTAAATTTCATTTAGCAGAGTTATCTGTAAACATTAACAAGGACTTTTCCTGTTGACTGTACAGTCATTAAGCACAGACTTCATACTAACATAAAGACGATCAATTTTGCTTCTTTTCAGTTTTACAATCACGAATGGACATATTAAGAAATATTAAGAAATACAGGGTGAGCGAAAAGTCCCTGTGCACCTGCAAGAAGTGTAGTGAACCTGTACCTGCACTGTGTTGGAAGTGGACAGGTGCACAGGGACTTTTCGCTCACCCTGTATTATCACAGAAGTGAACCTTGAGTCCAATCTTGGTGTTCCTTCATCCTGTTTGCGGTTCCTCACTGGAATCGCTTCAGTGTTGCCAAACCTCTGCAAATATTTAACATGCATAAATTAACAATTGGGAACATTATCTGCACACACACACACACACACACACCACACACACACACACACATATATATATCTCTATATAGGGAGGAAGGAGGGGCCAAGGGCGAACAGTAATAGTATTATTAATATCATTAAAAGTAACGATGAACTATTCACTTGCAGATACATTCCATGACTCCGGAACGAGCGGTCACGAGCCGGACTCACTGGAGGCCATTGAGACGGTAGTCGATGGGGAGCAGATACCCCTCACCGAGAGGGGACATGGAGGGGGTCCGGGAGATGGCCCCGGCCCCGGAGGAGGCATGAAAGGGGAGGCGGTGGTCCTTCTGAGCCTGGAGATGCGCCCACAGACAGCGAGGAGGTCCCTGCAGGAGACGAAGCAGAAGTACAGAGAGCTTCAAATGGGGCAACAAATGGACACCGAAATGGAAGAATGGACAAAATGACGCCAAGGTACTCATTCACTCATCTCTTCATCCATTTATTCATTAGTTTATAATGGTTTGAGTTTAAGCAGCGTTGGGTCTGTTCATTAGTTGGATGCCCCCCCCCCTTTGCGTTCAGATGATGTACCGACCCGTGGCTCCTTCGTAGATCCTTCGTCGCATAACCTTGGTCGCTACGAATGAGTTAAACAACAAGTTATTAATAACATCCGTTTAAAAAATAATTAACATGTTGTAACTCGTTTCTGCTCAAATTTACTTGGCACTCAAAGTGGCACTCAAATGATGCCCCCCTGAGTAAGTTATATTTAAGTGATACTTATAATAAGTGGTGCTACGACGCTGCGCGAACACACAAGTTTCATTTTTCTGAAAGAGTTTTGGAAATAATAATAATAATAATAATAATAATAGTAATAATATAGAATTATTGTAGGAGAATTCTCATTTGATGACACCGAAAAATGATGAATTTGTATTACCTGTCGATAGTATTCAGCGTTGTCATGGCAACGGAAGAAGTGTTGATGAAGTTATTATCACTGGGGAACAAATTTCAACTTTTTGTCTATTGAATTAGATTTGACAGTTAGTTCTAGGTAATTTGGGTGCGCTGAGCACGAATGTTTACTCGGTTTTGCTCTATCAGGTCCTGATTTTGCTCAACATCCCTCCTCTTTCGTCGTATTCATAAAAAGGTTTTTTTCTCAATACTCGCTAAGTCTTTTTGCAGTTACACATTATGCAACTAGGTTTTTATCTAGGTATTTGTACCTATTGTTATGGTATTGTTGTATTATGTATATTTTTATATGTAACACCCTAAAAATATTTTTAATTTTGTCATTTTTAACCCATTTTAATATTAGTAAATTAAGCTAAAAATATCATAGAATTCTAAATTTCTCGAGCGTTCCTGTTCTCTGTAGAGTATTCTAGAGGGACAACTAAAATATATAAAAGCGACTCGTTTCCAGAGTTAATCAGTCAATTCAATCAGTCAGTCAGTCAGTCAGTCAGTTGAGTTAGTTAATTAAGTTTGGGCATTAACATAATTTTGAATTGGCATATGATTTAGTGAGTAATTTTGTCATCGTGATTTAATATAGTTGATTTAATTAGACGTAATTTATATTGTACCTACTCATCCGTGTTTCTAGTTTAATTTCATAGATTGTAAGTACCTATTTCATAATAAGTACCTATTTAAACTAATTTTTGTGTTTATATTTCAGATTTTCTTAAATTTATATGAATTAAGGGCTTTAAATAACTTTACAAATTGGCAGAACAATCAAGCAATATGTCATCAAGCACTAGAAAGTTCAAATGCAAAACAACCCTGATTCCTTCTGTTATATATGTGGAAATTTTACACTTCCACATCAACGAGCAAATATAACTGACTTCGTAAAAGAGCTTACTTAGCTTATTTTGGCATAAAACTGGGGGACCAAGATAAATCGTGGGCTCCACATAAAGCCTGCACTATATGCATTGAAAGACTGCGACATTGGACGAAGGGTTCGGATTCAAAAATACCTTTTGGAGTTCCGATGGTAAGTTTATGATTTCATAAAACTACGTAATTTAATCACTAGTATACTGTAACTTACCTAAATGTAATTGTAACTTAGGTACATAAACAAAAATTTACAGAAAATGTTTATAAGAATCTCAAATATTGCATAAGGTTGAACACATAGAAATGTTAAATGTTTGGGTGATAACTTTTGATAAAATTCATAAAAACAAGTCTCTCGTCGCTTTTGTTAACGCTTTACAATTTTTTTTCCATATCAGGTGTGGCGAGAGCCTACTAACCACGAGACCGATTGCTACCTTTGCTTTGTCAAGACTTCGGGCTTCACTAAGAAAAATAAACATTGTATCGAGTACCCAAATTTCGACACCGCGATACGACCTGTGCTACATTCAAATGAGATCCCCATTCCAAAATTTAAGGGTCTGCCAACTCAAGAATTAGTTGAAGATGTTCCTGAAAATATTGTTATGCACTTTGAGGAGTCAGACACCGATTTTGACCCCAGCGTATTTGAAAGTCAAAACGATCCGCAAAAGTTTAACCAGGCAGAGTTGAATGATCTTGTAAGGGATCTAAATTTGCCAAAAAAGGCTGCGGAAATTTTAGCTTCAAGGCTTAAAGAGAAAAACCTTGCTTACTTCAAACACATACATTTCATTTTACAGAAAAAGAGAAGAAGAACTTGTTAAATATTTTAGAACAGAGGATAGTTTAGTATATTGCTGCGACATAGTTGGTTTGTTAAAGAAGATGGGGGTTGAGTCTTACGATGCAAATGATTGGCGCTTGTTTTTAGACAGTTCGAAAAGAAGTCTTAAGTGTGTGTTGTTGCATAATGGCAATCTATACGGCTCGATACCGATTGGGCACTCAACAAAATTAAAAGAAAAGTATGAACATATAGAAAAGGTTTTAAATCTTATCAAATATAGGGAGCACGAGTGGATCATATGTGTTGACTTAAAAATGGTTAATTTTCTGCTAGGACAACAAGGAGGGTATACTAAATATCCCTGCTTCCTTTGCTTATGGGACAGCAGAGCCAAGGAAGAACATTATTTCAAACAAATCTGGCCAGCACGAACATTACTTACTGTCGGAGAAAAAACGTAATTAATCCACCTTTAGTGAGCAGAGATAAAATCATATTTCCTCCTCTGCATATAAAACTAGGCCTCATTAAACAATATGTAAAAGCTTTAGATACGAACGGCGAGTGTTTCAAATACATAACTTCAAAATTTCCAAGTTTAAGTTATGAAAAAATCAAGGCGGGAATTTTCGACGGTCCACAATAAGAACAATGATTAAAGACAGCAATTTTCCTAATGTCATGAATGAACGCGAAAAAAATGGCTGGTTCTCATTCGTGGACTTGATAGAAAACGTTTTAGGCAATTATAGGGCAGATAACTACGAAGAAATCGTAAAAAAACTTTTAAGGGACTACAAAGAGTTAGGTTGCAATATGAGCATAAAAATGCATTTTTTGAATAGCCATCTTGACCAATTTCCAAGTAATTTAGGTGATGTAAGTGACGAACAAGGGGAGAGATTCCACCAAGATATAAAAATTATGGAGGAACGGTACCAAGCCGCTGGGATTCCCACATGATGGCTGATTACTGCTGGTGCTTGAAAAGAGACCTGCCATCAACAAGCAAATACGCTAGAAAGTCTTACAAAAGAAAATTTTTGCCACAGTGAAAGCTTCATATCTGTTTGTTTTTTTATTTTAAGTCATTTCTATCGTTATAATGCAATTTTACTGTAGTTTGAACTGCTTGTATTCATGAAACTTGAAAAAAAAATTTAACACATGACTTAATTTTTTAGTCCTAATTTGAAAAATCTGGAAAATGGCACATAGGCTGTCGACAAGAATCAGGACCTGATAGAGCCAAACCGAGTTGAAATTCGTATTCAGCGCACCCAAATTACCTAGAATCAAGTGTCAGATATCATTCAATAAAATACGTGTTGCCCAGTGTTATTATCATTATTATTATGGTAGTATCGGAGAGAAAAAGACATGGTGATACCAACCAAACAATATAGTATACTGTTCGTCCACCAAACCATGATTTAACCATAACCATGAATTAACCATAACCATAATTTAACCATAACCATATTTACATACCCAACCATATTTACATACCCAATTACATGTCTAAATTATTATTCTTATTATTCCAAAGGAAACATGGTTGCAAATCATGTATTTTGCTAGTGCTAACCATGTCCTTTTTTTTTTGGTGCATGGTATGGATATATAATTAGTAAAAGTATCATATCCTGTCTCACGCTCATTCTAATTATCTCTTTTTGTCTGTGACTGGACGTTGTCTCTTCAGGGTAGTTGGAAGCGATCTTGAAAGTCTTCACATCGAACACGAAATGAATTCGTTCGAGAGTCTCGCCTCTGTAGCTTCGTCAGAGAGATATAGCGATGAGATTAAGGTGAGACAATTCCCTACTCACCCCTTACATGGTTTTCCTTTCTGGTTTTGGTTCCATTTTTCTCTATTGATCGATTTTTTTATCTGTCTGTAGTGGTCTGTCTGTTATATACACACACAGAGTATATAACTATATATATATATATATATATATATATATATATATACTGTATATTATATATATATATATATTATATATATATATATATATATATATTATATATATATATAATTACTTCTGTTAAGTGTATTAA
Source organism: Bathynomus jamesi (assembly GCA_023014485.1). Lineage (NCBI taxonomy): Eukaryota > Metazoa > Arthropoda > Malacostraca > Isopoda > Cirolanidae > Bathynomus > Bathynomus jamesi. The sequence continues at coordinate 206,046 of JAJOZX010005561.1, read as the reverse complement.
GTGTATTTTAATGGTTGTATCGAATACAAAATTCGATACAACCAAAAAATTTTAAAAGTTAAAATAATTTGGTCACGACAACCAAATTTATGGTTAAGTATTTGCCAACCAATACAACCATGCAAGGTTTACATTAACCATTTAAGTTTGTTACCAGAAAAACAAGCATGGTTAATTAAATCATAGCATGGTTGAATTAACCTTTTTGGATTGGTTGGCAAACCAACCATAAATTTGGTTGGTGTATTTATGTCAAACTCGCATAAACTGGGCAATTTGAATGCCCTTTATCTCTCGTGCATAGACTAGGCCCTGTGCCTTATGCCCTTCCTCGCTCTTAAATCCGAACAGGGGAGGGGCTCGAACCCTGAGTGCTCGCGAATCAAAATCCTCTTTCCCTCCTTTTACCTGACGCAGCTCCGCGAGATGACCATCAGTCAACTTCGTCTGCGCGTTCTTCAGTTGGAGAAGGGCCAAGCTGGATAAAGTGCCTCTCGACGCAGCTAAAGAGATCTCCAGATTGAACGCCTCCGTCGTGAGTTATTCTCTATTCGTTATCAATTATTCTTTTTCTTATTCTTTATTAGTTAATCTTTATCCCTTATTCGTTACCATTTATTCATTATTCTTTATTCGTTATCATTTATTCTTTATTCGCGATTCATCAACTTTTCTTCATTATTCTTTAGTCGTTATCGGTTAATAATTATTCTTTATTTTCTTTTAATTTATTCTTTATTCATGATTCATCAACGTTTCTTCATTTTCTTTATTCGTTTAATTAATTCTTTATTCATGATTCATCAACCTTTCTTCATTATTCTTTATTCGTTACCAATTATTCTTTCCCTTTAATTTATTCTTTATTCATGATTCATTAACTTTTCTTCATTATTCATCAACTTTTCTTCATTATTCTTTATTCGTTACCAATTATTATTTCCCTTTAATTTATTCTTTATTCATGATTCATCAACGTTTCTTCATTATTCCTTATTCGTTACCACTTATTCTTTTCCTTTAATTTTATTCACTACTCGTAATCCTTTATTCTTCTTTTTATTTATTCATTGTTCTTAATCTTTTCTCTTATTCTTTATTCTCGTGTTTTATTCTTTAGTCTTCTTTCTTCACTATTGTCCCTGCATAACTAACGTTTCCAGTGCCACTTGGCACCTTCCCTTACGTGGCACTAAATTTTAGAAACTAGTTATTTTTATACCTTTTTGTACCTTATTATACCTTTTTTTAATACCTTTTTATACCTTTTATACCTTTTTTATACTTTTAATCTCTTTCTACCGTACATTTGGTTGGATATTTTAGGACGAAATTAAGATAGATTTTTTTCGATTATTTTTTTATTTTATTATATTTTTTATTTAGCGTTTTAAGTTAATTATCGGTATTAATTAATTAATTAACTAATTGATATTGAGTGATGACGTGTTATATTCTCTTCACGACGTTCACAGATTCAACTCGAGAAAGCACGGGACGAGTTGACGTTACAAAACTTTACTTTGAAATCGCGGTTGGCGGAAGTGACTTCCAGGATCACTGACCCCGCCGCCACGTACCAGGTGAACAAGGAACCCCCGTCCAATTTCAAGGAAAGCCTCAAGGAAAGTCTCATTCCTGGCATCCAAAAACTGTCCGATGTCGATGACCCCGAAGTGGCCACAATCCTCCGGAAGGCGACCTACAAGGTCAGTTCGGAATCGCAGAAGTTGCGCGAAATATGTTTCGAGTTTGACGCCACGGAAGATAAGTACCGGAGACAGATCGCCGACCTCGAAAACGAGATGAGGAACCAGCAGAACGCTGCATCCGAGAAGTTCGATCGACACATCCGTAATCTCGAAAATCAACTGGAAGAAGCTCATAAAAAACTCGAAGCAACCGAAAGGTTCCTGCTGACGAAGGAAGAAGAAGGTAACATGATTAAGTTGGACTTCGACACGCTGAACGAAGAGAACAAAAGACTGAAGGAACAACTCAACGAAGCCATATTGAAACAACAGGTTGGTTGGTTTGTCTTTTGGGGACCCAGGGTGTTTACCCAAAGGACCGAAAACACTTTATTTAATATGCCATTTGGGTTAGTTTAAGTTAGGATGGATTATGTTAGATTAGGATAACTTATGTTAAATTACGTTCAATTAGACTAGGTCATAACAAGTTAAACCCCATTAGGTCAAAACCTATTAAATTAATGAAGAGTACGTTAGGCCAGACGACGTCATTCGTCGGATATGAGATCAGGTCAGATTATAAACTGAAAGGAGTTTAACCAATGTCATAAATAAACAGTCGTCGTGTGGTATCCGATGGTCACTGTGGGCAACAATGTTTACATTTGAGACATCCATTATCAACCTTTCAGGAAATCTCGGATTTAGCAGCGCAGTGCAAACACCTTCATGACAACATGTCTCAACTCAGGAACGAGAACAGGCTTCTCCTGGAGGATTTCAACCGAGAGAGAGTTCTCAGGAAGAAATATTACAACCAAGTAAATCATCCACTTTAAATTTATTACTGGAATAGCGTTTGGACGTCATATTTAATTCATGCGATCAATTTATACATCTTTAATGTTACCATTGTCATGTCATTAAATCCACACTTTTGTACGTAATTTCACAGTTTTGTTACTTCACTATTTTGAGCTCTTTCAAATCACTGCATACGTCAACAAGAAAATTCACTTATAACTAATTTAAGCTCTGTAAAATGATTAAAATACTAGTTCTTTAAGTAATATTCAGAAATCAGACATCTGGCTGTTCAAAATTTCACTAAATTTTGTGAAAACTGAATTTCCTAAAGTTTTTAGGGTGTTCAAAGGCAATTGCACTATACTGTACCTACATACATATGAGTTCGCATTATGATACTTACATTTCTGATAAAAGTGACGTTACTGTAGTACATTTTTACTTCCAGTGTCATTATCCGTGATACACTACCCCTGCTGTACTATCCCTTCGTAACACTAGGTTACCTTCCTAATTCGGTCATCACTACACCAATACGTCCTTCCCGATAACACTGGAACTATTGCGTAAATTTGACCATCCCTACCCCGTTTGGCCTTATGACGATCTCAGTGATGCGATGCCAAACGAATTATTGTCCCGATATCAATATACCTTCGTTCTTAACCCAATTCTACCCAGTACCCATACCCACAGATCGAGGAAATGAAGGGAAAGATACGCGTGTTTTGCCGACTGCGGCCAACGAGCGACGCCGAGCGGCGAAATGGCAGCGATGAAGTCACGACGATCGAGGACGAGTTTTCGCTGACGTTAGAGACGTGTCGGGGCCGGAAGACGTTCCTCTTCGATAGGGTGTTCGGGCCCAACGAGGGGCAAGAGCAAGTCTTCGAGGACACGAGGGTAAGTCGAAGAAAACCCTGTGATTTGCACGTGAAAGAATAAATGAAAGTCATTGAAATTAGTCTTGAAAATTCCAAGACATATATATATATATATATACACATAACTTTATTAGTCTCGGTATCTGTGAAATTATTTTAATCCTGAAACTCGGAATTAAATTTTTAAAATTTAACACCGAAAAACGAAATTTGAAAGTATTTTGAATGTAACAACAATTTCTAAATCTCGGGTTCAAATCTCCAAAATCGAAGGTGTAAAATTTTTGAATTTTGTCCCATTTTTTTAATTTTGAGACGTACCAATGATTCTGTTGAAAGACCAGCTTTTTTATTTACCGAATTATGGATGAATATCATTGATGAATATCGAGTCATTGTTCAATTAATGATGAACCCCCCACTGATGAAGTTTTGGAGCATTAATCATGAATTAATGATGCCCTTTTAATGAATGGGGCATGTGAGTATAAAACGGTACACTGAGTCAAGTTTTTCATCAGGATTATGGACGGACAGACATCAAGTACTCTTGGTGATTAATTTGTCACCAAAATGATGAAGAGTGACTCATCATGGACTCTTGATGAGTCTTTTTTCATCAGGAAGAATGAATATATACATACTATATATATATATATATATAGAAACAATGTACGCATTAATTACACTCGGTTAATGAAGATAAAATTAAAGGAAATTTAATTGACATTTCCTCCGACAGATGGCGCCACCCAATTTAACGAAATTATTTTCATCAAGGAATAAGTCCGATGAAATTATTTAATCAAACATCGAAGTTTGATTTAAATATTACCATTAACTTGATGCTTGATGAAAGAATTTTCATCACTTTGATGAAAATTCCAGTCTCACCGTAGCGGGTTTCATTCTTCTCATATTTTAATGAAACACTTTCGCAAAAAATATATTGGCTGAAATAACCAATACAGAATGGTTGATTCAACCATTAGTTTGTTACCAGAAAAACTAATTATGGTTAGCGCAATTTTCGCATGGTTGGATCAACCATTTTGAATTGGTTAGAAAAAGTTAATTATGTCCGAAGCAGACACTGCACACAGAAAACTATGTGATTACAACCAAATGCATGGTTAACTATTTGAGAACCAGTTCAACAACGCGATGGTTCCCTAACCATGTTTAATTTTCTGGTAATAATCTTAAATAGTTAATGCAATGAACATGGTTGGATAAACCTATTTGTATTGGTTGAAATGTAGTTAATCATGCATTTGGTTGTAACCATGCAATTTTTCTATGCATTTGGTTGTAACTATGTATGTAGTTTTTCCGTGAAGGTGAAACAGCGACACTGAACGCCTTTAGGCTGTGTATCGAAGCGTTCTAAAGCTCCTCTAAAAGAACTCTTCTTGAACGCGGACCAATAAACAAACGAGTTTTCATGAACAATCAGCACCTAACTATTCATGAACAAAGAGATAAGTCACGAACGATAATTGTGGTACAAAGAAGCGTGAAATTGTTTTCAGTCCTTCGCCAAATTCTCATTTACATTTTGCACGCAAACGAGAATTTAAAACTAGATTTATAACCCAATTTGAGTGCAGCGTTAAACCCAATGGCGGAAAATTGAGAATCAGTTCGGACGAATTCAGATGAACACGCTTCCTCTCAACCAACGATGAATCTATGAGTAACCAACCCATGGCGAGGGAAATTGTAACAACTGAATGCAACCAACAGACAACCCATGGGCCATTAGGTTTTTCTCCTTTAATTTGTTTGTATTTTGTGCGAGTCCATGTGAACACAAGTGGGAGAAGAGGTAGGGTAGAAAAGGAGAGAGAGAGAGAGAGAGAGAGAGAGAGAGAGAGAGAGAGAGAGAGAGAGGGGTAAAAATTTGCTTAGCGTCAATTCTTTAAGGGTGCCACGAGGAACCTGAAAACTTATTAAATTATGCAGAAAATTTGCCCAGTGAACAAATTCCGAACTGGCCATTTTTTATTGACAGGATTATGCCTGCAACCCTTTAGACATATTAAATATTAATGAACATAGTATGCCAATCCCGACATATTAATGAACATAGTATGCCAATCCCGACATATTAATGAACATAGTATGCCAATCCCCGACATATTAATGAACATAGTAATAATGATGATAGTATACCAATCCCAAGACATATTTAAACGTGTCGAAAATGTTTATAATTTAAAATTATTTATAATGAATTTATATGAAAATTATAAATATTCCTGGGTATTTATGGGCATACATTAATTCATACGCAAGTTTTAGTAACTGATGTAGGCTTTTCTTTTTATTATTCGTGATTAAGATTGCATTGCAAATATGGTAGGTCTACTGTGTTCATTTCGACAACGACTGAAGTTGTTGATGTAGATAAGGCAACATCTCTAAAGGTGAGATAGCGTTTGCGCAGACATTTAAATTAGGCGCCAAAATGTGCTTTTCACTCGTGTCAAAACGTACCTTTCGATTGTTCAACTAACCTAATCTAACCTAACATAATCTAACATTTTCTAATATAAAAGTAGAAGAATGTCTCTTTCATTTGGGACAAATAACACGATATAAAACCAATACAAACGCTATAGCCCATCCTTAAAACCTGTTGAATGGAATACTTAATGTAGTTGGTTGGTTGATCCGTTTTACGTTCTCCGTCTGCCAGAAGACACCGAGATGGTAACGCCACCAACTGGGAAAATAAGTCCCCTTTAAAATGAGAACTAGGTCGAGCGAAATACGTTACGTGCAGCGGGTTCGTCACTGCACCCTATCCGTATTTCTCAGACTGGTTTGGGACAGTTCTTGGATGGGGTTTTGTTTTGATGGGATTGTTTAGCCTCCTCCGCAACACCAAGGTCATATGATGGAGGGGACCTACAGTTTTACGTGGGATTCACTCTACAATCTGGACGCGAGGACGGTCTCCTATCCAATTATTCTCCAGACACAATGTCGCTTAGCTTCACTGATCGACGGGAAGCGATGTTACGACACTGACCTCGACAAGCCCTCGGACGGGTTTACTTACTGTGGCCAAGATTCGTGTCAAGTCAAAACAAAATATACCTCTGTCCACAAAGGCACCAAAGAAATGGACAGGACAGGTTTCAGTGGACAGGTTTATCCCTTTTCGGCGCGATACGGAAAAGAGAATCTGAAAATATTGTACATTATTAACAAACATTTTTTACAAATGATTTTGTTAAATTGGAGTCTCTGCAATCCCTCGTGAAATACGCCTATAAACTTTAATGTATAACCAAATTGGATTGGTTATACGTTAAAGTCTTAACTCAAACTCTCGTTTGAGTTAAGACTGTCTTGTTTGTTTGAGTTAAGACTGTGTTAGTTTGAGTTAAGACTGTGTTTGCATGGTTTGTAAGCGTTCTTATTTTACTTCTTTTCATCTTTCACCCCTCTCCTATTCTCTTCGACTATTTTTCCGACTTGTCGTCGGCAGTGGCAGGCGGATGATGATGATGGTGAGTCTTTCTCTCTCTTTTTCTGAATGAATGTTAACCCACGAATAATAGGTTTTGCTACTTAGTTAACCCCTTACTCTCTTATTTTAACCCCCTACTCTCTTCTTTCTCTCGGGGCTAAACTTAGAGTGGATCTTAGGGTCTTTGATAGCCTTAGCTTCTGTAGATCTGTAGAAATTCCGATTTTGTTTTTATTTTGAACGAAAATGGAGATATTTTCACTGCCAGTAAAAATTCATGAAAAAACTTATTGTCAGTCTTTTCCCTCTCTCTCTCTCTCTCTCTCTCTCACACCACACACACACACACACACACACACAAACGTTTACTGAATGCTCACACCATGTGAAAAAAACCTTGAGGTTAATGACACAGAGCTTTATTATTACAGAATAAATCACCACTTTTAAGCCCAAACGCATCACAATATTTCGTACAATCGCAAACCATCAAACTTTCCAAAGAGTTTTCAACACAATTAAAAGGAATTTATGATTCAAACTCCTTTGGTTGATAAGTAAAGCAGTGACAAAGTCTTTATGAGCCGAAACGTGTGTTTGTCACGCAGCCTCGAAATCCTAATCCTCCATTTGCCTTCGTTTAGTAAAGTTATGCAACAGTTTGAGAGAAAAAGTACAATAGCTTTTGTTTATCCAATAGGACAGAAGCATAACAAAATGCGCACCGAAACTCGTAATTTATAATAAATCATACAAATACTGTAGTTTGACACTGTTAAAATATTAAAATATACGTTATTTTATAATACATTCTACCTTCTACTATTAGTGGTACTACTGCAGAGTACTGCTACTTATACTACTGTATTAATTTTTATCGTTTCTACTTTGTCTGAATGACTGTTTTGCGCAGAAGTAGATAAGTATCAACTGATCCTGTGTGAATGTCTGTTTAACTAATTCTACACTAACTTATCTACTTCTCACTACTATCCCTCACTTCCGACTTTTCCTGGGCTAACCTTGAGTGAATCTTGTGGTCTCAGATCATAATTATTTACGGTTAAATGTAAAAACAAGCCATTTTTATTCCTACAGTTTTAGTGACAATGAAAACCACAGAAATTAAATCTAAAACTGTCATATTTTAGTCACAAATTCGTCTGGCATGGATGAACAAGTAAAATTTACACCGAATGTAATAAAAGAAGTACTTAGGTGTGGATGTGGCCTTCGCCTGGACCTTTCGTGTACATAAAAGTGACCATATCCTCCTTGAAAAAATATTACAACTTTAATTAGGGCTTAGGCAATCAGAAAATACTTGCAATCACACACACACACACACACACACACACGCTTGTATGTGGTTTTGTGTGAAATAAAAGCTCTGTGCAATATTTACAGAAATATTAATTGATGAAAGTAAAACAAATCTTTAAAAAATGCCATTTGAAAATTCATTCATTATTAAAAATATAATCGTTTGCAACTCAATTCTTACCAGACGTCGCCAGATAATTTTATGCTTTCAATTTCAATGGGAAATGAGAGGTCTCCCATCCAACTATTCTCCAGACCCACTGTCGCTAAATTTAGCTAATTAACAGGAAGTGGTGTTACGACATTGGCCAAGATATAGCCCTAATGGCAAAATAATGGAAATGAATGGATTAAGAGTAAATGGATTTCAATTTAATTTCTCCTGACCTTAAATCAATGCGGTTGTCCAAGGAGCTAATTATTAAAAAGATAAAAATTATCATAACTGTATTAAATTAATATATTTATAAATATATTTTAAACAAATTTTAATAATTGGAAACTGTGCATGTTTTTAATAAAGAATCTCTCTCTCTCTCTCTCTCTCTCTCTGTTTGCGATTGTGGATACGTGTGGTTTTTAGTCCAGTATGTGTAGGCAAACCTGAGGTAGTACAAGTGTGACTGATTGATACAGTTAAATTTGTGCTGCCTTAGGGAGGAAAGACAAACTTGCGTGCATCTTGCTCCTGAAGAATCATGCACCAGGACTGATAATTAATACTCGGAGGTGTTTGAAATACATACTAACGAAAACTGCCATCAGTTGAATACGGATATAGATGTTCTTTTGTTTTCAGTGGTGGTGAACCACGTACGGAAGCCTCGTCAGTACTTTGACTCCCTATTTCCTAGGCAATGCTACTCCGAGCTGCTCTATGACTATATAGACAGAGTGATTGATACTTTACGTGAAAAAATGTTGAAATCTTCATACTTCCACTTAAACTATGAATGCATCGATGGATAATATATATATATATATATATATATATATATATATATATATATATATATATATATATTTTCGCCTGTCTGTTTGTCTGTCCTTTATGCAAGCGCAAACCGTTTGACCTAGAGCTACCAAATTTGGCACGGGAACCTCTTATGGGATGAAGATTGTTAATAAATGAAATAATTAAAATTACTGGGCCCGAAGGCCCCAGCACCGCGATTAAACTACAAAAAAGAACGCAGCCGTGAAAATTTTGAGTTTGACACTGTGTCAAGATTTCTGAATCTTAACATTTTCATGACTAATTATTTGGTCAACAAAACTATAGAAAAGAACACAGTCATGAAAATCTTGAGCTTCACATATAATTATTTTTTAGGACGACTTCAAACCGTTTGACCTAGAGTTACCAAATTTGGCACTGGAACCTCTTATGGGATGAAGAATGTCAACACAGAGTCGGTCAGCCTGTCTGTTTGTCTGTTTGTGCGAATAGTTACAGGAAGTTAATGTGGCAATGTTTTTTTGCAGTTTTTGAAAATCCCAACAACTTTACCATGCCACCAAAGAAACGGGCAAGTTTAGGCAGGTTTACACAGGCAGCCAGAAAAAATAAAGAAGCCCGGAAGCAGGAAAGCTCACAAAAAAGACAATCACGCCTTGAAGTTGACCGTGAACGACATGCAACAGCCAGAGCAAGAGAAAACCTCCAAGAAAGACAATCACGTCTTGAAGCTGTCCGAGAAAGTGTTGCAGCTACCAGAGCAAGAGAAACACCCCAAGAAAGACAATCACGCCTTGAAGCTGACCGTGAACGACATGCAACAGCAATGTGAAATTTATCCCGGGCAACGCCGGGTACCTCAGCTAGTATATATTATATATATATATATATATATATATATATATATACACCTCGTTAACCTCGTTTAAGTTCCTTCTGTTGATCTCTCTTCACACAAAGGTCAAGCTGGTGACTCCGCGTCTAGGCCTGGCTTGGTGGAGGAGCGAGTTGCTCTCATGTGTTTTCCAACGCACATAGCCAGGTACACCCGGCTTATCTGGTACCGTCCTGAGCCACGCATCTAGTCTTTTTTTCAAGACTTCCACTTTAATCCCTGTGACGTTCCTGAGGTCCTTTGGAAGCTGGTTAAAAAGTCTTGGCCCCTGACAACCAAGCTATTTTCCTTCAGTGTTGAAGAGGTCCCTTGTCGGGCCTTTAATTTGGGAACATTACACATTCTGCCTTTCCTACTTTCCAGCGTTGTTTGGATGGTAATTTGGTTTAGTTTGAGGTTTGGTACTAGTTTTTCGATCATTTTCCATATGTAGATTATGGTGTACCTCTCTTCTTTCCAGGGAGTACAGATTTAGTTTACGTAGTCTTTCCCAGTAGTTGAGTTCTTTGCAGCCATCAATGTCTCTGAATTTCTTCTAGTTTATTAATTTCTTCCTTTTTATATGGGGACGTCAAGACTGAGCTGTATTCAAGTTTTGTTATGATCAGTTTTCTCAGCAGGGGAATCATTACTGTCTTGTCCCTCCTTTTGAACGTTCATAGTACCTGTCCCGAGACTCTTTTTGCTTTGTTTATCGCTATCTGATTTTGTGTTTCTAATTTCGCATCATTCATCATTATTACCTCTAGATCGATCGCTTTCGTGCTTCTCTGAATTTCCTGTCTATCTGGAGCATAATATGCAGTCTGTTTAAGTTCCTCATTTCTACCATATCTCAAGAGCTGAAATTTCTCGGTGTGAAATGTCATGTTCTTGTCTTCTGAACATTTGTATATTCTATTCTTGTCCCTCTGCAAGGCCTCCACCTCTTTTCCTTCACTGATTTTCTGCTGATCTTTACATCGTCTGCAAAGGATGTTACTATACTGTTGCTGTTTACTTCACCGTCTTTGTCTGTTAGTATGATAATGAATAGGAGTGGGGCCAGTACTATTCCTTGTGATACTGAGCTGCGTACTTTCGGATCTGATAATGATATGCCTTGAATTTTTACGACCTGTAAACTTTCTCTAAGGAAGTTGTAGACCCATTTTCCCACTTTGCCTGTTCTTCCCAAATGTTTCAATTTACTGCATGTGCTATTATACCATGATCACATTTGTCAAATGCTTTAGCAAAATTTGTGTATATAACATTGTAGTTTTCATTGCCTTCCTGCGCGTCTACGATATAGTTATAGTGTTCTATAAGTCGTGATAGGCATGATCTTCCTGATCGGAATCCGTGCTGATTTTCGTTGAATCTTTCCAGTGTCTCCAAGAAGTCATAGATTTTCTCTCTAACAATTCTTTCAAATACTTTAGTGAGGTGGGACGTCAGTAACACCGGTCTATAGTTTTGTTTGAGATCTATCCCCTCCTTTATATAGAGGAACAATGTTTACTCTTTTCAAGATGTTCGGTATTTCCCCAGTGTCTAGGGATCTTCTCCATATCCAGTATAAAGGTGTAGCTATTTCATCTTTACAGATTTTAATCAATAATGCGTTCCATTTGTCCGGACCTGCGGTTGAATGTGATTTCATTTGTCCTATAGCTCTCGCTACATCTTCTGGTGTAAAATCAAAATCTGTTGTACAACCTCTTTGTAACTGCTCTTCAAAGAATGCATCTAGGCTAGCTATCGCTTTGTCACTCTTTGGGGTACTGAAGACTGATTCATACTGTGCTCTCAATATTTTAAATATTTCTTTTAGATCGTCCGTTAGTTCATTATTTTCTTTTCTTAAGGGCCCGATAGGCGCACGAGTTTTTGTTTTCCTTTTCGTATAGATATAGAAGTATTTTGGATTATCCTTTATTACTACTTCTGCCTTTTCTTCTTTCCTTTCTGTATGTCCCCTAATTAGGGTTTCTATTTCCCTATCGATACTCTCCAGTATTTTTTGTATTACTTCCCTGGTATTATTTTCTTTGCAATTAACTAACTTCGCCGCTACTCTCTCTCTCTCTCTCTCTCTCTATATATATTATATATATATATATATATATATATGTGACGCAAACCCACAAGGAAAAAGAAAAAATAGGATTCTAAGGCCTTTCGTGTATTGAACAGTACACTTCGTCAGTGAGACACAGTACACCCTGACGAGGTGTACTGTTGAATACAGGAGAGGCCTTGGAATATTTTTTTTTTCCTTGTGGGTTTGCATCATTCATTCATTTCACGTGGTTAAGTGTGAAATTCATCCCATATATATATATATATATATATATATATATATATATATATATATATATATATATATATATATATGCACTAGAATCACAAAATAACACGTGACCTTATTAATAAGCAAACAACCACAAGGAAAAGGAAACACAAAGTCCGAGCGCTTTCGTGATATATTCACATTATCTGTTCCTCCTTGATAATGTGAATATATCACGAAAGCGCTCGGACTTTGTGTTTCCTTTTCCTTGTGGTTGTTTGCTTATATATATATATATATATATATATATATATATATATATATATATATTTGAAAAGAATTAAAAGTTTCAATTTATGTATGAATGTCATCAACCATTTGTAAAATTAAAAATTTACACCACTAATTGTTCAATAATTGTTGAGCAATTATTTTTATTAATAATTGGGTGGCATTGATGATGGAGGTCAAAGAAATGAATAAATAATTGGCACTGGTCCGTGTAATTACTGTCAACATTGGGAGAGATTAGCGTGCCTTTATAATATGTTGTTATCAAGCTGTTATTATCCTAATTTGACGAAGCAAGGTGTGATTAGTTATATTTCTCTCTCTCTCTCTCTCTCTCTCCATATTTATGTAATATACTTTGTTTCCAAATGAATAATTTTAAAATTAATTTTAGTAAATTAAAATATATCTTATTTAATCCTTGTTATTAATTAATCTCGGATTTTTATTCAGTCCTAATTATTTATCGTGAATTTTAAATTCGAAAAGAATGGGAAAAATCCCGAAAGAATCGCTTTGGTTTATTCAAATTTTAATTGAAATTAAATTTTAATTTCATTTTTTTCATCATTTTTTTGGAAATGAAATTTGCATTTTCTCGATCCTGAAATAACAGACATTTCAAGGATATTTAAATACCGATTCGGGCCAAGTTACTAAAACTTAAGTGAAATGCTTCATAATTTGCTAAAATTAGAGGAGTTACGAGTATTTTAGTGAGTGTATAAATATAAAAAGCGTACGTAAATTAATTTTATTTTGTTAGTCTTTGCATAGCCCAGCAAAACCTACAGTAGAATTAAAAGAAAAGAGAAATGAGAGTTCTCACAAAGCCTACTAATATCTAGTCGGCCCACATTCGCATTATAACACGTAAATAATTTCATACAAACGATTTTTAACAGAAAATTTTAAGCCAGTAAGAGTATAACATTCATTTTAAAGTCACGAGTCACTTACATTTTGAATGCAGCTTCACAAATTTGGTCTCACTGGCTTTGGATGTGAAGCTAAAAATTTTGATGGCTGTGGTATTTTTGTAAATTTATGGACACACTGGGTTTTCTAGATTTTTCAAGAGTATGAAATTTTGCACAAGCGTGGTGTGACTAGATATAAATAGGCTTTGGTTCTCATTTGAATGAAAATATAATGTGTAATACAAAGCTACAGATAATATCGCACTTTGTCCGATTCCATTCGATTCTCCAAAAAACAGTAACATTTTTAAAAAAATAATGATTATGAATCAGAAAAAAGTTATCCGAATACACCTCTCCATTTTCAATAAGCTTTATTTTAAATAATATTTAAATAATTATTTACGGTAACAGTAAATATTAATTAATTTTTAAATAATTTATTAAAAGAACTAATTCGGACCAATTAATTTGTACTTGTCTCTCTTTGTAAACAAAGTTTTATCACACTGTGAGAGATGCAGAGTGTGATATGCTGTTCCTCATATGGTCCCAAATTTAGCAATGTTCAGCAGCCATCCTTCATATTTGGTCTATTTTCACTCTATTTCCGCACCATATATATATATACATTTTTTTTTTAGGCATTAATCCAATCGGCCTTTGACGGGTATAACGTCACCTTGATGGCATATGGACAAACGGGGTCGGGTAAGACGTACACAATGCTGGGTACAGAGTCGAACCCAGGAATTGCCCCGCGGGCATTCGAGAGAATCTTTGAGCTAGCTGAGGAAGGCAAGTCCAGACACGACGTTTCGATCAGCGCATACATGCTTGAGCTTTACAACGACAAACTAATTGACCTTCTCAAGGTCAGCGGGTATTCCGAGGTATGTAGTGTATGCCCAACCGTTTCACAGCAAAACGCGGTAACTTGATTTACAGTATTTTGTCCCAAATTTTTAATGGTTAACTTTAAAAAATGTTTTGTTTGTGTGTGTGTGTGTGTGTGTGTGTGTGTGTGTGTGTGTGTGGTAATGAAATTACGTAATTAGTTATGTCAGGAAAGCTCATTATAAACACGAATTGAAGTCAAGTGATTGAATTATTACATTTCGAATTACATCACACAGAAATTACATCATAATAATTATTATTATTCACGTTCAGAACCAATTTCCGGAACGTAGAAATTAAATATGAAAGATACTTCTTGTTTCCTTTGGTACTGCATTAATGCTCCGATGAATCTCTCTCTCTCTCTCTCTCTCTCTCTCTCTCTCTCTCTCTTTCTCTCTCTCTCTCTCTTAAAATCTTGTTATTAGCGGAGTTTCTCAAGGCTCAGTTTTAGGACCTCTTTTGTTTTCAGTTTGGATATATGATTTTGATATATGGTAGAGATCGAAATTTTACAGGTGACAAGAAGTTAGGTACAAATGTAGAAGATACCAAGGGGATTACCGACGTTGCAAGTCGTCCTCAGTAGACTGACTGAATGGTCCACCACTTGTAGATGATCTTCATTGTTGAAAAGATTATACATGTAAGAACTTAACAGAATAAAAAGTACAAAGTACGCTTTATTCTGTTAAGTTATGGAGAAACATGGAAAAGGACTCATCGTTCTATATTTGTAGCAACTAT
The DNA here is from genome assembly GCA_023014485.1 of Bathynomus jamesi. Lineage (NCBI taxonomy): Eukaryota > Metazoa > Arthropoda > Malacostraca > Isopoda > Cirolanidae > Bathynomus > Bathynomus jamesi. The sequence continues at coordinate 190,871 of JAJOZX010005561.1, read as the reverse complement.
AAACTTTCTAGGCACTAAATCACTGTGGAGAAAGGGGTGTTAAGAATTTAGCTTTTACAAAGAAATAACGTTGGACAAACCTAACTTAGGGTACTTTGGGTACGCCATCGAATTTTGGTCTTTCTATCTGAGAAAAGACATTGAAAGATTAGAAAAGGTGCATGTGTGAGCTATCAAGATTATTTTTCCCTTTTCTTCATAAATCGTGCAAGCGAAGGCTATAGCGAATTCAAAGACCTATATTCTTAAGAGAAACGTAGCTTCGCGGAGAGCCTAGATACAGGTTTTGAAAATAATGAAGAGGTTCATAAATGTAGACTTTGCCAAACTCTTAGAGTTAAACGCCAACTCTTAGCGAAATAATGGTTATAAATTAGAACCGAGAAAGACAGTATTTGCGTTCTTTCTCCTGGAATCAAAGGCAGCCATTTTAGTTTGTGTGTCTCCGCCAAAATATGTTTTTGATTAGTTCGTCTGTTATTAAGATCGACTTTGATCCTTTCCTTCGCAGTCGCTGGAGAAGCTCGAGATCAAACGAGACAAAAGGGGGGTTGTTTTCGTCTCCGGGGCGGCAGTTCGAACCGTGGTCTCGTGTCCGGAGCTGCTGCAGGTCTACCGCGAGGGACTCACAAACCGCCATTCTGCCTCCACCAAAATGAACGCCAGCAGCTCAAGATCGCACCTCGTCGTCACCGTATTGCTCGATATCTCCTCCAGGCAGACGGGATCTGTCTTTAAGGGCAAGGTAAGGTCAGGAGGGGGTTAAAGGGGTGTTATAGAAGTGTTCTTGACGGAAGAAGGAGTAAAATAAGTGACAAGTTCACTAACAAAGGTGTCCTTCGCAGCTGACGTTGGTGGATCTGGCAGGAAGCGAGCGCGTGCAGAAAAGCGGCGTTACGGCCGACCAACTGAAGGAGGCGAACTCCATCAACAAGTCACTTTCCGCCCTCGGCGACGTGATCGCCGCCCTCTCATCCGAGTCCTCCTTTGTCCCCTACAGGTAAGGAGAGAGAGAGAGAGAGAGAGAGAGAGAGAGAGAGAGAGAGAGAGAGAGAGAGAGAGAGAGAGAGAGAGAGAGAGAGAGAGAGTATTGGTTTTCTACAGTCCGTTCTTTCTCCGTCTGACGTTTCAGCAATGAGAAAGAACAACATAGACTGACACCTGAATACGCAGGTCTTTGGTCCGCCATTAGCCCAAACTTTTGCCATCCTGGCCGGATTAAACTACTGTTAATGCTAACTTAGGTTAAGTTAGGATAAGTTGGGTTAGGTTAGGGTTCATCCATGTTGGTCAGAACACTAGGATGAAGTGAAACTGTAATCCTCTTTTTCATTTTACAAGAAGATCGTAACCAAGTGTGTGTGTGTGTGTGTGTGTGTGGTTGCTTAACCTCCTTCGTAACGTCATAAGTCATGTGACGGAAGGGACCTACAGCTTTACGTGGGATTCAAATCATAGTCGCTACATCATCTGAATACAGAAGAGAGTCCCCGATCCAGTTACTGAACAGACCCAACGTCGCTTAACCTCGCTGTTCTAATGGGAATCGGTGTTGTGATCTAGCCACGACGTAGCCTTGTTTATAAGAGAGAGAGAGAGAGAGAGAGAGAGAGAGAGAGAGAGAGAGAGAGAGGATAACTGTCTCTCCTGCATTTCAGGAACAGCAAATTGACGATGCTTCTTCAGGACACAATTGGAGGCAACGCCAAAACGTTGGTCTTCGTCAATGTCTCTCCTGCCGCTTTCAACTGCGACGAAACTTTGGTTTCTCTCATGTAAGAAACGTTTCGGAATTAATTCTGAAACATTTTATTGTTCCTCTCGTCATTTCGGGACTAATTTCACTTTGGCGAAATATAGAATTTTATCCCGAAAGTAAATTAATTTTTTCCCGCGCTTGTGACTACTTTAACGTAACCTAAACTCTAAATTAACTTAACCTAACCTAACACGGACTCAAGTACACACAGAATTGACCACACTCCTCTTATCCAAACCACACAAGGGGGAGTTATGGAACCCCAAATCCCGAAATAAAGTGTATCAGATTTTGTCTTCAGAGAAATTCACATTTTTTTCATTCTCCGGTTCGAGTAAAAGGACCCGTACACAAGATCGTCTTGCGACTCACGACTCACGACTTGGGTCGTGACGACTCGAGTCGCGTATAATTTTACACTGGCAGAATGATAGCCGCCCCGTACAAGAACTGGCACAGCGCTCAGGCCACCGAATGCGACCCATTCTTCTAACTCCTATACTGTATTATCATTACCAGTATTATGGAGATTCGAAACCCCGAACTCAGTGTCTTCACTTCGTTTATAGTAAAACATTGTTACCACTGAGCTACTACAGTCGCTTGCCATAAAAAGGTCTTACTTTCGGTCTTAATTTCACTGAAAACACTTAATAATTTCACTTCAGAAAGGATAAATTGACTGTTTAAAACGTCATTTATTCCAAAATGCTCCAATGACGAATTGGCCCTAATCTCAAGAGGGAATTTAAGTGTTGTATAATATTTCATAAAATAACGCAGTTTCCTTTTCAAATAGTCAGACTCTGTTTCCATGGTAACAGGTTTTGAACTTCGGTTGTAATTAACCACTTTTCCGTCACCTAATATATATATATATATATACATACACTACCAGTCAAAAGTTTAAGTACACCTACTAATTTCCAATGTTTTGCTGCTTAGCTCATGACATAAACTTCAAATGTAAACTTAACAGGTGAATTTGCTTACCTGGCTTTCATATTGTATGCTTCAGTGCATCTTTCCTATGCAGTGTGTTGTAACACGGAAGCTTCTTCAAAATAGCCTTCAAAATGTGTTAATTGACGTCTAGCATGCAACCTAAAATTAATGCCATTAGCTCTGCACAAAGGTTCAAAAACAGTTTAAAAGTCTTTACTGGGGTAGTGTGTTTCTTCAGGAGTATGTTAATACGTGTGTTCAGTTATTAACATGCGCTGCAGGTCTTTACATATAAAATCCTTGCAGAGGAGCTAACTGTGTAGTTTAAGGTATATTTCTGCGTTTTAAAAAGCAAAAATGGGTGCCAAAGCTCAGTTAACAACAGAAAAAAGACAGTCGATTGTAATTTTGAGAAATGAGGGCCAATCACCGAGGAAAATTGCAAAAAAATTAAAAGTTTCTGTGAATGCGGTTGCTTGGGACAGGATTTAGGGTTTAAAGCAGCCTAGCCCAGCTACATTTACAACCTCAATATAAGCAAAGCTGAATCCTATCTGCTTTGCAGATAGCTGGTGAAGGAAGCTATATTTTTGGGACCTCTTTGCGAGTGACCCGTTGCCCACGTCGGGCTAGCATCATGAAAAAGAAAAACTATAGTATTTGTCATTTACCATAACTTATTCGGACTATAGTGGATTTAATTATCCTAGAAGAGTTCTTTGTTCCATGCACGGTCTGTGTGTATCATAAAAAACCTTAGGGAACCATTCTGAGTTCATTCCCATATATATATATATATATATATATACACCTTACCTTATGAACCTTATGTTGTTTCGTGCGTTGGTCTCTCTTCACACGGAGGTCAAGCTGGTGGCCCCGCCTCTAGGTCTGGCCTGGTGGAGGAGCGAGTTGCTTTCTTGCGCTCTCCATCGTACATAGCCAGGCACGCCCGGCTCATCTGGTACTGTCCTGAGCCAGGCATCCAGCCTTTTCTTGAAGACTTCAACTTTGACCCCCGTTACGTTTCTGAGGTCCTTAGGAAGCTGGTTGAAAAGTCTTGGCCCCCTGACAACCAAGCTATTTTCCTTCAATTAGTAATTAACTATGTTCTATGTTAATAAACGGAATTTAATGACTGATATATATATATATATATATATATATATATATATATATATTGTGTGTTTTCTCCTTATCAGGTACGCATCCCGAATCAAACAGATTACAAATCACGCTTGCAAAAATGCTGATAATAAAGAAATTTCGAGATTAAAAGCCGTGAGTTAATCAACAATTATTAATTGGTTGAATTAATAATTTAATAAGTTTAAATTAATTAATTTAAAAGATTTTAAATGTTGATTGATAACATTCAAGATTAACAAAGATAAAAGATAAGGACAAAAATATCCGTGAAAAATAATTCAAGTGATTAAATTTCAATTAATTTTTAATTTCAGAGATTTTTTTTTCAAATTTGAAAAAATAAAAATCCTGAATTTTAATTTTTTAAATTTTTTAAAAAGTTCAAATTTTCGGGATTTTTTTTTAATTTTTAAAAAGTTCAAATTTCCGTGGGGGTGGGGGGGGGTAATTTAAAATTTGGGGATTTTATTTTTAAACTTAAATTTCCTTTTTTTGTAAGAATTTTTAAGAATTTCGTTTATTTAAATTAAAAATTTTAAAATTAATTTTAAAACGAAATTTTTAATTAAAATTTTTTTTTTTTTAAGAATTTAAAATTTCTTTTATTTGAATTATTAAAAATATTGAAATTAATTTTAAATCAATGAACTTAAATTTTTTTTTTTTTTAATTTTCAGATAATTTCCAAATTAAAAAGAGGAGAAGAACTTGAAGAAGAAATTCAAATTTAAAATTTTTAATTTTAATTTCCATATTCTTTTATTTTGATATATATAATATATATAGTACTGTATATATATATAGTTCCCAGTGGTGGGCACCGTTAACCAAAAAGTTAACTTCGTTAACCGCTAATCCGTTAACGAAAAAGTTAACTTCGTTAACCGTTAATCCGTTAATTCGTTAAACATGTAACGGAAGTTACCGATAAACCGTTAACGTTAACTTTTATTATAAAAAAAATGAAAAACACAATATATATATAATTTAATTTTCCCTCTTCTCGTTCTCCATTTTGTCCATGAGATGCATGTTGCCCTTCATGAAAATTAGCATATCAAAGTTTTCATCAGACAGGGATGATCTCTTGGCCCTCAGGATGTCCTTGCCCATAGAGAACAGACGCTCCACTGCAGCACTGGAGGGGATGGCTGTGTTGAACTTGATGAACAAGTCCACCAACACTTGCTCACCCAAGAAGGCAGCATCTGTCAGCAAGTCCTTGGAGTTGGTCTCCAGCCAGATCTTGACCAAGTTCTGGGCCTTGCCCTTGAGTGACCTGTGGCTTCTGCTGCTCGCTTTTGTCTGGATGACAGCACTGAAGAAGTCATCCTCCTCCTCCTCGTTGTTGCTGCCCACTTCGTTGGACTGCTGCTTCATGGCCTCCTCGACTGTACCCTCCATGCTTTTCCTCACCCTGGCGACCTTGGTGTTGTCATACTTGTCCAACCAGATGAGGCGAAACCTGGGATGGAAGGCAGCAGCCAGCTGGCACTGAAAATAATAGAAACTTTTAAACGTTTATTTATGAATTTTTTGAGTTAACGGACTTGAGTTAACGGAAGTTAAATGTAACGGAAGTTAATTAGTCCGATAATGATTTTCAAAGTTAACTTAAAAGTTAAATCGTTAACGAAAAAGTTAACTTCGTTAATTAACGATTAACGGATTAACGGTTTGTGCCCAGCTTTGATAGTTCCTCATACAAAGTGTCCCAAAAGTCCCAATCTATTTCTTGTCCACTCTTTACGAGAAAGAGATTGGGACTTTCGGGACACCTTCTGAATTAAACAAAGAATTTATATAATTTTTTAAATTTTTAGGTCCTGAAGGAAATTTTTAATTGGAAGTAATTTATCTTTATTTTTTAAATTAAAGTTCTTGTTTTTGTTTTTTAATTTTGTGCCAAATTTTGTTAATTTTTATGTTAGTGATATAGTGATTAACACGCTGGGCTGCTAAGTTCAAGGTCATGGGATCGAGTACCGGTTCTGAATTTGTGAATACAGATTTCCTTAACGGTTCGGATTCCACGTTAAGTTGTGGTTCCAAGGTGGGACGACAAGCTTGACCTTCGATAGGAATGAACACTTCGGGTGGAAACGGAAACCAGGGTTTGATATATATATATATATATATATATATATTTCCTAGCAACTCTTACTGGTGTTTCTATTGAGCTGAATATCATGATGTTGCAAATACAGGGTAAACCAAAATGTTCTGCATTCTATTCGATGGACTTTAAATTTAAAATATACTGGAAAGATTTCGGAATAGGCCTAAAAATTAATCCTTGTAAATGATGTAAATACATATAAAGTTTGAAAAAGTGTAAATAAATCTTATATTTATTTGATGTAAATAAAGTAGATATTTTTTTACATTTTTTTTAACCTTTTGAGCTTTTAAATATACTTCTTTTATCACGCCTAATGGTTGTCTTAAGCAGCACAGTTTCTGGGGCTAACCTTGGGCTAATATGGATTTAGTGGGTCCTATGTTAGTTCAGTGTGGGTCAAATATGCAAACATTTTTTGCAAAGATACTACAGGCAAACGATGTTAGGTCTATTCCTTGGTTGGATGACCATCGTTCGGACGACACAGTGGCCCGTGGTTCGAATTCCACGTTAAGCTGTAGATCCCCTCGGTGATACGTCTTGGGTGTTGCTAAAACGGAAATGAAACCCTTGAAAAATGAAAAGGTGTGATCATTTTGTGTTGTCAAAACGTGAGACCATAAAATGGTCTCAATTTCCTTGAACAAAAGCCAAAAAATCAAGTCTAGAATTCAGTTCAATTCTCTTAAACTTCGAAAGTAATTCTTAGCATGATTTTGAGAGACCTTTTTTTGTTATTGATAAACGGTGAAATGTGGAAAGTAAAATCGTGGTCTCAAGAACTTATGAAATGGTCAATATAGTTGAAAGCCAATATTTCAGTGTTTTGTAATAAACAATTATGGTAACACTCTACATCATTCACTCATTTCTCTTAACCTGTAAACGACATCACTCAAAGGTTATTCACTGCAGGAAATGTGTCTATAATTCAGCGTTATTGCAAAATAAAATATTAAGTTTTCAAGTGTGTAATTTTAGAAACGAGCAAATGTATTTTTTTGAAAAATACATTAGGCACTCCAATGAGAGTAGTTTTCTGTGGTAGCTGAGTTAAAATTTTGAAGGGTAACATTTGTATTCCATCTAAAATTTAACTTTTATAACTAAAATTAAGAGTCTAGTTAAATTGGTAATCTAGCCTAAACTAAGTTTAAAAATAGACAACCCACTACAAAATTTAACCAATTAATCTTTCTAAATTGAACCACTAATTATGGAACGCAGAAATATGAAGAAATTATATAAAGTATTTACAAATGAAAATGCTAAAAAAAATTAGTTTTAGAGGGAGAGAAAAAAAAGAATATAGTAACGCTATTTAAGTACTCAGAGTATCTTTTCAAAAAACAAAACTTAACAATTTTATAAGCATAAGCCTATTGTCTATTGTATAGAATTTGCAAGTCATGCTTAAATTTGAAAATTGACAAGTTTTGATGTATTCATTTGCAATTAACAAACTTAATTTAAAAATTTATTGTTTTCAGTATACTTTATTTGGAGATAAGATGGTCCCAAATTTATGCTTAAAATTAAATGAATGGTTGATGAAACTTGTTTGTCGATAAGCCAAAAAAGCGAAAGGTATTGAATTATGGGAGCTATTGAAGAATAGGGACCCCAGCCTTCTTTAGTTAGGCTTATAAGGCTAACTAACGAAAATATCATGACCTAACCTAACCAATCGTTAGGTTAACTGTACGCCCTTGACGATTGGTTAGGTTAGGTCATGATATTTTCGTTAGTTAGCCTTATAAAGCTAACTAAAGAAGGCTGGGGTCCCTATTCTTCAATAGTTCCGAATTATGTTTGATATACTTAAACTTCGTAATTTCGCGCTGAGATTCATATTTATCCATAATATATCTCCACTTGCAGTACGACATTTAATACAACAAGAAAGAGTGAAATTTAGTTACTATGATAAACAGGAAATAAGAACGCGTAACCATAATACAAGCTATTAAGAAGAAGAAAAAAGTGGTTCTGACTCTGCCAGGCGTACGATCATTAGAAACGATGTTTAGTAGCATTGCTTCCACTATGGTTGCTTCTATTGCTGTGCGTCTCTGCACAGGAGATAAGTTCATCTTTACAGTTGATATAGTTGAAAGAGGATAGTTGATGATGATTTACAGTATTTGTGAGTGTCAGAGATCCAAGGAAAGAAAAACTGCAGTGACGTGACGATGAGTGTTTATTGTAAACGGCTGTGCTATCAATGACTTGCCAAAGAGACAGACAAATGTTATCGTTTCTCGGCTTAGAAGGAAACAACGTGTGATCAGTAATTTTTTGGTGCAACACAGAAGGTAAGTACACTCGTCATAATACAATATAAGGTGTTGTTGTACACTTAAACTTGCAATTTCAGTATTGTCATTTCTATTAAAATCAAAGCATATTATCACCATTAATCATTAATAAATATATTATCACTAAAGCATATTTTTATTAGTACTTAAATTTACAAATTATGTATCTTTATATAAGTATTTGTATAATGGGCTCTATTTTATGGCAGTAATGTATCATGACTACATAAGGTATCATGCTTGTAATGTGTTGTCTTTTTATGAACAGTTAATTATATCAACTAGCTAAAAAAAACGCCCCTATGGACGGGATATTTTTGTTAGTTCCTGCGGAAGGCTGTTATCACCCTTCGGGCAGTACATATTTACTCTACAGTCATGGTACTAATATGCATTGGTATTATAATCCAGAATATTGTTCAGGAAACACGTTTTATTCTTGACAAGACAAAGAAGAATGAGACGTGAATGCAAAAAATTCCAAATGGCCTACTTTTTACCCAACTTGTGTATTCAAGATATTGTTTCGTGAATCGCGATATTGTTGGTAAAAATTCCTCGTTTCTCCTTCACGTATCCGGTTTTGGAGAGAATCCTTAAATCTTCTAATTTTCCCACTCGGCACATGGAAACGTAAAGTTGACCGTCCCAGATGAAATAATTTTTTAGGTAGATGCCAACTTTTTTAAGGGTATGACCTTGGCTCTTGTTAGCTATTATCCCGAAACAGACGGCGGCCTTGAGCAAACCCAAACTGGAAAGTTATATGTCGGGGCAATGGTGGGGGTACGTGGTATGAACAGTCGATTTCCAACATGTACTATGGATCTTCACGTCGAGCCCCATAAAACTGTATCACGTTGTTGGTTTTTTTTTTTTTTTTTTACTATAATCTTCATCGATCCTTGTGGCTTTCTTTCTTGAAGTTTGTATGGTAATTCTCCCAAATGATGATGGCTTCCCTTTTCTTGCCATGTTCAATCGCTAAGATTCTTCTTCTGGATTAAGTTTTCAAAACATTCCCCCTTTTTTACACAATAGTCAAACAATAAAATGTAATGAAAATTATTTTTAGGACATTTTAAGCTAGCTAGAATTTGACATTTACAATTAGTTCATGAATCATTTAAATTTTTATTGCAGCTTCACAGATTTTACTTGAAGCTCACGAAGCAGTTAAATTTCAAGTACAACTTGTCACATTTTTATTTTTACCTATCATGGCTTCCGATGCGTAGCTAAAAATTTTGATGGCTACGTTCTTTTCTAAATTTATTGACTAACTTGATTTTCTTCATTCCACGAAAGTGTATGAAACTCTGTAGAAGCGTATTGGGATTTGGTTTACTTGTAGACCTTAATGAAGGCCACTAGGGAAGGCCACTAAGGCCACTAGTCCACGCTTCTATAAAATTATATTTTTTCTAATAGCCAGAAAAGCCAGTAGATCCATGGGCACCAATCCCTATCCGACACGAGAATACATGTTACCCCCACATTTTGAAGGCCGGGAACAAAGTATCAATTGTACCCCTCCCCTATTTGGGAACTATTAGGAACTGTTAGTAGGCTAAAGATATTCCAAAGTAATAAGAGGAATTATAATACATGAATTATTATTATTATTATTATGTATATTTTAAATACATGTAGTAAAAATCCATTAATTTTGATATCCAAATGAACCTTTCACTTTTTGATAGCGATTTGCGCCCATAAACAGATCAACAAATTCGTGAAGGAAATCAACCATCAAAATTTTGAGTTTCACATCCCAAAACCAATAGCTTATAAAGTCTTGAAATTTAAGTGCTTCGTGTCTTAACATATACTTTTGGGGGAATAAATTGGGATAGATTTGGGTGGGGGGCGCCCCATCTGAAGGAAAAAAGATGCTAAAAACACTTTAGTAATCCCAAAGAGTGTTGTCACGAAGTTTCGTGAAAATCGGTCCAGCCGTTTGGACGTCAAAAAGAGACGGACAGACCGTGAATAACGATGAATGATTTAAACGTGACTTGCGTGTCGTGTACATTATATTTTATCTCGAATGAATCTGAGAGCCCAGTAAAGCCTAAATAAAGATTAATGGTCAAATTATATAAAAGTAAATAGTTAAGTTTCACAATTTATTTATTTTGTTAAATATATTGTCACTACAAAAATTGTAAAATTGTAAAATATTTATTTTGTAATTAATGAATTATTCATAAATATTTTTTGCGATTCTAGTGTCAATCCATGGCGCCACAAATCACGGACAAGTGTGTAATTCTTAACAATGGGCAGAAAATGCCCCTTCTTGGGCTTGGCTGTCGGCAGGTAAGTCTAAAATTAACACGCATTCTCTCTCTCTCTCTCACACACACACACACACACACACACACACACACACACACACACACGTACTTTAAATATATAGAGACAAAACAAAAGTTCGTTGGTGTTTTTCGAAAGAGCTCCAACTCAATTCCCAACCCCTAACGGCAGTGAAGCGTTTGAAACCAAATTATATTATTAATTAAATACTGCAGAGTGAATGACATCGACAGTGAGATTTCACCGACGTCCCCGAAACGCCACAAAACAATTTAAACGACAATACAAAGTTATTTGCATATGTTAACATTTGTCTTTTGCGGATAATAAATTACACTTGACTCCCTGATATGTATTAACAACTGACTGTTAATACATTTTATATAGTGTATAGGGTGGTCCAAAAATCCCTATCTATTTTGCTGAAATAATGATATTTCTATTTTATTTCCTACAGGCCATAGATGATGATGGATGTACAAGAACGTGTGATGGTAATAACACTACGTGTCCAAGGGAAGAGGTGCAAAGAAATTTGAGAAAAATTCGAGATTTTACAAACCAGGACCTACGGATGAAGCAATTCGCGAACTGGTCAATAAATTTAAAAGAATAGAATCTGTTTATGATGAGGCAAGATCTGGACGTCCAGGTACACCTCCCAAGAAAATGTCGAATTGGTAAGAGATGTCTTTGAAACAAATCCTGGAATTTGTTTCAACTCGCACAGCATCACGTAGACTGAGCATTAGGGTGTGTCAATTTTGTCAACTTTTTTCAAATCAATTTTGGTACTGAAAATATAGTCTTTTCATATCAAAACTTGAAATTGGCCAACCAAAATGAAATAAAATAACACTTGTCATAACGAAATTGTCAGAATTAGTTAACTTGAGTTCGGAAGTTTTGGAGCCACCACTGACAACATGTATAAAGCTCTGAAGATGTTCAAAGTATATGAACGAAACGCGTCAGCAGAAGAAAAAATGAAGACAGTATTCTTAGCATACTGCTAAGATAAAGAAATCTTTTATACTGTAACTTGAAGAGCCTAATCATTTTCATTAATCAGTAAAGTAACATAAATATCATCAACTGTTGCCGCAAAATAGAAGTCAACATCTTCCTTCCTTGACTAATCAATTTTAAAATTAGAAAGCCGTTTTGAGCAGAAAACTGAGATTTGTTTATAAAAAACCTGAACAGGTAGCTAGAACAACCTGAAAAAAGTGTTAGCAGCTGACGAGGAAGCTTCTAACAGTGGCTGCATCCTCCAGCGCGGGACACGTCAACGCGAAGAAGAGGCGATGTCAAACCAAAACATCAACGCGCTGGTGGCCAAACTTCCTCAAATCTCCGTGCAGCGGGCTGTCTACGGTTGGCCAGACTGGCAGTCGACGGCCTGTTGCGTGGCACGGTCAGAGTACCGATCGGCTCCCGGGGCCGGACCTATTCTCAGGGTGCTATTTTTTCAATTACAGGGAGCAATTGCGTGCTCCCCGAACTACTCTTACTCTCTGGCGACATTAAGACTGATCCAGGCCCCACTACAACTTACACATGTCACCATACACAAAGACATAGACACAATAGCACCATGAGACACATACAGAAGTATAATATTAACATATTACAGTACAACGTAGATGGCCTCACAAACAAAATCATGCAGCTTAGGGAATTCGTACACAAACAAAACATTCACATAGCACTTATACAAGAAACAAAACTAAAACGCACACACAAAACACCCCATCCCTGACTTCACGGCGATCCGTCAAGATCGTACTGGGGGTAACGGGGGTGGACTCATCACTTACATACGTAAAAGCATTAGCTACACTGATGCTACCCAAAACATTACAAACACAATCCAAGCAGATAACACGATAGAAATACAGGCAGTTAACATTAAAACACGCGCAAAACACAACACCACACTAATCAACATTTACATCCCACCAGATAGTTCACCTCAGGTGCCAGCCAATTACAATCCACAGTTACACAATCTGGCCTCTCTCACTAATGTCATCTTAGGAGGAGACTTCAACGCCAAAGACACTAGTTGGTACCTGCACAACCAAAGCAACACCAGAGGCGCCAACATAGCCACACAACTAAACAGCCTCTTCATTCTTAACAATACAGAAGAACATACACACATACCACATCAAGCAGGATACTCAAACTCCTCCCCAGACATAACATTCTGTTCCCCCACTAGCAACACATACACAATGGAGAACAGAAAAACAACTGTCATCAGACCACCTGCCCATCATCATTACAACACTTCTACACTCTGCCCCAACAGCCTTAGGCACACTTACAGAAATTACAAGAAAGCTGATTGGGAACAGTTCAAAATACAGACTGAGGAACAATTCACCACATTAAACAGCACACCCATCATAAACATCAATACAACACTCAAACATTTAATCAGATCATCAATAATGCAAACAAATACATACCGAAGGGCAACATTAGGAAATACAACCCAAATTACACTAGAGAAATAGCCCACCTTATAAGGCAACGTAACAACCTCAATATAACACACAAATCCCACACACAGAAGCCATAAAACAGCAGATACAACAGCTCAACACAGAAATAAACAACAAACTCAAAGAAAAACAAACAGAAACATTCAGGGAATTCATAACAACATTAAACCACTCCACAGATACATCCAGGCTATACAAGACTATAAACGGCATTACCCACTCTAACAGCGACATTCACACCTCACACGCGGCTATCTGTCGCAGCCAAAATAATATCCCAACATACACACAACAAGCTAACATTCTAGTTAATCACTACGCAAAGATAAGTCACTTAAACAGAGACAAACCAGAAACATGCAGACAGAAAAACAGCCAGACACAAGAAAACCTACAGACTCGACACAACCATTACACCCTTCAATACAGACCAGACCACCATGATCATCAAAAACATTAAGAATTCGAAGGCTACTGGACCAGACAACATATCTAACATACACCTTAAACACTTGGGCCCACAAGGAATACTAGCTCTCACAAATATCAGCACATATCATACCAACACTGTATTATTCCTGACATATGGAAACAAGGTAAAATTATTACACTACTCAAACCAAACAAAAATCCAACAGAACCAGCTTCCTATAGACCCATTACTTTACTATGCACACCTTCCAAAGTAACAGAAAGACTAATCTTACAAATCACCAACCCACACATTCCACTATCGCCTACTCAACATGGATTCAGACCTCACCACTCAACCACGACATTACTCACTAACCTCACGCAGCACATCATGGATGGCATCAACTCCAGATGACCAGCTCAACGTACACTATTAGCAACAATAGACATTAGTAAAGCATTTGATGCTATCCCACGCTTCCCTCTCATAAACAAAATACTCAACACAAACATGCACAATAACACCAAAAGGTGGCTGAGCAACTATCTTTCAGGAAGATACTCACATGTCACATTTAATGGCAAGTCATCCAAAAACAAGCTTTTTCTGAACGGGGTCCCTCAAGGCTCTGTTCTCTCACCAACACTCTTCAACTTATACATTCATGACATTCCAACACCCATAGATAACAAGCTTACATTCATCATATGCAGATGACATCACTCTAACATCCACCCACAACAACATCGACACCGCTACAAATAACCTACAAACATACATAAACAATATACAAGACTGGCTCACACACAATAGACTCAAAGTAGCGCCCACAAAATCAACCATCACCTTGCTTACAAGCAACACAAAAGAACACCAGGTAATTCCACAGCTTACACTAAACAACATCAACATTCCACACACTCACAGGACCAAAATACTTGGGTCACATACAACACATCATTATCTTTTGCAAACCACATTCAGGATATTAAAAAACAAATGTACGTCAAGACTTAACACGCTTAGGGTACTAACAGGCACAAACTTTGGACACCAGCAGGAAACAACATCACTCATATACAAACAATATATTCGCTCAGTTATGGACTATGCTAGCCCATGCTGGGCACCCATTATCTCAAACACACACATAAACACCTTACAGACAATACAAAACAACGCACTTCGTATCATTACAGGATGCACTCAAACAACACCAATAGAACACCTGCACACAGAAACAAAAATACTGAAAGTTAGGGAACATTTAGACATGAGGGGAACACAATTCATGGCAGCAGCGACAACTAACCCACAACACCCTTGCCACTACATGTACAATCACGCACCGACACCTCGCACCATTAAGGTAACACCAGAGAGACATTATAACCAAATACTCCATTCCATACCACGCCCCACAGACATCACACAGTACAGAAAACACATACCCACACACCTAACCCACAAAGCACTGACACGACTCGGTCCGAATGCGGTCCTAGGTGCGAAGCCGCCACCCATTAAAAGGTCAGAGATCAGCCTGAGCAGATCGGATCGAGTTAACTTAGCACGATTCCGATGTGGACATCACCCCAACTTACTAACATATAAACACAGTCTAGACAACTCCATAGACGACACCTGCCACCTGTGCCACGACACACCACAAACAATTGAACACATTATGACAGACTGTACCGCTCTAGCACAACAACGAACATAACACAACATCACTAGTGCGTTGTACCTCTGGTCCACTCCGAAGAGGGCGATCGGTTACCTGCGTGCCGCCGCCCGGCTTGCTCGATCAGGGTGGGCTGATCGGCTAAATAACAACAACATGTATAACAAACAAAGATTTAACACAACTTAAAGAGGCCCCAATGCAAGTACCAAAGTGGCCTTCTCACACTCAGAGTGTGGAGAGATGTGTGAAAATGGTCACAGAAGCAGCTAGTCGAGTTTACAGTCACGAGAGGCGAGAAGGCTACATCAAAGCGCAAGTAGCAAGCCGAATGCTGATGTCAAGGAACCGCAGCAAAAAGGACATGACTGCATTGGTTACTTTCAAATAAAGACTCTGAATGATATCTTATTGCCACTTTAAATGTTGATAGGATGTTTGCGCACATTTGTTATTTTGTTACGAATTTACGGAAATATGGAATTTTTGAATTAAAATTGATGTAGGTAGGAGTTATTTTTTATTGTTTTTGAAGCAAGGATATTATTTTGTATGCCAAATGATTACATTACCAAATCACATGATTTTCAATTTAGTTATTTCACCCCCAAAATTGACACACCCTACTGAGCATACTGT
Source organism: Bathynomus jamesi (assembly GCA_023014485.1). Taxonomy (NCBI): domain Eukaryota; kingdom Metazoa; phylum Arthropoda; class Malacostraca; order Isopoda; family Cirolanidae; genus Bathynomus; species Bathynomus jamesi. Next base: position 175,005 of record JAJOZX010005561.1, on the reverse strand, counting down.
TCTAAGGATTTTAAAATCAACATTAAAAAAGAAAAGTTACCATATTCAAGTGCTACATGAGTTACACGAAGAAGATTATCCAAGACGAGTCGCCATATGCACAGAATTGATTGAAAAAATTCATACCGAAAACTTATTAAGCCACATTCTCTTCAGTGATGCGGCGACATTCTACACATGCAGAAAGGTTAATCGATATCATTGCTTTCACTGGGTTAGTGAAAAACCAACCGCGTTCTATGAATGGGAGATTCTCCTAAAGTTAATGTCTGTTGGGTATGACAAGATCGAAGATTTACGGACCTTTTTTCTTTGCAGAAGATACGGTAACAGGGCCAATTTATCTGTACATGCTTGAGCAGTTTCTTGAACCCCAGCTTCGTTCAGATGGCATTCTCGATACTTGTTTTTCAACAAGATGGAGCTCCATGTCACTATGCAAACATCGTTCGAGCGTACCTTGATGAGCTCTTACCAAATCACTGGATTGGACATGTGGAAACACGCCTTGGTCAGCACGATCTCCGGATTTAACACCATTAGATTTTTTTGCGTCGGGCCTTTATAAAGTGAGGTTTACAAAACAAGAGTTACAGACCTGCAGGATCTGCGAACACGCATCGTCGCGACAGTCGCTAAATAACCCCAGAGATGCTTGAGAATGTGTCCCGCAATGCAGTGGACAGATTTGAGATTTGCAGACACTGATGGTGCTCACGTCGAATTTTAGACCTAATTATGTTATTACATTTTTATCCTAAAATACTATTATTTCAGTAAAATAGATAGGGACTTTTGGACCACCCTGTATATGAAAATTATTTCATGATAATAATGATTGAGATTGTTTAACCTCCTTCGCAACATCTAAGATCATTTGACGGAGGGGACCTACAGCTTTACGTGGGATCCGAACCACGGGTCGCTACATAATCTGGGCACGGAGGACGGCCTCCCATCCAATTACTACCCAGACCCAATGTCGCTTAACTTCGCTGATCAACGGGAAGCGTTGTTACGACATTGGCTACGACGTAGCCCAATTATTTCAGGAAAGTAACACGTGAATAATATTTATGATAAAAATAACCACGAAGGAAAAAGAAAACAGGAAATAGTGCTCAAGCGCTTTCGTCTAATGAATTGGTGTTCCTGAGGACGTCATGAGACGAAAGCGCTTGAGCACTATTCCTGTTTCTTTTTCCTTCGTGGTTATTTTTATCATACAATAATATGATAATAATAATAATCATAATAATAATAGTTGTAAGCGTGTAAGTTTGTGTGTGTGTATTGAGAGGTTAGTGATTGGTTGAAAAGGCTTGGTTAAAAGAGTAGTAGGATGACTCAGTTACCCTTTCGATTAAGGCTCGTTTTCTTTCCAGTCGTCGGGGAACGAGGTTGAGACCGCTGTCGAGGCGGCACTCGATTGTTGGCTACAAGCACATCGACACTTCCTACTACCACCTGAATGAAGAACAAGTTGGACGGGGTCTCCATAACTGGCTGAAGAAGACCGGCACAAACCGGGAAGAGATCTTCGTCGTGACCAAAGTACGTTCTCTCTCTCTCTCTCTCTCTCTCTCTCTCTCTCTCTCTCTCTCTCTCTTCGCAGGGGGTATAAATGTTATGCACATTTCTTTGGATGTTGTAAACTTTATACTTGGGGTGTGACAGCCCTCCGGTCCCGAGTCGTGGGATTCTAGAGAAATTGGCTGCCAGTCCTTTAGGTTCTCCTCTCTTTCGGGAGGGCGGGTGAAGTCTGTTGTACAATCCTGTCCCGTGGGTTACTAGGACCCCATCCCATCCCTACTCTGTCCTTTTAGCTTAGGTTAAGGATGTCTCCTCTGACTGCAAAAAAAAAAAAAACCTTTTCATTTTATAGTCTTTTTCTCTTTTTATTATTAGACCCTACTGTTTCCTCATGCGTGGGAAGAGAGGCTTTGGAACCTCTATAAATAACACCATTTAACGCTCGTAGGTTGTGAGAGACTGGGATGGAGGGGTCCCAGGCGTAGGGGCGCGATGAATGGAGTGTGGCTAGTGCCCCGTTAAGCCCATTCCTAACGCGTAATGGCCTGACCAGCCCCCTGCGACCGTTCTTTGGTGACCAATTGATGGTGCTTGGCTGTACTGCTCTTAGGTGAGAGAGCTTTACTGCCCAGATGGCTGCCAAGGCCAGCGTGAACTCTCGGGCGTAGCCTCTGGGTCTGGTGGGATATCCTTTGAACACTGGATTCTAAGAGTCTGGCCGCTTGTGAGTGACTAGTAAGACTAAGTAAGGGGCTGCATCTCGCTGTCGCTCCTGGCGGGAAATCCGTGACGCCTGCGTCGCGAGTGTTTGTCAGTTGGTAGCTGCGACACGTTTGGGACTGTCCGGCCCTGGGGAGACCCTTGGTCGGTGCGGCAGCAGCGAGAGGTGTAGTCTTCTGGATGGGATGAACCTCACTTGCAAATCGGCGGATGCGTCTACGCGCGGGAAGAATTTGCCCCCCCCACCTCCTTTTTTATATACTGGTCAGAACGTTTTTGATAGTTTTCATTGCTAGAACGCGTTATCTTATTCAGTGTATTCAGAGTTCGGAAAAAAAAAGTTACAATGGCTGGACCGCAGAAACTGAAGGCTGAATGTGTGAGGTGTGGAATACACCAATGGGTGACGAACTTCAAAAAAGCCTGCTTCCAAAAGATCAACCACTCCAGCATGTGCCGCTTTTGCGAACTCATGCAGTTTTACGAGAAGCTGGAGGAGAGGGTCCGGCGGCGCGACTCGTCCAGATCGGCTGTTGGAGGTGTGGCAGTCACTGACGAGGCTGTGCCCTCCAACCCGGAGCTCGTTGATGGGATAGCTGCCGTGCAAAGGCGGTCCAGCGATGGAATGGACAGAGCTTGGGATCGCGGAGAAAGGGTAGAGGTGCAACCGGGGGCCAGGGTACAAGATCAGTGTGAGGAATCGCCAGCGACCCACGTGGAATGCACGGAACCGCGGCGCAAGGTGGAGGCGCAAAGAAGGGGCCGATAAAGAAGGGGGCCGATAAGAAAAAGGGTGGGAAGGGCCGATAAAGAAAAAGGGTGGGAAGGGGCCTACTGATGGCCCAAAGAAACCGAAGGATGTAGCTGCCGTCGTGGGTGGTCGGGTGTAAGTGCGGCCGAGTCTATGGGTGGCGACGGTATCGAAAGGTCTCGGGCAAGAAGGCTGCGAATCCGAAGCCCGAGACCCCGTTGCCCCTGTCAGGACCTCCAACCCTTTAGTCTCCTGTGCGCGAAGGAGGAAGACACCGTTTTAATTGGGGACTCGCAGATTAGGGCCAGGAGAAGTACTTTGCTTCTGCAAACAGAAGGAGGAAGGTAAGGTGCTTACCCGGTCGGGAACGGCGCACATAAGGAAGGAATTAGAGAAGCTGCGCGTGGCTAGTCGAGGACTGCGATCGTTGTCCATGCTGGTGGCAACGACCTGTTCCTCAAAGGCGGTAGGGTAGGTTCAACGGAAGGGATCATCACCGAGATCATGTCTTGTGGATGATCTAAAACTTAAGACAGACAGGGCAATGTTGATGGGTTTTTTTACCGCGGATGAGTGCCAGTGATCACGCGCTCAGTAAGGTCATTGGCATCAACGAGAGGGTGCAAGACTTGTGCGTCCGACTGGGCGTGAGGTTTGTTGACTCGTTCGACGCGTTTTCGGGTAGGTGGGACCTGTATCAGAGGGATGGTGTCCACCTCAATGTCAAGGGTAAAGGTGTGCTAGGCACGCTGCTTGACCGGCACCTATACCGTATGGTGAGGTCAACCCCTGGGATTGATGATGGGCCCCCCACCGGGGAGAGATGATGTTGAGCCGGCGGCGGATGTACCTTCACCTGAAGGGTGCGTCCTGGTGGGTGACCCTCCTTCCCCGTTGGAGGGGGCTCAGCCTCCTGCGGAAGTTGCCCCCTCGTTGGTGAAGGGCTCTTCAACTTCCGACAGCCCTGGCAGTTCGGGAAACGGCTCGTGCTGAGGGGCGGTCAGAATAGGGAAGGCTCCCTCCGTGCAGTGCTTTTTAATGCTAGGTCGATCACGAATAAGTTTTGCGAGGAACGGGCGCTCTTAGCATCAGAGTACCAGGATATCGTTGCTATCACCGAGTCCTGGATTCAGACTGATCGTAAGGACTACGTTGGGGAGTTGGAGATTCCCGGGTATAGAATGTTTCACAAAGACCGCACCCGTGGGGAGGGGGGAGGGGTACTAATATACGTGAGGGACACGTTGAGTCCGGTTGACTGCCAATTCCGATCGGAACGGGAGCTGCTTGGCGTCGATCTGAACGTAGGAGGGACGAACTAAAGGTTAATCTTGGCGTACAGACCTCCGCATATTCTCCTAGAGGAGGATACAGCCCTGTACACCGAACTCCGTAGCCTGCTAGGGGATAGGGGGTGTGTAGTTTTAGGAGACTTCAACTGTCGCGGCATAAAGTGGGAAGACAGGACTGCTGATGCTGAAGGGAGGTGGCTAGTTGACTTTGCTGATGAGAACTTCCTCACTCAGTGGGTCAATGAGCCTACACGAGGCGAAAGCGTTCTGGACTTAGTATTCACGACCGAAGATAACCTCGTCACTGGCGTCACCGTTGACGAATCTTTGGGCGGGAGTGATCACGGTCTGATTAGGTTCCGTGTGTGCGTCCCTCGGGTGAAGCGTAGTAACTTGAGAGGCAGTAAGCTCGATCTACAGCGGGCGGACTTTGTTAGCCTCCGGGATAGCGTAGGTGAGATGGGGTTAGAGGTCGGCGGGGATGTTGAGGGAGTGTGGAGTGCATTCCGGGACGAGTTTATGGTGCTGCAGTCTGCTGCCATACCCTCAAAACCGGTCACCCTTGCTTCAACGCAGCCTAAGTGGTTCAGTCGTGACATCGCTTCGGCTATTCGAAATAGGAAAGCCGCGTATAGGAGGGCGAAGGCCAATCGTTCCCATGAGAACACTGAGGCGTATGTCCGCCTGTGTAGGGAAGTGAAGGCGAAGGTTAGGCTAGCGAAACGTAACGAAGAACTACGGGTGGCAAGCCTCTGCAAGGGGAACCCTAAGGAGTTCTTCAGTTATGTTAATAGTAGAAAGCCCATTAGAAGCATGATAGGTCCGTTAAAGGACTGAAGCGGCGTTCTGCAGACGTCCGACGCGGACATCGCTAATGTGTTTAATGAGTGCTTTGCGGGAGTGTTCACCAGGGAGGACAACCGCGTCATCCCCGAGCCAGGCGTCAGGCACGAAGGTGCTGGCCTGGATAGTGTTCTGTGTACCGCGACAGTCGTTGCCGATAGAATAGACAGACTGAACGTGTTTAAGGCTCCTGAGCCAGACGAGTTCCTCCCCAGAGTGTTGCGGGAGGTGCGCGACCAGGTGGCCCCCAACCTGGCTACAGTCTTCAACAAATCGTTGGAGACAGGCCAGGCGCCTGGTGACTGGAGGGAAGCCAACGTGACCCCTATCTTTAAGAAAGGGGATCACGAAAGTCCAGGGAATTATCGTCCTATTAGTCTCACTTCAGTTGTAGGTAAATTATTAGAGGGGATAATAGCGGATAAGATCATTGTCCATTTGGATTCCTACAAGCTGCTTGGGGATTCCGAACATGGGTTTATACGGCATAGGTCGTGTCTCATCAACTTGCTCGAGTTTTTCTACGTCATGTTGAGTGAGTATCATAAGAGTAGGGCGATTGATATACTTTATCTTGACTTTGAGAAAGCTTTTGATAAGGTACCTCACCGCCGGCTAATGACCGAAGTGCGCTCGCTGGGTATCGGTGATGAAGTAGGTGGATTGAAAACTGGCTGAAGAATAGGCGGCACAGGGTTGTAATTAAAGGGGTTAGTTCGGGTTGGGCCTCGGTCACTAGTGGGGTTCCTCAGGGTTCCGTTTTGAGGCCACTGTTTATCATTTACATAAATGATATCGACGGTGGCATCGTCAGTCGGATCGCCAAATTCGTTGACACCAAGCTTGGGGCCAATGTTGGGACGCCTGAAGCGATCGAGCAACTGCGTGCAGACCTACGTAGGATAGGAGAGTGGTCCTAAAAATGGCAAATGCCGTTTAACTTGGGTAAATGCAAGGTGATGCATATTGGCTACGCCAATCCCAAGTCGGACTACTCGATGTTGGGGAGTAATATCGAGGCGACTGATTTGGAAAAGGACTTGGGTGTGCTAATTAGCAGCGACCTTAAGTTTACCAAACATTGCGTAGATGTGAAAAAGAAAGCCCAGAAGCTGTTGGGTTATATGAGGAGGCAATTTCAGTTTCGGAACAAGGAGATTGTGCTCTCTCTGTATAATTCCCTTGTTCGGCCGCACCTGGAGTATGCAGTGCAGTTCTGGTCGCCCACCCTTAGGAAAGATATTGAGAGGCTGGAGCGAGTGCAGGCGAGGGCCACAAAGTTAATCCCTTCCGTTAGACATATGGGCTACAATCGACGGTTACGCGCCCTGAACTTGTTTTCGCTGGAAACTCGGAGGCTGCGCGTTCAACTCATCGAGGTTTTCAAGTTTTTATGCGGGTTCAACGATGTCGATTTTAGAAGCATGTTTAGTTTAAATGATAACCCAACTCGCAACAATGGTTGGAAGTTGGATTTAAAACGGTTTAGGACTAGTGTGTGTGTGGGAATTACTTTACCTATAAGATCTGTGACACGTGGAACAGGTTACTTTCAGAAGTTGTGAACAGCTCCTCTGTGGATCATTTCAAGAAAAAGTTAGATCAAATCTTGCACACTATTTGAGGGTGTAGAAAATTTTCCCTGGCACCCGTTGCCATTGGTACCACCTCGGTATGGGCCGCAAGGCCTTTTGAGGTACTTCTTTTCCTTGTAATTCTCTCTCTCTCTCTGTTTTTCTGTATGGCAATTTATCTGGCTCTTTTTCAGTCTCTTTCAGTTTCTGCCTGTCTGTCTGTATTTAACTCTTTACAGAAGGTTACCAGAGTCTCATTCCATAACATTTGGGAGTGCTATCCTTGACCTGACATGACCCTTCATTAATACCTCCGTTAAACTAACTCGAAACTTTGTTTAACCTGATGTAATCTAGCATAACCTAACCTTATTTTACCTTACTAGTCTACCAGCTGAAACATATAGCGTTGAGTTTCGTTCCACTCATAGAAACACTACTTTTTGTCAACTGCCTTTTATAGCTAATGGCCTCATCTAATTCATATAAAAAAGAAAAACATTCCGCCCAACACGCAACAGTATTTTTGTTACGGACGTCCGAAGTTAGCATAGAGTCCCAAGTGCCACAAACCTTTGGTATTTGTTAACCAAAAGACTTAAAAGTTAAAGGTTCATAAATTTTACTAATTTAAGTGAAAGCTTTTTCACATTTTTACATTTAAAACTTGTTTAAATGCTTTTCCTTAGCTCACTCCACAATATACAGCACCAGAATTTGTTACTCTTATACTAAAGCTAAAAGTAATGGTGAATAGTTTTAGTTCTTAGCGAATATGAAGTCCGTCAGCCGTACGCCGCCTCTTATAGGGTCCCAAACAGCCAGTTGGCTGAGTTGCCAGATAGCGCCATGTATTTAATTTATTAATCAGCCAGAGCTAGTTGGCTTAACAGTCAGTTGGCTTAGAAGGCTGAGAAATACATTGTTTATTATTCCTCCACCATCTCTCTTAGAAAGCTGATAGCAATAATTAATTTAATTAAAGCATATATTCTTCTGTCATCTGTCTTAGAAATAATCATTTAATTAACGCATATATTATTCAGCCAGAGCCATTTGGCTTAGAAAGCTGAGGATTACGTTGTTTATTATTCCATACAATGGGGATATATGTATACGGCTAAATAATACACACACACACACACACACACACACACACACACACACACACAATATATATATATATATATATATATATATATATATATATATATATTTGACTTTTAACCATTCGAACAAAGCATAACAATGGTTTTCCGAAAAGCTGAATTGAATTGATTTGTTAATATTTTTAGAAAGACATTAAGCCTTGACGTTCCTTTCCTATTCTGTAAAGTGACCATATGACCTAAATATGACCGTACGGAGTGCCCACTTTTGGCAGAAAATAAAATGTATTGTCAGAAAAACGACCTTCAGGACAATAGAAATATGCCGGAATTTCGAAGTTTTTTTATTTAGATTTGCTTTCAGAGACACCTGCATATTTCTATTGTCCTGAAGGTCCTTTTTCTGACAATACATTTTATTTTCTGCAAAACGTGGGCACACTCCGTACGGTCATATTTAGGTCATATGGTCACTTTACAGAATAGGAAAGGAACGTCAAGGCTTAATGTGTTTCTAAAAATATTAACATCAATTCAATTCAGCTTTTCGGAAAACCATTGTTATGCTTTGTTCGAATTGTTAAAAGTCAAATATATATATATATATATATATATATATATATATATATATGTGCGTGTGTGTATTATTTAGCCGTATACATACAGGGTGTCCGAGAATTATCTGTACAATTTTTGGCTGTTATTAAAAGTCAACCATGAAGTGTAGAAATTCCAGTGTTGTCCCATTTTACAGAGAAACTCCTTAAGTTTTTTCTGATAACAAGTTTTGACAAGTTTTTTCTTTACAATACGCGGGTGACAGACATTGATGATTTAAAAGCAAGAATCACAGCTGCTATTGAGCGAATTGATGTGGATATGCTGCAGCATACATGGCAACATTTGGATTATCGATTGGATGTTTTGCGAATCACTGATGGTGCACATATCGAATGTTTGTAACAACGTTACTTTAATAAAAGAAACTTTTGAAAATACAGATTCTAAATAATCTTGTTTTAGAATTTTACGTGTGTTATCAAGAATTTTATTAAAAGATGAAATTGTACAGATAATTTTCGGACACACTGGAATTTCTAAAAAACTTGTCAAAACTTGGTATCAGAAAAAACTTAATGAGATTCTCTATAAAATGGGACAAACTGGAATTTCTACACTTCATGGTTGACTTTTAATAACAGCCAAAAATTGTACAGATAATTCTCGGACACCCTGTATATCCACATTGTATGGAATAATAAACAATGTAATCCTCAGCCTTCTAAGCGAACTGATTGTTAAGCCAACTGGCTCTGGCTGAATAATATATGCCTTAATTAAATGATTATTTCTATCTGGCAACTCAACCCTCTAAGACAGATGACAGAAGAATATATGCTTTAATTAAATTAATTATTGCTATCAGCTTTCTAAGACAGATGACGGAGGAATAATAAACAATGTATTTCTCAGCCTTCTAAGCCAACTGACTGTTAAGCCAACAGGCTCTGGCTGATTAATAAATTAAATACATGGCACTATATGGCAACTCAGCCAACTGGCTGTTTGGGACCCTATAAGAGGCGGCGTACGGCTGACGGACTTCATATTCGCTCGGCTTCCAGCAGAGCAAGGATCCCTATTCCGGATCCTTTCTTTTTCTGGCCCTTTGGAGAGTGAGGCGTTCCCTTCCCCACCCATAGAGGCCTTTTAGGTTAGGTATGCCCCTTTGGTGTGTTCAGCTTAGGGGAGAACTTCGCCTTCAAGTTGCATACCCCTTGCAATCCCATTTTGGGGTTGGCAACAAAGGTTGGCGCTCCCCTTTGGGGGGATCAGCTTGGGGGATAACTCCAGGTTGCATTCCCGTTGCAGTCCCATTTCGGGGTTGGCAACAAAGTGGGGCGGGGATTTTTTTTCATGCAACAAGGGGGTGTGGGGGTTGGCAATCTTGCAACATTACGTAATATTATGCAAAATTGCATCTTGCACTCAAGCATTTTGACACTATACTACTAGCGCACGCTGCACCAGACTTCCTACACTTTCTCATTCCTTTTCTGTCCAACTATCTAACGCAAGAGTTAATCGGTATTTTCAATCCTTCAGCTACTCAACTAGTCATCTCTGGAACAATCTTCCTCAGTCCATCTTTCCTCCTGTCTATGACCTCCCATCATTCAACCGCAGAGTGTCTAGACATCTCGAAAACCCTGGACCTTGATTTTGGCTCTCTTCTTCTATGGAGGAGGCGCTGCGGGCATTTGCCCTTGGCCCCTCCTTCCTGCATGCATAAAAAAAAGCTAACTAGAGAAAAATGTAAATTTATGGGTAACTTATCTTATTAAGCTTTGCCTTTTCCGTGAATGTGAAATATATTGTATACAGTTACACTTTGAAATGAGTATAAATCATCATAAATGGTGTTTTTTGTATGTTCAATTTCCTATAAATATAGATTTTGTTTCGTAATGAAATTTAAAGAATCGGTAAGGGAATCATCTAAATTTGACCGATTCCGCCGATGTCAATGTCGATTAATCGGCACACCACTAATATATATGTATAAATTATTTAATTAGGGGCTATTAATCATCTTTTTGTAAAGTTGGGTGTTGTTATTCTAACTCAAAGACGATTCCTTCCCTCAGCTCCCGATGATAGGAATGTACGAAGGTGGTGTGGAAAAGTTCCTAAAGATATCACTGAAGAAGCTCAATTTAGCCTACCTGGATTTGTACCTCATCCACTGCCCCGTCGGGATGAAGGTAAAGGAGACCCTTTTCTTCTCTCCTCACCTTTTCATCTTGCGCATGATGTGAGCCTGTGAGGCTGCATTTAAAGAGGCCAAACTACTCAATGTTTGTTGTGGTTTACTGTTTTTTTACTTTAATTATACTGTAAATTCATTTATTAAGCTTCTATTTGTATTTGCACTCGGTGATTATTTGGGATGAATTAATAAGTGATGTTTTCAATTATTAATTAACTAATTGATGACGTTACTCGAAGGGTAAAAACGACGAAGATGTTTTCCCTTCCGACGGGAAAGGCGGAATCGTTACGGACAACACCACGGATCTCATTGCCATATGGAAGGTTAGTTTGTTGCCTGGGTGGTCTTTCTATACGACCCCCCAGTCCTGGAAATTTATTTAAATTTAAATGAAGGAACGTTCCAATTGAGGGGAAAAGCTCCCCCTCCCCCGCATTTAGGGAAGTAGTATGGGTCAAAAAGGGAGAGTGCAATGTAATTGCAAAATATTAGGTGATGCTGCAAGAGTGCCCCCCCCTTTGTTGCCAGCCCCGAAATGGGACTGCAAGGGGTATGCAACCTGGAGTTACCCCCCAAAGGGGCATACCTAACCTAAGAGGCCTCTATGTGAGAAAAGGGGTTTCGTCACCGCCCAAAGGGCCAGAAAGAGAAAGGACCAGAGGTCCTTGCTCGGCCGGGAGTCGAGCTCATATGACTCCGTCGTCCGCCTCCCGCTCTTTTATAGACCTCTATTCGGCCAGTTGGCTGAGTTGCCAGATTGCGCCATGTATTTAATTTATTAATCAGCCAGAGCCAGTTGGCGTAACAGTCAGTTGGCTTAGAAGGCTGAGGATTACATTGTTTATTATTCCATACAATGGGGATATATTTATACGACTAAATAATACATATATATATATATATATATATATATATATATATATATATATATATATATATATATATATATATGTATTATTTAGTCGTATACATATATTCCCATTGTATGGAATAATAAACAATGTAATCCTCAGCCTTCTAAGCCAACTGACTGTTAAGCCAACTCGCTCTGGCTGATTAATATATGCTTTAATTAAATGATTATGTCTATCTGGCAGCTCAACCCTGTAAGACATGACAGAAGAATATATGCTTTAATTAAATTAATTATTGCTATCAGCTTTCTAAGACAGCTGACGGAGGAATAATACACAATGTATTTCTCAGCCTTCTAAGCCAACTGACTGTTAAGCCAACTGGCTCTGGCTGATTAATAAATTAAATACATGACGCTATCTGGCAACTCAGCCAACTGGCCGATTAGAGGTCTATAAAAGAGCGGGAGGCGGACGACGGAGTCATATGAGCTCGGCTGGTCCTTTCTCTTTCTGGCCCTTTGGGTGGTGAGGAAACCCCTTCCTCATAGAGGCCTCTTAGGTTAGGTATGCCCCTTTGGGGTTCGTCGGGCTAAATCTAAAATTAAATATAACCTCATCTCTCAGTGGTTTCGTATTATCTTTAATAAGTGTTTCAAAAGTGTTTCAATCTTCGTATTATCTTTAATAAGTGCTTCAAAAGTGTTTAAATCGATGAATTTAAGCGTTTATGAACAAAATCTAAAACTACCATTTATTTATTGGTCAGGAAATGGAAAAAATGGTTCACCTTGGTCTTACGAAGTCTATCGGTGTTTCCAACTTCAGCGTCAAACAGATGAGGAAGATGAATGCAATTGCGGAAATCTCCCCGACAGTGAATCAAGTAATTGCAATGCATAGTTTGTTAATTGATAATAAACTGGAGTTTTTTTTTTGTTTTTTTCCAATAAAGTTACCCCATCGTCAGAATAACTGTAGTTTTTGAATCTGGTGAGGTAGTATTGTGTTTGCTTAACTAGGATTTTCTTTGTTCTAACGTATGTCTTGGTCTGACAGTGTTCCAGTCGAGTTTTGAAGAACAGTTCGTATCCGTTATGTAGCAAGGTGGGAGATGCTCACCCTGCAAGAAGTGACTTAAACTAACCTTTGCTGCCCTATAGCAAGGGATAACAAGGGATAACAAACCAAGTCTTTAAATCTCCGTTTCATCCTTTCTAGTTTGAGATGAATGCCTGTTTCCAGCAAAAGGAATTAGTCGAGTTTTGCAACGAAAACAATATTGTGGTCACGGCGTACGCGCCTCTCGGCTCTCCTGGCAGAAATACCCTTCCCGAAGAGTAAGTCCTTTTAAAAGGGATTTCGTTCTTTAAAAACCTTTTATATAAAGGTTTAAATCCAATAAAAAAAAATCCTTAAAAATGAGATTATACCCTTTAAAAGTCCTTTAAATAGAGGATGAGGTCTTTTAAAAACCTTTAACATAGGGAATTAGGTACTTTAAAAATTCTTTAAATAAGGGATGAAGTCCTTTAAAAATCATCTTTTCAATCAGATAGTATGTCTCTTAACCCTTTAATTGAAACGTTACCAATTTGTAACATTCGTCCTCAAAGGGTTAAATCATTTGATGTAAGTACTCTTTGAGTCTCCTCAAATATTTTTGCACGAGTCTAATCAAATCTTTAAAAATACTTTAAAGAAACTCGCTGAAATTAGAATTAAGTAATTTAAACAAAAACACTTAAAACGTATTCATGTTAGCGATTAAATCCTATATAATTAAATCCTATATAATCCTATATAATTAACTCCTATATAATCCTATATAATTAAATCCTATATAATCCTATATAACTGAATCCTATATCATCCTATATAAATAACTTGCAATCTGATTATAGGATTAATCCTAAACCTATAACTTCATATGGCTTCATATTAAGAAAATACAGGGTGTGTATAAAATAACGCGAGTTTAGAGCCAAATCCAATTTGAATTATATTAACGCGAGTGAACATGGCCAAGTAATATTTATTACATGTACTTTATAACAACTGTATAGTCGATTTAAAAAACAAGTTGAAACTAGTTTAAACCAGTTCAAATCGGATTTGTTTCTTCACTTGCGTTACTTTATACACACCCTGTAGTTACGAATCGAGTAACTTTCCTGCAAGAAACGACAGAAGAGCCGTTAAAAACCATTCGTCGACTTCTCTGTACATTTTGCTTTGTCGTTTTTCATCGTCGCGTACGTTAAGCAGAGAACCCTCTTCGACACAAATTATTGGGATAAGGTCATTATAAAGCTGTTTTGGCTCCCTAAGTGGTCGTTTTAACGTACGAACTTATAAAGGAAGAATTTTGTTTCATCTTTTTTTTTTAACAGGAAGGAGGGGCCAGGGGCGAATGCTCACAAGAACTCCTCAACCCCCCCCCCACCAATAGAAGAAGATAGCCAAAATGAAGATCCAAAGTTTTCGATATGTCTGGATACTATGCGTTTGAAAGATTGGAAATCATTGACAGAGGGAAGGGTGGACTGAGGAAGGTTGTTCCAGAGCTGACCGGTTGAGTAGATAGAAGATTGAGAATACCGATTAACCCTTGCATTAGAGAAGTGGACAGAAAAGGAATTAGAATGTGTAGAAAGTGTGGTACTGTGTGTTCTCCTTAAAGGAGGAGGCATGCAGCTAGAGAGTTCAGAAGAGCAGTGCCTATTATAATAGCCATAGTAAAGAGAGTGAGGCAACGTTGCTGCGAAGAGAGAGGGATTGAAGACAATCAGTAAGAGGCGAGGAACTGATGAGACGAAAAGCCTTTGGTTCCACCCGGTTAAGTAGGGCTGTGTGGGTTGAGCCACCCCACACTGTACTCCATACAGTGGCGGAAAAGACCCCTGTACAGAGATAGCAATTGAGTAGGGATGAAGAAACAGCGGAGCCGGTACAGCACACCTAACTTCATAGAAGCTGTTTTAGAAAGATCACTAGAAAAGGATTGCTGAAGATAAGGGGTTAGTCGTGTGAAAGATTGTGACAAGTAGACAGATGAAGAACCTGGTTTTTTTTTTGAGGTACAGAAGCCACAAAGTTTTCCCTACCAAAATCGGAGAGAGTAGAAAGATCAGAGGTCAGATGCACCATATCTGTCTCACGCGAATCATGGAGTAACTGTTGGGAGGGACGCTTTGTGAAGCGGGTGGAGGAGTGAAGGGTGGAATCATCAGCATAGGACAAGAAGTGCGACTTAAAAGATCAATAATAAATAAAAGGAGAGTGGGTGACACGACAGAACCCTGAGGAACACCACTATTAGCTATTGGAGAAAAACAGTGTCCATCTACAACCGCAGCTATAGATCGGCCAGAAAGGAAATCAGAGATGAAGGCACATATAGAAGGATAGAAACCGAAGGAGGACAATTTGGAAATTAAGATCGCCAGTAGATCGTCCCTTGCGGATCCCATACTGACGATCTGAAAGAAAATTGTAAGAGAGAGGTGCTTAAGAATCTTCTATTAAGGATAGATTCATAAACTTTGGAAATGCAAGAAATCAAAGGAATTGGACGATAGTTGGAGGGTTGAGAGCAGTTACCCTTCTTTGGGACAGACTGAATGAAAGCGAAGAAAAAGTACCAGATGAAAGCCAAAATCGAAAGTGTTTGCCTAGGTAGGATGTCAACACAGAAACACAGTTCTTAAGAACAACAGGAGGCACACCATCAGGACCGTACGCCTTCCTAGAGTTGATCTCAGGTAGGGCAGAAAAAATATCTTTAAAGGAGATTCTAAGTTCATATGTAATTAAGTCAGAGGTAGGAGAAGGTGGAGGAACAGCACCGGAATCGTCCGGCGTTGAGTTGAAGGCGAAAGTTTGATCCAAAATTTGAGCTTTATCAGGAAAAGAAACGGCAACTGAGCCGTCGGAATGGAAAAGAGGAAGGGAAGAAGAAGTAAAGTTGTTGGAGAGATTTTTGACTAGCTGCCAGAAAGAGCGAGAAGAATTAGAATTAGATAGGTTTTCACATTTTTGTCTGATGAAGAAATTTTTGGCGAGTCGAAGAACAGATTTTGCACGATTCCAGGCAGAAATACAAGCTGAGTGAGTTACAAGGAGTTACAAGGAAAAGAAGTACCTCAAAAGGCCTTGCGGCCCATACCGAGGAGGTACCAATGGCAACGGGTGCCAGGGAAAATTTTGTACACACTCAAATAGTGTGCAAGATTTGGTCTAACCTTTTCTTGAACTGATCCACAGAGGAACTGTTCACAACTTCCGAAGGTAACCTGTTCCATGTGTCACAGATCTTATACGTAAAGTAATTCCCACACACACTAGTCCTAAACCGTTTCAAATCCAACTTCCAAGTTCCACCCATTGTTGCGAGTTGGGTTATCATTTAAACTAAACATACTTCTAAAATCGACGTCGTTGAACCCGCGTAAGAGTTTGAAAACCTCGATCAGTTGACCGCGCAGCCTCCGAGTTTCCAGCGAAAACAAGTTCAGGGCGCGTAACCGTCGATTGTAGCCCATATGCCTAACGGAAGGGATTAACTTTGTGGCCCTCGCCTGCACTCGCTCCAGCCTCTCAATATCTTTCCTGAGGGTGGGCGACCAGAACTGCACAGCATACTCCAGTTGCGGCCGAACAAGGGAATTGTACAGTGAGAGCACAATCTCCTTGTTCCGAAACTGAAATTGTCTCCTGATATAACCCAATAGTTTCTGGGCTTTCTTTTCCACCTCTACACACTGTTTCGTAAACTTAAGTTCGCTGCTAATTAGCACACCCAAGTCCTTTTCTAAATCAGTCACCTCGATATTACTACCCAACATCGAGTAGTCCGACTTGGGATTGGCGTAGCCAATGTGCATCACTTTGCATTTACCCAAGTTAAACGGCATTTTCCATTTTTCGGACCACTCTCCTATCCTACCTAGGTCCGCACGCAGTTGCTCGATCGCTTCGGGCGTCCCAACATTGGCCCCAAGCTTGGTGTCATCAGCGAATTTGGCGATCCGACTGACGATGCCACCGTCGATATCATTTATGTAAATGATAAACAACAGTGGCCCCAAAACAGAACCCTGAGGAACCCCACTAGTGACCGAGGCCCAACCCGAACTAGCAACTTTAATTACAACCCTCTGCCGCCTATTCCTCAGCCAGTTTTCAATCCACCTACCTATTTTTAGCCGGCGGTGAGGTACCTTATCAAAGGCTTTCTGAAAGTCGAAATAAAGTATATCAATCGCCCTACTCTTATCATACTCACTCAACATGACGTGGAAAAACTCGAGCAAGTTGGTGAGACATGACCTATGCCATCTAAACCCATGTTGGGAGTCCCCAAGCAGCTTGTAGGAAACCAAATGGTCAACGATCCTATCCGCTATTATCCCCTCTAATAATTTACCTCCAACTGAAGTGAGACTAATGGGACGATAGTTCCCTGGACTTTCGTGATCCCCTTTCTTAAAGATAGGGGTCACGTTGGCTTCCCTCCAGTCACCAGGCACCTGGCCCATCTCCAACGATTTGTTGAAGACTGTAGCCAGGTGGGGAGCCACCTGGTCGCGCACTTCTCGCAACACTCTGGGGAGAAACTGGTCTGGCCCAGGAGCCTTAAACGCGCTCAGTTTGTCTATTCTATCGGCAACGACTGTCGCGGTACATCTAACACTATCCAGGCCAGCACCTTCGTGCCTCACGCCTGGCTCGGCGATGACGCGGGTATCCTCCCTGGTGAACACTCCCGCAAAGTACTCATTAAGCACATTAGCGATGTCCGCGTCGGAGGTCCGCAGAACGCCGCTTCCGTCCTTTAACGGACCTATCATGCTTCTAATGGGCTTTCTACTATTAACATAACTGAAGAACTCCTTAGGGTTCCCCTTGCAGAGGCTTGCCACCCGTAGTTCTTCGTTACGTTTCACTAGCCTAACCTTCGCCTTCACTTCCCTACACAGGCGGAGAGAGAGAGAGAGAGAGTCAGGAGTTGGATGGTGACGGTACCTTCTGAAAGCCCCCTCTCTGTTGCGGATAGCATTAGAACAAGCAAAGTTAACTCAAGGTTTTTTTGCATTAGAAGCCAGAAGTGGGAACATTTATGATCCCTTTCCCAGGGGACTCCGAGGCTCTTGAAGATAATCGCGTTTTTTTTTTAAATTTTGAAAAGATTCTGTCCTGTGTAAGTTGCATGTATGTGTAGTGAGAAATAGGGAGAGAAGTATGTGTTTCAGAGCATGCTGAACTGCTCATAGGGTAGATGAGACCCGGAAAATGATCAGATAAAGAGGACAGTGACAGGAAAAACGGGGATTCCAGCACTCTATGATACCCGCCTAACATCCCCTCCCTCCGATTACTTTCCTGGTTGATTGGTATCTACAAATAACTATAGAAAGTTAATTAACTAGGGTCTCTGTAAATGATATAATTAACTAAAACGTACCCAAAAGAATTTTGAGGGTCAAAGATCCATTGAGAATTTCTAAAGTCAAAATGGCAAATTGGGTTTACTGATTCCTTCTCATACTTCCCATTCTCATTTAACCTAACTTATCTAACCCAACGTAAATTTATTTAATTTAACCTAACTCACGAGGAAAATAGGAAACCCTAGGATTAAAATGGAAGTGGGAAGCAGTGGAACACGATAGAGTACAAAGCTTTTTTGTTACCAAAGATGCGAAAATGTTAACTGAAAAATATAATAAACATTTGTTTATTAATGGGTAGCTCAGTGGTTACGATGGAGGACTCCGAGTGGTGTGTCGCTGGTTCGAACCCGGTCGCTGGCATCGTGTTCCTGCTTTATGCTCTGGCTCAGGTGACCGTTAGGGCGTACTCACTCCCACGTTGTGGGGAAATGAGCTTCTTGGATTTTATCTTATTTACCAACAAAATTTTAAAAAAACATTAGATCTTCGACATTTCGGGGCAAGCAAGAGTCATCTTCAGACAGGTTTCGGTCAGACTTCCTGAAGATGAATCTTACAGTAGAGGTTGAGTCTAAACAACAGATGTGTCAGAAAAAATTACTTTTTTTCCCTCGTATGTTGATTTTGCATTGGGTTTTATAACCAATAGTCTAATGCACTGTAACCTATCTGTAACCACTGTAACCTATACTATTCAGAGTATTCTTGCTTTACAGTACAAAAAATGATGCCAAAAGTGCCCTAATTTGTTAAAGAACCCTGTAGTACGGCTGATAGCCGGTAAGCACAAGGTGACTTCTGCGCAGGTGCTCATCAGATACTTGATTCAGAAGGGAATTGTCGCAATTCCAAAGAGCGTGAATCCAGACCGTATTAAGTCAAATATGGAGGTAAGTATTTATCTTGAGTCTTTTGATGTGAAGACTCAAAATATTCTTTATAATTCATTTGGGTTTCAGTATTCCAGTGACCGATTCTTTAGTCTCAGAATAATCTGTAACTATAATAGGTCAGACTTGCAGACTTGATCTACGAAAATGCTTTTTCAGACAGTGTGGTAGACTTGCCATATGATGTGGTAAACAGTAGCTCTTTAGTTAATTTTAAGAAAAATTTGGACACTTTCATGAATGAAAAGAGAGTTTGTAGATTGTAAGTAGTGTGTGTTTTTGGCTTGGTTTGTGTGGGCTACTTTAGTTGCTTTGTGGATAGTTGTACGTTAGCTGGCTGGCTTGAGATTGATGTTTGGCACAATTTTTATTATGGAATATAGCTCATGACTTGGATAACCTTGATAGGCCTTGTTGGCGTCATGTTTTTCGAATGAAATATAATGCAATTACTATTCTGACAATATACTGTTTATACTGTGTCTCTCAATCTCAGCAAGGAAAAAAAAAGTTGGTTAGCAGCACTGGTTTGAATTCTTCCTGGAGCCAATTCGTCACCTATCTAACCTATTTACCTTTGTAATTACTATTTGACGTCTTCTTCAGGTGTTCAACTTTACTTTGGACGAAGTCGACAACGCTGCTTTGCTGATGCTTGACCGGGGCGACGAAGGGAGATCTTTCACGTTCTGCTATTTTCCAGGGTTAGTAGGTGAAAACTGTCGAATTATAGAGTGGGCAATTACGGGGCTAAAATAAGAAACAGACCGGTTCTTTCCCAAGTCAGTATAACAAGTGGGGACCTAGCGGGAAACGCGACAAGCTCGTTTCTAATATTACTCCAAAACGACCTTTCGCGGTTGGAGGACAACAGCAGACCGACTATCCAAGTTCCAACCAAGTATCCATTACCTAGCTTTTTACACAACCATTCACCCAGCCTACAAACTCGAGTAGAAATCGAGGTTGGGTAGGTTGGGGGAGTAATAATTCCCCCTGAAAAAATGGTAGATAAGCAGATAAAGGTCAATTTTTTTATACCTCAGCCAAAAGATTGAATCTTGTAGATGAGGTCATTCTTCAATTATGTAAAAGTACAGTATCTTCACATTTGAGACCAAAATGTGTGTCATAAAATACTATGAAATCAATACTGAATTAAAAGTAATATTAATTTATTAATTAATTAAAAGTAATATTAATTTATTAATTAATTAAAAGTAATATTAATTAATTAAAAGTAATATTAATTTATTGATTAATTGAAAGTATCTTTCTTTCGTTTACAGAATAAAGGAACACCCCGAAAACTTTGTTTAAAAATCTCCAAGCAAGAATTACTTGTATTTTGTCAACCATGCTAACAAATTTAACAGCAACAGCAATAACAATAACATTAATAAAAAAAAACCCTGTGATTATTTTAATTACTATAAACAACCATTTAACTGCTTTATTGTTCAAAACTGTCCAATAATAACACGTTATACACCGTGCCAACATTTATTATTGCAATCGCATTTTGCCAACAGCATTGTTTTTTGAAAGTTTATTTGATCCACATAATCTGAGTACTCGTATGCACCTTTTTCACAAGTAGGTAAAAAGTAATATCCATGTCTCATCTCGCCCATAGACGTGAAGGGTAGAGGGCCCGAGCTTGAGCTATCTTCGCTTCGTCGTGACGTAAGAAAGAGAAAAGACAACCGCCCAGCTCTAGAGTCCAGTGGTAGGCAACCTTTTTTGAAACTGGGTCAGTTTGATTTATTGGTAATTTGATAATGGGTCAGTGTTCCAAATTTAAGTAAAAATACACTATTTTGGGGACATTTTAAAATAAAAAAACACTTCGTGTATGTAATAACGTGGGGGGTGTTAGACCCCGTTAGGCATAAGGTTATTAAATAGACAATAAAGGTATTTACAGGTGCTTTGATTTAGATCTTCTTTAGGGCCTATCATAGGTGCCAGCGTCCCACAACAACCTACTTAGTTTTCAAACTGATATAATAATTAGAGAACTTCAACTACTTTCCTTATGCACTTTAGAAACATCACCAAATTAAACTTAGCACCAACGATTTAGTCAGATACAAAAACACTTGCTGGTTTAGCCAGCCCATTAACCAAACAAACCGCGTTCCGCTGTTTATCTTTTTTGTGTTGCTATTCAGCTTTCTTTTAGTGACTTTTAGACTCGTGTGTATATATATACACACCACACCACACGTCACCTCACTCCTCCCCTACAAGTTGAGTCTGTGAGGGGGGTGAGAGACCCTAGACGACCTGCGGAGTGGGGTTGATGTAGTAAATAGGTGCAACCTGCATGGGCGAGCGAATTGAACCATTTTCAGGAGGATCGGGTCTCTCTTCCGGAAAACGCTGGTCATCATGCAATTCACGTTCCCATATCTGGTCCTGATGGCGTTTAATAGAACAACCATCTTCTAGTTGGCACTTGAAGGAAACAGGGCCCGTTCTCTCCTGCACCGTTGCAGGAGCCCATTTTGGTCCAGCCCCATAATTGCGAATCATAACTGGATCATTAGGTTGCGCTTCTATAACTCTCCTTTTTTTTTTTTAGTGTCATGATACAACTTCTGTTTTTCCTGATGGCGTATCACTCGTTGTTGTAACGTTTCGTTTGGACGTAACAGATCGAAAACTGAACGAATTCCCCGGCCAATCACGAGTTTAGAAGGACACCCCGCCATCGTTCTGTGAGGTGTTAGTCGATATTTAAACAAAAATTTATCCAACACTACTTGCATTTCCTCCCATGAGAATGACGCAAGGCCGACTTGAAAGTACGGGCCATGTTTTCCGCGAAACCGTTAGTAGACGGGTGAAAAACATTAGACCGGACATGTCTAATGTCATTTATGGGGACAAAAGAACGAAATTCCTCACTGGTAAAACAAGTACCATTGTCGGAAGCCAGAACTATGGGTAAACCCCATCGAGCGAAACACGAACGGCGTAAACGAATAGTAACACCCAAAGTCGTGGAAGTGGTTGGAAAAATTTCCACCCACTTAGAGTAGGCGTCCACAATGACTAGGAAATAGATATTATTTATAGGACCTGCATAGTCAATATGGATCCTATGCCAAGGTATAGTAGGCCATTCCCACGGATGAAGTGGATTTTTCCTTGGGAGAGCTCTGTTCTCTAGACAGTTTTGAAAGGAACGAACCGATGATTCGAGTTCTCCATCTAAACCGGGCCACCAGAAATAAACTCTCCCCAGCTTTCAGTTTTGTTGCACACATGTGTTGAACGTGAAGTTCCTTTACTAAATCCGACCTCCCTTCATTCGGAATTATCACTCTGTGGCCCCATGAGAGAGAGCCATTTTGGATTGAGAGTCCAGACTGACGTTGATAAAAAGGCTGTAATTCACTCTCAACCTTAGTAGGCCAACCAACTGAGCAGTAATGGATGACCCTAGACAGAATAGGGTCTGATTTTGTCCACTGCTCTATCTACTGCAGTTACTGGAGTGGAGTCCAAAAACTCCACTAAGTGAACCCATTCTGTACGTATAGGTACGCATTGATTTGGATTTTCTAAAGGCAACCTACTTAGAGCATCAGCCGTACCTAGAAATTTGCCTGACCGATGTACTAATTCAAATTTATAGGCTTGTAGAGTCAGTGCCCATCGTTGAATCCTACCTGAGGCCATAACCAATATTTTTAGTAGGTGAAAATAAACCTAAAAGAGGCTTATAGTCACTAATTAGACCTAAAAGAGGCTTATAGTCACTAATTAGACCTAAAAGAGGCTTATAGTCACTAATTAGACCTAAAAGAGGCTTATAGTCACTAATTAGTTTGAATTCATGACCCCATAGATAGAAATGAAATTTCTCTACTGCAAATACTAAGGCTAAGGCTTCACGTTCAAGTTTTGCATATTGCCTTTTAGTCTCAGTTAGTGTTCTAGAAGCAAAACAGATAGGCCTTTCTACACCATCAATGTGGTGAGATAACACTGCCCCAATTCCATAAGAACTGCTATCCACTGAAACTACGAGAGGAAGTTTAAGATCATAATGCACTAGGGGAGAGGACTTTAGTAGTACGTCCTTTGAAGCCTCAAATGCTTCCTTTTGGGTTTTCTCCCATCCCCACTGTTCCCCAGATCATAACTTATTTAGGCGTTTAAGGAAAGTCGATGCATTAGGCAAAAATTTCCTATAAAAGTTTAGGAGACCTAAATAAGCTTGTAACTGTGTGATATTTTGTGGAGGTGGTGCATTTTTTATTGCTTCTAGTTTATCCACTGTTGGATGAATGCCTGAGGCATCTATGCGGAACCCCAAATATGAAACCTCATTAGTGACCCAAGAACACTTCTTTTTTTAGCTTAAATCCGGCATCCCGGAGTCTTTTCAGAACTGTTGTTAATCTAGTTAGGTGTTCTTTTTTAGATGAACCTGAAATGAAACGAGGACATCATCTAGAAAGCAAAGTACACCCGGAATGTGACCTAGAACTTGGTCCATTGTTCTCTGAAAAATATCCGGAGCCGATGCTATTCCATAGCATAGCATATTGTACCTATATTGGCCTCGGTGCGTATTCATGATAGTTAGCTCTTTAGAATTTTCCTCTAAACTTAGTTGAGCATAGGCTTGGGACATATCTAGTTTTGTGAAATATTTTTCCCCAGCAAGAGAGCTAAATAACTCACAGGCTTGGGTATAGGGTAGCTATCTAGAAGAACTGCTCTATTTGCTGTTGAACAGTAATTCCCACATAACCGCACTGAGTTTGTGGGTTTTAGTACAGGAACTACAGGGGCAGCCCAATTAGCGTGTGACTGGTTCGATAATTTTATCTTTGAACAGCCTATCAATTTCTAAATCTACCTTCTCCCGCAGTACATGTGCAACTGAACGAGCCTTAAAAACTTTTGGAGTTTCATTAGGGTCTACCTCTATACAGACCTGATGGTACTTTAGTTTGCCTACTTCAGGGCCAAAAAGAGAAGAAAACTCCGTTAACAATGAGTCAGATGGATATGCGAGTGTATGCACATCTGCCTGACCCTAGGCAATTTCAAAGCATCAATCCAATCACGACCTAGTAGAGTAGGCCCTTGCTCATCCACCACTAAAAGAGTTAGGGGATGTGACAAAGTTTTCTTGTTGAGTGTAACTGTGATGGATGCTTCTCCACAAATAGGTATTTGTATGTTACCATATTTTTTTAGTATTGTTTTAGATGCATGTAGTTTAGGTGTATTTTTGAAAGTTTTGTCAAAACTGTTTTAGACATGACAGTTCGGGCAGCACCTGTATCTAGTTCTAGAGGAACTGTAATTCCATTTGGGCCTACATCTACAGCAGTGGTGTAGTCGTAATTTCTTCAGTGGGGTAACGCAACAACAATTTTTCTTATATAGCGTTTCTATAAAATTCTACAGCGTTTTTACATTTTATGTACATTCCCCAAAACACGTTGAAATTGAAGGGGTTAGGAAAGAAATATAGTTAGAAAGAGTATGTATTACAAAAATGTTCAGTAGAAACAGCAAAAGATATAAAAATATAAAGTAAAATAAAACCAGTAGGTAACGCTAAAAGTAAAATAAAACCAGTAGGGTAACGCTAAAAGTAAAATAAAACCAGTGGGGTAACGCCGTTACCTTGCGTTACCCCCGGACTACACCACTGATCTATAGTATATGGACCTGTATTATCACCACTTTGCTGCTCATAAAATAGGTACTCCACTTCAATGTTCGAAGTATTTCCATTTGGAGGATTACCACTAAAAATGTTATAATTAGAATTTTCACCCCTTGTTTTCTTTGAAAAACAAACTTTAGCTATGTAGCCTATTTTACTACAGTTTCGGTCTTTTTTCCAATGGTGTTTTCCACACCCAGTACATGGCTTGGAAGGCTTTTCCTCCTGTTTAGCGTTCGAATTAGTAGGTTTAGTAGTATTTGCCGCATACCTTTTATTTGTTTGTCTAGTAGGTTTATTAGGTCTGCCAGGCCTAGAAGATTTAAAGCTATTTACGTATTGGGCCTTACTACTGTGACTGCCAAAAGCTCTAACATCTTTAGCAGCTATTTCTACAGGTCTGACTAAAAGTTAGGGCTGGTATAGCTAATAGGGTTCTCTGGATAGACTCCTCTTTGAGACCCATTACAAACCTATCTCTTAGCATTTCGTCTAATTTGTCCCCAAATTTACAAGTACGGCTATAGGCTTTTATACCTGCAACAAACTCTGCAATGCTTTCATTCGCAGTCTGATGCCTCGAATAAAATTTGAAACGTTCATAGATGAGAACGACTCGGGTTTGTAGTGATTGGTTAGGGCCTGTACTAATTCAGTATAGGTGCAAATAATAGGCTAAATAACGTGAAATAGGTTAGGTAGGGTTTAAATTTGATCTAGTTACTCCCCAGTTAGGGCTGAATAGGAAATTGGGATCAAATGTAGAATTCGGACCCCAGCCTTCTTTAGTTAGCTTTATAAGGCTAACTAACGAAAATATCATGACCTAACCTAACCAATCGTCAAGGGCGTACAGTTAACCTAACGACTGGTTAGGTTAGGTCGTGATATTTTCGTTAGTTAGCCTTATAAAGCTAACTAAAGAAGGCTGGGGTCCGAATTCTACATTTGATCCGGAAATTGTATTAGAGTTAGGGCTGAGTAGGAATTAGTATTAGAGTTAGGCCGGCGGGACCTAAGCTATAGTACGGTAGCTTACCAACACAAGCCAACCAAATCGAACGACCCACACTAGGCTAGGCTACATCCAATTTTCCAAACAACCAAATAAATCCCATCCTCGTCGCCAAATGTAATAACGTGGGATGTGTTAGACCCCCGTTAGGTATTAGATTATTAAATAGACAATAAAGGTACTTACAGTTGTTTGATTTAGATCTTCTTTAGGTCCTATCATAGATGCCAACATTCCACAACAACCTACTTAGTTTTCTAACTTTACTAATTTAGAAGCTATAGACATTACCCCTAACTGATATAATAATTAGACAACTTCAACTGTTTTCCTTATGCACTTTAGAAACATCACCAAATTAAACTTAGCACCAACGATTTAGTCAGATACAAAAAACATGCTGGTTTAGCCAGCCCATTGACCAAACAGACTGCGTTCCGCTGTTTATCTTTTTGTGTTGCCATTCAGCTTTCTTATAGTGACTTTTCCCTTTAGTAACTTTTAGCTATATACATATATATACACACACGTCACCTCAGTGTAATAATATTTATTATTTATATATACTGCAATTGACCCGCGGGTCACGGTCTAGAGTCTAGATAGTAATGATCGAACCCACGATTCGGCAGAGTCTTGGTACTGTCGGGCAGCGCCTTAACGATCCAATATTTTCCAAACTTTATGTTACGACGACCCCGCCCCTCCCCATCACAGGCCTGCGAACAGGGCCGCCGCTTCCATTAGGCGAGGTTAGTAAATGCTAAGGGCGCCAAAGATCTGGGGGGCGCCAGCGCCTCCCGCCTGTGCACGTCTGATAGTATTATGTAAGAACAACATGGAAAAAATAATGAAGGAATGAGAAGCATAGACAAATGATGAAAGGTTGTACGACGTATGTACACCAGTTTAGCTTGACTGATATTTACATAATTAACTTATTATCTTATTGGGTCATTATAGAACTTTCACTATCACGACCTTTAACCCTTTAGGGACGGGAGTCGTAAATAAGCGATTTAAAAATGTTGCGCGCACAGACGGGAGTCGTCAATAAGCGACTCGGCTTATTTACGGCTTAATATGAGTTCCGGAGTCGTCAATAAGCGAATAACTGTTTTTATGTGACATATGCCCTTCTTGCTTGGAAAAAACAGTAGATATGTCCTTTTTGCACGCATATTTTAGCACTTTTGAGCGTTCTGATTTGTTACTACATAAGTTATGTTATAATGTTATAATGTTTCAGACCAACAAAGACCCTAGGATCCACTCATGGCTGGTCTACCTAACTGTGTTCGTAATCGTGTATTGTGTATGTCCTCCGTGGTGGCGGAGGGGACCTACAATTTTACGTGGGTTCCGAACCACAAGAACATAAGAAATTTATGTAAAAACTGCCGGTAAATTGGCAACGACCAATTTTTACGAAACTAAATAATTATCAATTTAAAACTAATTAATTATCGATTTAAAACTAAAGATAGAATTTCTGGATCCAGAGGATCAAGTCATAATAGACTACTATCCACAAATGTTACACTCTATATCTATTTATAACGGACATGCAAATATATCAGATCCAAAAATCCAGTCAATTTCATTACGGTATCCATCAAGTCACGGTCCATATCGATTGCGGACCAAGTCAAAAATTTACAAACCATATATATTACAATATATACACTTACGAGGAAAAGTGTAGGTGTGGCTGTAAAGACTGTACAGTAATGTAGAAATGTGTGTGCACCCATTATGGGTCTCCCATTTAAAGGTGTTTGTAGGGCAAGTGAAGATCATGAGTTTTTCAATACCTCACAGTACTATGGGGGGCACCGCTCGGCAGAGGAATCTCTTTAAATGGGGTGTGTAAGGACAGAGAGTATCCCCTAACCCAAGACGCTGCCTCCCTATATCCCACAACACTTGTGTTGAGCTGTGGGATCTATCCCCACAAAGCCTTAATTTTACTACCTTAAACTATACCCTTTTATCAACATGCGCGTCTAATCGATTTTTAAACATGTTTATAGACGTGCTACTAATTACTTCTACCGGCAAACTATTCCAGGTATTTACTATTCTATGCGTAAAAAAGTTTTTCGCAACTGCTGTCTCGAACCTTCTACTTGTCAACTTACACCCGTTATTTCTAGTCCTATTATATTGAGATATTCGAAAAAGCTATCTCTATCTACGTTATCAAACCCATTCCTAATTTGAAAACCTGGATTAGATCACCCCTTAACCTCCTAGTCTCGAGAGTAGTCAATTTTAACTCCTTAAGCCTATCCTCGTACGACTTTGACCTAAGAGACGGAATCATCTTAGTTGCTCGTCTTTGAACTCTTTCGATTTTGTCTATATCTTTGCGCATATGCGGATTCCAAAATTGGACCGCGTACTCCAAATGGGGTCTAACTAATGATTTATAAAGAGGAACTATAATATCGCGCGATTTGTACTCAAAATTTCGAGCTATAAAACCTAACACTTTGTTCGCCTTATTGACCGCTGCTGTACTTTGTTTCGCTACTTTTAAATCACCAGTGACTATAACTCCTAAATCTTTTTCCTGCTCTACGCTTGTTAAATCTTTCCCTGACATACTATACGCAAAATTACCGTTACGCGAACCTATATGCAAAATTTTGCACTTATCCACGTTAAATCTCATTTGCCATGTGACTGACCAATCAACGATTTTATTCAGATCTTCCTGAATTTTACCTCTATCTTCGTCATTAATCGCCCTACCACCCAGCTTCGTGTCATCCGCAAACTTTGAAACTGTACCGACTAGGCCGACATCTAAATCGTTAATATATATAAGAAAAAGCAAGGGACCCAATCAATGTTCCCTCTAATTTTTTTTAGTCCGTGTGCGCAAGAATTTTCGTTGTGCATACATTTAGATTCATGGTGAAAAATTGTGCAAACTTTTCTGAATGCTATTATCTTCAAATGAAATATATATAAATATTAAATATTTAATAAATATTATTTCCATAAGGTGATAGCTCGATCATTACGGTACTATTAAATGGATATTAAAAAACTGTTTACAATATTATATATTCTTAAAAAAGAAAACATTTTATCCATTCTAAAAATATGAATAAAATAAAAAATAGTAAAATAAAATTCAACAAAATAAAGAAATAAAATAAAAATAACATTAATTGAAAATGACTATTTTAGTTATCATTTCTCAAAACAATTTTTAGCATTTAGCAATTTAAAATAGACTATCAAGATTAATACATGATTTTATCCATTCACAAAATAGAAATAAATAAAAAAAATATATATTTTTTTTTTATGAATTATAAGATAATTACTATTCGTTTTTATGCAAAAATAAGAAAGAGAAGGTTTATATTCAATGCATTAATGTATAAAAGAAAAAAAATGCAAATACATAGAGTAAAAAAAATCCATATTGCGTAATTGCGCGGACGTCGGCGAAGTCGGGCAGAAGAGGTTAATACTTAAAAGAGCGACTATAGAGTATGTTCATGCAAATGGTCAGACCTTGTGTGACAGTATATTTTTGAAATTACTTAATTTACTGTCGTGACGAGCCTGTGCGCATTTTATTTTGCTGTGTGCGCGGGTTTCACAACGCGTGTGCGCGCGCACACGCGCACACCTTAGAGGGAACATTGGGCCCAATACAGAACCCTGAGGAACGCCACTCGCTACATTAGCCCAACACGACTCCGCTCCATCAACGACCACCCTCTGTTTCCTGCCTCGCAACCACTCTTCTAGCCAATTTATTACTACACCCCTGATTCCATGAGCCTTAGTTTTTTCAATGAGTCTTTTGTGCGGCACGGTGTCGAACGCTTTTTGAAAATCTAAATACACTACATCAACCGCCCGATGTCTATCGTAAACGTCAACCACGCTTTGGAAAAATTCTAAAAGATTAGTTAAGCAAGATTTGTTTCGCCTAAAACCGTGCTGCGTATTTCTAACCAGATTATGCACTTCTAAGTGTTCGACTATACGATCCCTAATTATTGATTCCAGTAGCTTACCTACAACAGACGTTAAACTGATTGGCCTATAATTTCCCGCCGCACCTTTATCGCCTTTCTTAAAGATAGGTGTTACGTTTGCTAACTTGAAATTATCTGGTACGCACCCCTGAGAAATAGACGCATTAAAAATCTTTGTTAGCGCACAACAATGCTATCTTTTAATTCTTTTAGTTGTATGGGATATATGGAATCCGGACCCGGTGATTTACGCGTTTTCATTTTGTCAATATAGCGCATTACTTCCCCTTCACTAACGACAATATTATCCAAAATATTACCATTATCAAAAGGTATTATGTCTATGACCGTAGGGATATTCGTTACATCTTCTATAGTAAAAACTGACGTAAAAAATTTTTTAGCAAGGTAGCCATTTCCTTGTTTTCAGAGACTAGATCTCCATTTACATTTTTCAATGGACCTAAGACACTTTTTACTGGATTTCTATTATTGACGTATTGAAAGAATCGCTTGGGGTTTTCTTTACCGTCACGAGCTATGGAGATTTCAAATTCGCGCTCGGACTTTTTTATTACACTTTTCGCTTCACGCCTCAGAGATATGTAGTTGTTTCGTAACAACAAATTGTCTTTATCGCACTTATGTTGCCTATAAGCCCTATCTCTACTCTTTATAATGTCTCGTACTCTAGAAGTAAACCACAAGGGCTTGTTGTTTACTTTCGCACGCTTAATTTTGTACGGTACACATTCCTCATTTATAGTCCTAAATACCGTTACGAACGATTCCCACATTAGTTTTGCGTTGGAGTTCCCCATTACGTTTTCCCAATTGACGTGTGAAAATTTATTTCGAAATTTACTAAAGTCTGCGTGCTGGAAGTTAGGAATTTTAGTCGAGTTAGTTGGTTTCGAGTGACTTACTGAGAGGACAAACTCTACCATATGCCTCGCTTTACTCGCTGTTTTGATTGGTCATGACACTTTCTTGAACTGTGAAATGATTTTATAATTTTATAATAAATGTATGTATTAGCAAATTAAAATAGATCAGTGTAAGGCAAATAGTTTCTTCAATATGGTACCTTGATTACTTTGTGGGCAAACCCAATCGTGAAGTGGGAGGCGGGTGGGGGCGCCAGCTGCAGTCCTGCTAAGGGCGCCAAATAGGCTGGCGCCGGACCTGCCTGCGAATGAGAACTTTGTAAGAGTTGTTTTCTTACTAATAACTGATTTTATGTAATTCAACTATGCTAATTTCAAATAAGATGTCCATTTTTTTCTATCACGTATGATTTTCTGCAAACTGGAAGGGAAAAAACAACATAAATAAATATTATTTCAATTTACATTAGGTTCGATACCTATTTCGCTTTGTTATACTAATTACAAATGCAAACAACTTTAAAAAGAAAGAAGACTATTAACGTCAATTACGTATTCATCTTCATTTGTCCTGAGTTTTCTTGAGATCTATGCCTTTTAGTCTCGAATGTACGAGCTGTTCCTTTTCTTTCATGGAATAATTCTGGAATATCCCGTTTCAACATCCAACAGTAATCAGCCATCATGCTGATGTCCCACCTTCCATTTATAAGCATTTATAGGCTGTAGTTTTTAATCAAAATTTAATGAAAATTGCTTATATATTTTACATGAAATATGACATTTTGTGAAAAATCTGTACGTGATGGCGAAAAATGAATATTATTTTCGGAATCAGCGTGCAAAAATTACTATACAAGTGATAAAATATTTCCGACAACAAAACCATCGCAGGCCTGTGAATTATCACTGATTCAACTAACTAAAATGGCATGTACATACAATAGGGTGGAGTGAACATATTAAACGGTCTTGCCTCACGCATGATTTGGTGTATTGACCCTCTAGAAGTTCTAAGAAGCCAATATTTTCTCTTTAGGACCCTCCACCCGCCGCATTTTTGTCGAAAACAAAATGGCGGAAAGTCATATTTTGAAAGACCCAAGTATAATATCTATCGGTTTTTGAGAGAAGATATGTCGTTATATTGTGCGTTATTTGGCTATAACTATGATAACGAGTAAATATATTCACAACACAACTGGGCGAAGATCATTCAGTGGATCTATTGGTAATGCTCTTAAGACTTGCTATGAGATGCCTGTGGTAAAGTTCTCCCCAATTACGGATGGGGCCGATAGCATCCCAGTTCTCACAGATGAGCTCATAGAAGATTTAAGTAATGATCAACAATGCATGTTCAGAATAATTGGGGCCATAATGAAGATAAAAGATAAAAGATAAAAGAGCTTAACGATAAGAATAAGAGAATAGTTGTCAGTAAACCTTTATTTTGCAATTTGAATGCTGACTTCCGTTACAGATTCATTCATGTATGTTTAAAATAACAAATTTTGTTTCTACTTTTTATATTTATTTATATTTTAAAAGCTGGCCAGTAAATGTTCTAAAATTTGCTAGTAGTCAATACTATTTCACATTTACTGACTGTGAGGGAAGAACAAAAAGTGCACCACTAGACAGCAAAGACAACAAAAATTAAAAATTAAAATGGCGTCACCTGTATTACTTATTTTTAAGTGTGCATTTGTTTATAGCTAAAATTTTAGATTAAATCCATACCCAAATTTGTGAAAGAGACTTTAATTAGGTTTATTTTTGTCCATTTAGGCCACCTTACTGCAAAGCGATGTAGACTACCGATAAAATTTCGTGTTTATATATGTAGAGGACCGACAAGAAATAGACTAACAAGTAGACAAACAAATTCTTTCTTCCACGCCATCATCAAACATTCTTAGAAGACACACGTGGTCAAGGAATCAGAAACAATGAAAACGTCTATTTCTTCCCAAAAGGCCCGCGAAAGCAAGCCCTGATCAACTAAGGACGCGTAGGAGGCGTTTCAAGAAATGCCCGCGAAAGTCCGGGTCACGGAGACTATATAAGCGAGATTCCACTGATACTCATTCTCACTTGCTCATTTGTCGCTTGTCATTTTCTCGTCTTGGTCTCCACCTTCGCCAGTAGAAACTCGTCACGTCAACCGCCCTCCGGCTTCCCGCCGGAGGAGCGGCGTGCTGTTCCTTCAAGGCTTTCAATCTATTGTCAAGTAAGACCTTCCACCGTCAGCCTGCAGAAGCACTTCTTTGAAGCCCAGCGCAGTTTCGATTTCAGCCGGCTTCAGTCCCTCAAGCATCATCTCAACTCTACACGAAGCGAATCAACACTTAAGGCGACCGGCGCCCGTTGAACAAACTTCAATGGGACGGTCAGCATCACTTCAGGCCTACAGTCTACAAGGTCAACCTTCAAGTATCTCTTCATCTACAGAGGTATTCGACATTTCGGGCCTACAGTCTACAAGTCAACCTGCAAGTATCTATCTATTCCATCGAGAGGTATTTTCAACACAGTCGGTAAGCTCTCTGTGCCTCGTTCTTAAACAATAACGCAAAGCCTACATCAGTGTACCGCAAAAGCTTCGACTTCGACTTGATTTCAAGAAGACAAATATGAAATTTGTACAAGAGTGGGCTAACTAGATGTAGGTAGGCTTTGTATTATTGTTCAGTAAAGTAAGAGTTTAGGTGATACAGTTACAAACGCCAGCGCTAGCTCTCAATAGTATGCGACCTATGTAATGGTCAATATAGTTGAAAGCCAATATTTCAGTGTTTTGTAATAAACAATTATGGTAACACTCTACATCATTCACTCATTTCTCTTAACCTGTAAACGACATCACTCAAAGGTTGCTCACTGCAGGAAATGTGTCGATAATTCAGCGTTATTGCAAAATAAAATATTAAGTTTTCAAGTGTGTAATTTTAGAAACGAGCAAATGTATTTTTTTAAAAATACATTAGGTACTCCAATAAAAATAGTTTTCTGTGGTAGCTGAGTTAAAATTTGAAGGGTAACATTTGTATTCCATCTAAAATTTAACTTTTATAACTAAAATTAAGAGTCTAGTTAAATTGGTAATCTAGCCTAAACTAAGTTTAAAAATAGACAACCCACTACAAAATTTAACCAATTAATCTTTCTAAATTGACGCACTAATTATGGAACACAGAAATATGAAGAAATTATATAAAGTATTTACAAATGAAAATGCTAAAAAAAAATTAGTTTTAGAGGGAGAGAGAGAGAGAGAGAGAAAAAAAGAATATAGTAAGGTTATTTAAGTACGTAGTGTATCTTTTCAAAAAACAAAACTTAACAATTGTATAAGCATAAGCCTATTGTCTATTGTATAGAATTTGCAAGTCATGCTTAAATCTGAAAATTGACAAGTTTTGATGTATTCATTTGCAATTAACAAACTTAATTTAAAAATTTATTGTTTCCAGTATACTTTATTTGGAGATAAGATGATTCCAAATTTATGCTTAAAATTAAATGATTGATTGATGAAACTTGTTTGTCGATAAGCCAGAATAGCGAAAGGTATTGAATTATGTTTGATAAACTTAACAAACTTCGTAATTTCGCGCTGAGATTCATATTTATCCATAATATATCTCCACTTGCAGTACGACGTTTAATACAACAAGAAAGAGTGAAATTTAGTTACTATGATAAACAGGAAATAAGAACGCGTAACCATAATACAAGCTATTAAGAAGAAGAAAAAAGTGGTTCTGACTCTGCCAGGCGTACGATCATTAGAAACGATGTTTAGTAGCATTGCTTCCACTCTGGTTGTTTTTGTTTCTGTGCGTAACTGTGTGTCTGCGCAGGAGATAAGTTTATCTTTACGGTTGATATCGTTGAGAGAGATTATTTGATGGTTTACAATATTTGTCAGTGTCAGAGATCCAAGGAAAGAAAAACTGCAGTGACGTGACGATGAGTGTTTATTGTAAATGGCTGTGCTATCAATGACAAATGTTATTGTTTCTCGTCTTAGAAGGAAGCAACGTGTGATCAGTAATTTTTGGTGCAACACAGAAGGTAAGTACACTCGTCATAATACATTATAAGGTGTTGTTGTACACTTAACAAACTTGCAATTTCAGTATTGTCATTTCTATTAAAATCAAAGCATATTATCACCATCAATCATTAATAAATATATTATCACTAAAGCATATTTTTATTATTACTTAAATTTACAAATTATATATCTTTATGTGAGTATTTGTATAATGGGCCCTATTTTATGGCTGTAATGTATCATGACTGCATAAGGTATCATGCCTGTAATGTGTTGTGTATTTTTATAAAGAGTTAATTATATCAACTAGCGAAAAAAAACACCTTATGGATAGGATATTTTTGCTAGTTCCTGCGGAAGGCTGTTATCAGTTATCACCCTTCGGGCAGTACATATTTACTCTGCAGTCATGGTACTAATATGTATTGGTATTATAATCCAGAATATTGTTTAGGAAACACGTTTTATTCTTGACGAAGAAGAATGAGACGTGAATGCAAAAATTCCAAATGGCCTACTTTTTATCCAACTTGTGTATTCAAGATATTGTTTCCTGAACCATGACATTGTTGGTAAAAATTCCTCGTTTCTTCTTCACGTATCCGGTTTTGAGAGAATCCTTAAATGTTCTAATTTTCCCACTCGGCTCATGGAAAGGTAAAGTTGACCGTGCCAGATGAAATAATTTTTTTGGTAGATGCCAACTTTTTTCAGGGTATGATCTTGGCTCTTGTTGGCTATCATCCCGAAGCAGACGACGGCCTTGAGCAAACCCGAACTGGAAAGTTATCTGTCGGGGCAGTGGTGGGTGTACGTGGTACGAACAGTCTATTTCCAACATGTACTATGGATCTTCACGTCGACCATAGAACTATACCACGTCGTTGGTTTTGTTTTTTTTACTATAATCTTCATCGGTCCTTGTGGCTTTCTTGAAGTTTGTTTGGTAATTCTCCAAATGATGATGGCTTCCCTTTTCTTGCCATGTTCAATCGCTAAGATTCTTCGTCTGGATTAAGTTTTCAAAACATTCCCCCTTTTTTACACAATAGTCAAACAATAAAATGTAATGAAAATTATTTTTAGAACATTTTAAGCTAGTTAGAATTTGACATTTACAATTAGCTCACGAATCACTTAAATTTTTAATGCAGCTTCACAGATTTTACTTGAAGCTCACGAAGCAGTTAAATTTCAAGTACAACTTGTCACATTTTTTTTTTACCCTTCATGGCTTTCGATGCGTAGCTAAAAATTTTGATGGCTACGTTCTTTTCTAAATTTATTGACTAACTTGATTTTCTTCATTCCACGAAAGTGTATGAAACTCTGTAGAAGCGTATTGGGATTTGGTTTATTTGTAGACCTTAATGAAGGCCACTAGGGAAGGCCACTAAGGCCACTAGTCCACGCTTCTATAAAATTATATATTTTTCTAATAGCCAGAAAAGCCAGTAGATCCATGGGCACAAATCCCTATCGGACACGGGGGTACATATTACCCCCACATTTTGAAGGCCGGGGAGAAAGTATCAATTGTACCCCTCCCCTATTTGGGAACTATTAGGAACTGTTAGTAGGCTAAAGGTATTCCAAAGTAATAAGAGGAATTATAATACATGAATTATTATTATTATTATTATTATGTATATTTTAAATACATGTACTAAACATCCATTAATTTTGATATCCAAATGAACCTTTCACTTTTTGATAGCGATTTGCGCCCATAAACAGATCAACAAATTCGTGAAAGAAAGCAACCATCAAAATTTTGAGTTTTACATCCCAAAACCAATAGCTTATATTTATAAAATCTTGAAATTTAAGTGCTTCGTGTCTTAACATATACTTTTGGGGGAATAAATTGGGATAGATTGGGTGGGGGGCGCCCCATTTGAAGCAAAAAAGATGCTAAAAACACTTTAGTAATCCCAAAGAGTGTTGTCACGAAGTTTCGTGAAAATTGGTCCAGCTGTTTGGACGTCAAAAAGAGACGGACAGACCGTGAATGATGATGAATGATGATGATTCTTTGTATTGGTATAATATCTTCAATATTGACTATTTATTTGATATTTGTAATAGCAATAATAATAATTTAAGATTGGTATACATTGTATTTACACTATTAATTCGTTTGTGTTGACCCTAATTTAAACGTGACTTACGTGTCGTGTACATTATATTTTATCTCGAATGAATCTGAGAGCCCAGTAAAGCCTAAATAAAGATTAAGGGTCAAATTATATAAAAATAAATAGTCCAATTGACAATATTATCGTATAATTTGTAATATTGTATTATTGTAACATCACCAAAATTGTAATTTTGTAAATAAATAAAATAATTTTCACAACTTTAATGACGTCACAATTATTTATATTGATTGTCTATTTTTTCAATTATTTGTTAATTTATTTAAAATTAATTAATTAATTAATTCTTATTCATGATTTATACGTTATTAATCATAAGAAACTATGAAGTGATGTTTTTACCTATATTTAATGCGAGAGCACAGTAAAGCCTAAAACTTAAGGGCCAAATTAATAAAAATAAATAGTTAAGTTTCACAATTTATTTATTTTGTTAAATATTTTGTAACAACAAAAATTGTGACGTAAAATATTTATTTTGTAATTAATGAATTATTCATAAATGTTTCTTGCGATTCTAGTGTCAATCCATGGCGCCACAAATCACGGACAAGTGTGTAATTCTTAACAATGGGCAGAAAATGCCCCTTCTTGGGCTTGGCTGTTGGCAGGTAAGTCTAAAATTAACACGCATTCTCTCTCTCTCTCTCTCTCTCTCTCTCTACACACACACACACACACACACACACACACACACAGAGCGTACTTTAAATATATAGAGACAAAACAAAAGTTCGTGGGTGTTTTTCAAAAGAGCTCCAACTCAATTCTCAACCCCTAACGGCAGTGAAGCATTTGAAACCTAATTATATTACACTGGTATGCATATGAAATTTTTTTGTCTGCTGTGAGGGTTTTTTCAACTCATATTATATAATTCGACCATGCTGAATTCGAAAATGACATTGGTTTTCCTCAATCAGGTCAGGTTTTTTCTCTATTGGCCATTTATTATAAGTCCAATTTTATCCCCAAATTTATTGATTTTTTTAGCTTAAACACTGTAGATACGAGTAATATTATAAGAACACTCGTGAAAAATGAAAACATTCTGTGAATAAATACTTTTATTCATACAATGAATATGGAAAAAAGTTTATTGAGGAAGGAATGAAGTTTTTTTGGCTTTCCATCTGTGTTTTTCTTCGGGCACGTCTCGCTTCAAACACCAGCAATAGTCCGCCAGCATATTGATATCCCAGTTTCCCTGGTACCTCTCTTCCATTATTTTGATATCTTGGTGAAATCGTTCACCCTGTTCCTCACTATAATCCCCGCAATTTTCAGGAAAATAGTCCAAGTGGGACCACAAAAAGTGCATTTTTATGGACATGCGCGACCCATGAGCTTTGAAAGCTTCCATCAAGTTTTCGACAACGGACTCGTATTCTGGACTTCTACGCTTGTCAAGAAAATCAGTGACAACTGATTTGAATGCCTGCCAGGCATTCTTCTCAGTTGGAGTCATTGCGTTTTCGAACTGAGTATCCTTGATCAAAGTTCGAATTTGAGGACCATCAAAAACCCCAGCATTTAGTTTAGCATCAGATATATGAGGAAATTTACTCTCGAGATATCGGAATGCTGAACCTCCTTATTCACTGATTTGATGAAATTTTTCATCAAGCCCAGCTTAATATGAAGTGGTGGGAGCAAAATTTTTGTTGGGGTACAAGGGGCACTGAAACGACATTATGCGACCCAGGTTCAAAATTCTCTCTGGATGCCCATTCACGCTGTGCATAGTGCTTCTCATCCGCTCGGCTATCCCATTTGCAGAGGAAACATGGGTATTTCGTGTATCCCCCTTGCATTCCCAATACAAATGCCACAATCTGAAAAAAAATGAAAATATTTAAAGAATTTAGAGAATTTGTTCTATCAGATAAAAAAATCTATGCATTGGACTGTATCACTTCTGTGGGGAAGTTAAGTGTTCTTATACGCTCTCAAATAACCTTTGGAAAAACAACATAGTCAGTAGCAATAGTTTACTTATGATATTAGTATTACCTTCAAATCTCCACAGATCCTCCAGTTATGTTGGTCGTATACGAGAGCATCCAGTAAAATTTTCATGTTATCGTAGCTCTCAGTAAGTTGTACGGAATGTGCTACAGGGACTGATGCAACCCTATTCCCAATGTTGAGAAGTACTGCTTTCAAACTTCGTCTATAAATAGCCTCCATTCTGATGCGTTATATGGCAGGCCCAAGGATTCGATTAGCCCCTCAACATTGCAGCAGTACACTAAGGAAGAGGTATTTTCGTGCACTGCAAAAAACTTGCGGAATTCTTCCTCTCGTTTCCTATACCAGGAGAATGTTGTTCCCGGAGCCAGCAAGTTGTCCTCTCGAAGTCGTTAGCCCAAGATCTCGGCAGCTAATTTGGAAAGTCCTAAATCCCTGGTAAGATCGTTAAGTTTGGCCTGGTTGAGAGGCCTCGGCTCATTTGAAGCGGTATTTTGAGGTATATACGACTGGGACTGGTCATTGGCATTGGTCATTGATTCATCATCAGAATCATCGAAGTCCAGGGTTTGAGGTGGGTCGGGTATTGGAATTCCAGGACCATGGGGTACAGGTCTCATAGCAGAAGGAATGTCAGGGTATACAACAATGTGTTTATTCTTCTTGTTAACTCCTGAAAATAGAAACACAGAAACATGGATATAAAACTTGCATATGAAATAGAAGAAGCATTCAGACAGTGGCGGCTCGTGAGGGAAGGCTGCGGTCTGTAAGATATGAAATAGGTCGATGGAGTCTGTATATTTTCTTTCTTTTTCATTCATATTGTCCCTTCGGGGACAATATGAATGAAAAAGAAAGAAAATATACAATCATTGTATATGTAAATGTAACTTGTATAACAATATGTATGTGTAAATGTATTTTCTATAACAATATGTATATGTAAATGTATGATTACCATTATGGTGAATATTATGCTATATATGGTGAATATTACATTATGGTGAATATTATGTCAAGTTTCATACGAGGATTTCAAAATATTTAAGAAAAATAAATTTATAAGCCCACCTTGGAGGTTTGTCATGCAGAAATAGCAATCTGTCACGTGATCCTTTCCTTCTCTCCAAATCATGGGAATTCCAAAAGGCAAAGATTTCGCTCTGCCTTTGCTCCATCTTCTCAAATTTTCAATGCACGTCTTGCAGCACATATGAGGGGCGAAATTTTTGTCCTGGTCCCCTAGCTTAATTCCAAAGTATGCTCTATACATTGTCTTCACAAATTTAGTGATTTGGGACTGGTTATTTGGCATGGTAACCGTCCCACATATGTAGCAGAATCTATTGGGATCATTTTTACACGCTCTATTCATTATGAAATATTTTATCTATATGCCTGAAAAGTAAAAAAAGATATTATACAAGTGAAACAAGTGATGATAGATGTTACTGTTCCAATTCCGCTTTGACAAAATCACGAAAAATTCTATTTTACTTATGAGGCCATAGCCGGATAACCTGAGCTGATTGAGAAAAACGGATTGCAGATTCGAAATCAGCAGGAAAAACTCTATAAGAATCACTTACAAAACCCTTGACAGCAAAATTGATGCATACCAGTGTTATTAATTAAATACTGTCGAATGAATGACAACGACAGTGTGATTTCACCGACGTCCCCGAAGCACCGCAAAACAATTTAAACGACAATACAAAGTTATTTGCATATGTTAACATTTGTATTTTGCGGATAATAAATCGCACTTGACTCCTTGATATGTATTACCAGCTGACTGTTAATACATTTTATATAGTGTAGATATTTCTATTTTATTTCCTACAGGCCATAGATGATGATGGATGTACAGAGTCATGCAAGAAGTAAATAGACACCCTTAATTTTATGGTAAAATGTATGCATCCAAATTTTTTTGCCATTATTATGACTAATATTCGTTTCCTACATTTCTATCCTTGAAGAAGGACTTATGCCAATATTCTCAAGTGGTCAAATTGAAAAAGACAGCTGCCTGTTCATGGAAGATGGAGCCCCATGCCACACTGCAAAAAAGACGAAAGAATGGGAGGAGCGAAATGGTATCAAACGACTACCTTGGCCGAGTCAGTCCCCTGACATGAACCCCATAGAACACGTGTGGGCAATACTAGACAAGACTTTACGTAAAAAGCCCCAAAAACCAGCAACACGATCAGAATTGTTGAATCTTTTACGCCAAACATGGTTAGAAATACCTCAAGCTACAATTTCAGAACTCATTAATTCTATGCCTAGGCGAGTTGCTGCTCTTAAAGCAGCTAAAGGAATGTCAACAAAGTATTAATAGCTAAACCTTAATTGTTCAAAAATTAAAATTTATTGGTACTCTAATTTTCAAATAAAATTGTTACAGCAAAATCTGGGCTGTCTATTTACTTACATGTCTCTGTACAAGAACGTGTGATGGTAGTAACACTACGTGTCCAAGGGAAGAGGTGCAAAGAAATTTGAGAAAAATTCGAAAGATTTTACGAACCAAGACCTACAGATGAAGCAATTCGCGAACTGGTCAATAAATTTAAAAGAAGAGAATCCGTCATGATGAGGCAAGATCTGGACGTCCAGGTACCTCTCAAGAAAATGTCGAATTGGTAAGAGATGTCTTTGAAACAAATCCTAGTATTTGTTTCAACTCGCACAGCATCACGTAGACTGAGCATACTGTTCTAAGGATTTTAAAATCAACATTAAAAAAGAAAAGTTACCATATTCAAGTGCTACATGAGTTACACGAAGTGGATTATCCAAGACGAGTCGCCATGTGCACAGAGTTGATTGAAAAAATTCATACCGAAAACTTATTAAGCCACATTCTCTTCAGTGATGCGGCGACATTCTACACATGCAGAAAGGTTAATCGATATAATTGCTTTCACTGCGTTAGTGAAAAACCAACAGCGTTCTATGAATGGGAGATTCTCCTAAAGTTAATGTCTGTTGGGTATGACAAGATCGAAGATTTACGGACCTTTTTTCTTTGCAGAAGCTACGGTAACAGGGCCAATTTATCTGTACATGCTTGAGCAGTTTCTTGAACCCCAGCTTCGTTCAGATGGCCTTCTCGACACTGTTGTTTTTCAACAAGATGGAGCTCCATGTCACTATGCAAACATCGTTCGAGCGTACCTTGATGAGATCTTACCAAATCACTGGATTGGACGTGTGGAAATACGCCTGAGCAGCACGATCTCCGAATTTAACACCATTAGATTTTTTTGCGTAGGAGTTTATAAAGTCTGAGGTTTACAAAATAAGAGTTACAGACCCGCAGGATCTGCGAACTCGCATCGTCGCGACACTCGCTAAATAACCCCAGAGATGCTTGAGAATGTGTCCCGCAATGCAGTGGACAGATTTGCAGAGACACTGATGGTGCTCACGTCGAATCTTAGACATTTATCCTAAAATACTCTTATTTCAGTAAAATAGATAGGGACTTTTGGACCACCCTGTATATGAAAATTATTTCATGATAATGATTGAGATTGTTTAACCTCCTTCGCAACATCTAAGATCATTTGACGGAGGGGACCTACAGCTTTACGTGGGATCCGAACCACGGGTCGCTATATAATCTGCACACGGAGGACGGTCTCCCATCCAACTACTACCCAGACCCAATGTCGCTTAACTTCGCTGATCAACGTGAAGCGGTGTTACGACAATGGCTACGACGCAGGGTTGGTAAAAATCCCAAAACCCAGCAAAAAACCAGTTGGGTTTTTGGGTTTTTGCTGGGTTTTTGCCAACCCTGCTACGACGTAGCCCAATTATTTCAGGAAAGTAACACGTGAATAATATTTATGATAAAAATAACCACGAAGGAAAAAGAAAACAGGAAATAGTGCTCAAGCGCTTTCGTCTAATGAATTGGGTGTTCCTGAGGACGTCATGAGACGAAAGCGCTTGAGCACTATTTCCTGTTTTCTTTTTCCTTCGTGGTTATTTTTATCATATAATAATGATAATAATGATAATAATCATAATAATAGTTGTAAGCGTGTGAGTTTGCGTGTGTGTATTGAGAGGTTAGTGATTGGTTGAAAAGGCTTGTTTAAATGAGTAGTAGGACTGTAGGAGGACTCAGTTACCCCTTCGAGTAAGGCTCGTTTTCTTTACAGTCGTTGGGGAACGAGGTTGAGAGCGCTGTCGAGGCGGCGCTCCATTGTGGCTACAAGCACATCGACACTGCCTACAACTACCTGAATGAGGAACAAGTTGGACGGGGTCTCCATAACTGGCTGAAGAAGACGGGCGCAAATCGGGAGGAGATCTTCGTCGTGACCAAAGTACGTTCTCTCTCTCTCTCGGGAGGGCGGGTGAAGTTTGTTGTACAATCCTGTCCCGTGGGTTACTAGGACCCCATCCCATCCCTACTCTGTCCTTTTAGCTTCCTTTTAGCTTAGGTTAAGGATGCTGCTCTCTGACTGCAAAAAAAAAAAAAAAAAAAAAAAAAACCTTTTAGTATTAAGTCTTTTTCTCTACTTTTACTATTAGGACCCTACTGCTACCTCATGCGTGGGAAGAGAGGCTTTGGAACCTCTATAAATAACACCATTTAACGCTCGTAGGTTATGAGAGACTGGCATGGAGGGGTCCCAGGCGTAGGGGCGCGATGAATGGAGTGTGGCTAGTGCCCCGTTAAGCCCATTCCTAACGCGTAATGGCCTGACCAGCCCCCTGCGACCGTTCTTTGGTGACCAATTGATGGTGCTTGGCTGTACTGCTCTTAGGTGAGAGCTTTACTGCCCAGCTGGCTGCCAGGCCAGCGTAAACTCTCGGGCGTAGCCTCTGGGTTTGGTGGGATATCCCTTGAACACTGGATTCTAAGAGTCTGGCCGCTTGTGAGTGACTAGTAAGACTTAGTAAGGGGCTGCATCTCGCTGTCGCTCCTGGCGGGAAATCCGTGACGCCTGCGTCGCGAGTGTTTGTCAGTTGGTGGCTGCGACACGTTTGGGACTGTCCGGCCCTGGGGAGACCCTTGGTCGGTGCGGCAGCAGCGAGAGGTGGTTTTCTGATGGGATGAACGTCACTTGCAAATAGGTGGATGCGTCTACGCGCGGGAAGAATTCACCCCCCCCCCCTCCTTTTTTTATATACTGGTAAGAACGTTTTTGAGTTTTCATTGCTAGAACGCTATATCTTATTCAGTGTATTCAGAGTTCGAAAAAAAAATTAAGTTACAATGACTGGACCGCAGAAACTGAAGGCTGAATGTGCAAGGTGTGAAGTAAACGAGTGGGTGACGAACTTCAAAGAAGCCTGCTTCGAGAAGATCAACCACTCCAGCATGTGCCGCTTTTACGAACTCATGCGGTTTTACGAGAAGCTGGAGGAGAGGGTCCGGCGGCTCGAGTCGTCCAGACTGGCTGTTGGAGGTGCGGTGGTCACTGACGCGGCTGCGCCCTCCACCCCGGAGCTCATTGATAGGATAGCTACCATGGAAAGGCGGTCCAGCGATGGACTGGACAGAGCTCGGGACCGCGGAGAAAGGGTAGAGGTGCAACCGTGGCCAGGGTACAAAATCAGTGTCAGAAATCGCCAGCGACCCACGTGAAATGCACGGAACCACGGCGCAAGGTGGAGGGCGTAAAGAAGGAGCCAATAGAGAAGGGTGGGAAGGGGCCGATAAAGAAAAAGGGTGGGAAGGGGCTTACTGATGGCCCAAAGAAACCGAAGGATGTAGCTGCCGGTCGGGGTGGGTCGGGTGGTGTAAGTGCGTCTATGGGTGGCGACGGGTATCGAAAGGTCTCGGGCAAGAAGGCTGCTAAGCCGAAGCCTGAGACCCCAGTTGCCCCTGTCAGGACCTCCAACCGCTTTAGTCCTGTGCTCGAAGGAGGAAGACTGTTTTGATTGGGGACTCGCAGATCAGGGGCCAGGAGAAGTACTTTGCTTCTGCAAACCGGGACGGGAGGAAGGTAAGGTGCTTACCTGGGCGGGGAA
The DNA here is from genome assembly GCA_023014485.1 of Bathynomus jamesi. NCBI lineage: Eukaryota > Metazoa > Arthropoda > Malacostraca > Isopoda > Cirolanidae > Bathynomus > Bathynomus jamesi. Next base: position 130,402 of record JAJOZX010005561.1, on the reverse strand, counting down.
CGGCACACTTAAGGAAGGAGGTAGAAAAGCTGCGCGTGTCTAGTCGGAGGACTGCGATCGTTGTCCACGCTGGTGGCAACGACCTGTTCCTCAAAGGCGGTAGGGTAGGTCTTACAGAAGGGATCATCACCGAGATCATGTCTCTTGCGGATAATCTAAAACTGAAGACAGACAGGGGAATGTTGTTGGGTATTTTACCGCGGATGAATGCCAGTGACCACGCGCTCAGTAAGGTCATTGGCATCAACGAGAGGGTGCAAGACTTGTGCATCCCGCTGGACCGAGGTTTATTGACCCCTTCTACGCATTTTCGGGTAGGTGGGACCTTTACCAGAGGGATGGTGTGCACCTCAATGACAAGGGTAAAGGTGTGCTAGGCGCGCTGCTCGACCGGCACCTATACAGAATTGTGAGGTCGAGCCCGGGGAGATGTTGAGCCGGTGGTGGATGTGCCTTCAACTGAAGGGTGCGTCCAGGTACAGGTGGGTGACCCTCCTTCCACGTTGGCGGGGGCTCATGCTCCTGCGGAAGTTGCCCCCTCGTTGGTGAGGGGCTCTTCAACTCCCGACAGCCCTGGCCCTCGCTGTTCGGGAAACGGGTCGTGGTAGGGGGCGGTCAGAATAGGGAAGGCTTCCTCCGTGCAATGCTTTTAAATGCTAGGTCGATTAGGAATAAGTTTTGCGAGCTACGGGCCCTCTTAGCATCAGAATACCAGGATATCGTTGCTATTACCGAGTCCTGGATTCATACTGATCGTAGGGACTACGTTGGGGAGTTCGAAATTCCCGGGTATAGAATGTTTCGCAAAGACCGCCCCGTGGGGAGGGAGAGGGGTACTAATATACGCGAGGGACACGTTGAATCCGGTTGACTGCCAGTTCCGGTCGGAACGGGAGCTGCTTGGCGTCGATCTGAACGTGGGAGGGACGAACTATAGGTTAATCTTTTGTGTACAAACCTCCGCATCTCCTCGAGGAGGATACAGCTCTGTACACCGAACTCCGTAGCCTGGTAGGGGATAGGGTGTGTGTAGTTTTAGGAGGCTTCAACTGTCGCGGCATAAAGTGGAAGACAGGACTGCTGATTCTGAAGGGAGGAGGCTAGTTGACTTTGCTGATGAGAACTTCCTCACTCAGTGGGTCAATGAGCCTACACGAGCGAAAGCGTTCTAGACTTAGTATTCACGACCGAAGACAACCTCGTCACTGGCCTCACCGTTGACGAATCGTTGGGCGGGAGTGATCATGGTCTGATTAGGTTCCGTGTGTGCGTCCATCGGGTGAAGCGTAGTAACTAGAGAGGCAGTAAGCTCGATCTACGGCGGGCGGACTTTGTTAGCCTCCGGGATAGCGTAGGTGAGATGGGGTTAGAGGTCGGCGGCGATGTTGAGGAAGTATGGAATGCATTCCGGGACGAGTTTATGGTGCTGCAGTCTGCTGCCATACCCTCAAAACCGGTCACCCCTGCTTTAACGCAGCCTAAGTGGTTCAGTCGTGACATCGCTTCGGCTATCCGAAATAGGAAAGTAGCGTATAGAAGAGCGAAGGCCAGTCGTTCCCATGAGAACACTGAAGCGTATGTCAGCCTGTGTAGGGAAGTGAAGGCGAACGTTAGGCTAGCGAAACGCAACGAAGAACTACGGATGGCAAGCCTCTGCAAGGGGAACCCTAAGGAGTTCTTCAGTTATGTTAATAGTAGAAAGCCCTCGGACACGGACATCGTTAATGTGCTTAATGAGTACTTTGCGGGAGTGTTCACCAGGGAGGACACCCGCGTCATCCCCGAGCCAGGCGTCAGGCACGAAGGTGCTGGCCTGGATAGTGTTCGATGTACCGCGACAGTCGTTGCCGATAGAATAGACAAACAGCGCGTTTAAGGCTCCTGGGCCAGACCAGTTTCTCCCCAGAGTGTTGCGGGAGGTGCGCGACCAGGTGGCTCCCCACCTCGCTACAGTCTTAACAAATCGTTGGAGACGGGCCAGGTGCCTGGTGACTGGAGGGAAGCCAATGTGACCCCTATCTTTAAGAAAGGGGATCACGAAAGTCCAGGGAACTATCGTCCCATTAGTCTCACTTCATTTGTAGGTAAATTATTAGAGAGGATAATAGCGGATAGGATCGTTGACCATTTGGTTTCCTACAAGCTGCTTGGGGACTCCCAACATGGGTTTAGACGGCATAGGTCATGTCTCACCAACTTGCTCGAGTTTTTCCACGTCATGCTGAGTGAGTATGATAAGAGTAGGGCGATTGATATACTTTATCTCGACTTTGAGAAAGATGGTTTAACATAGAAATTATAAAGTACAATTTAATATAGAATTATTATTAATACATAGTAGAAGATTATAATAGTTTATACTAATTAGAGATTAGCTCAGCTTATATTTCTGGCCGGAATCGTGCAAAATCTGTTTTTCGACCCGCCAAAAATTCCTTCATCTGATAAAAATGTGAAAATCTATCCAATTCTAATTCTTCTCGCTCTTTCTGGCATATAGCTAAGGACCTCTTCAACAACTTTACTTCCTCTCCTTTCCCCTCCTCTTTTTCATTCCGACAGCTCAGTTGCCGTCTCTTCTCCTGACAAAGCTAAACTTTTAGCTCAAACTTTCGCTTACAATTCAACCTTGGATGATTTCGGTGCTGTTCCTCCATCCACTCCCCCCTCTGACTTTATTATGTCAGAAATTAGAATCTCTTCTAAAGATGTTTTTTTCTGCCCTATCTGGGCTCAACTCTAGTAAGGCGTACGGTCCTGATGGTGTTCCTCCTGTTGTTCTTAAGAACTGTGCTTCTGTGCTGACACCCTACCTAGGCAAACTCTTTCGTCTTTGTCTTTCATCTGTTACTTTTCCTTCCTGCTGGAAGTTCGCTTTCATTCAGCCTGTCCCAAAGAAGGGTGACCGCTCTCAACCCTCCAGCTTATCGTCCAATTGCTTTGATTTCTTGACTTTCCAAAGTTTTTGAATATATCCTTAATAGAAAGATTCTTAAACACCTCTCTTCTCACAATCTTCTTTCAGATCGTCAGTGTGGGTTCCGCAAAGGACGCTCTACTGGCGATCTTCTTGCTTATCTCTCTGACTCTTGGTCATCCTCCTTTCGGAATTCCGATGAAACTTTTGCTAATACGCTAGATATATCAAGAGCTTTTGAGAAAATCTGGCACAAATCTTTAATTTCGAAACTGCCCTCCTTCGGTTTCTATCCTTCTATCTGTGCCTTCATCTCTAATTTCGTTTCTGGCAGATCTATAGCTGCGCTTGTAGATGGCTACTGTTCTTCTCCTAAAGCTATTAACAGTGGTGTTCCTCAGGGTTCTGTCCTGTCACCCACTCTTTTCCTTTTATTTATTAATGACCTTTTAATTAGCACTTCCTGTCCTATTCACTTCTATGCCGATGATTCTACTCTTCACTTCTGCACCCGCTTCCCAAAGCGTCCCTTAGTAGTCACTTTATGATTCGCGTGGGACGGCTATGGGACACCTGACCTCTGATCTTTCTGCTATATCTGATTGGGGCAGAGAAAACCTTGTGGTTTTCAATGCCTCAAAAACTCAGTTCCTCCATTTGTCTACTCGTCACACTCTCCCACACAACAATCCCTTTACCTTCAACAACACACAACTCAATCTTTCCTCTTCTCTTAACATTCTTGGCGTTTCCTTTTCTCGTGATATTTCCTGGAAAGATCACATATACTCCCTTTCTAAAAAGCTTTTAAGAGGTTAGGTGTGCTGTACCGCCTCCGCGGTTTCTTCACCCCCATTCAGTTGCTGTCTTTGTACAGGGGTCTTGTTCGCCCCTGTATGGAGTATGCTTCTCATGTGTGGGGTAGCTCAACCCATACAGCTGTATTTGACCGGGTGGAATCAAAGGCTTTTCGTCTCATCAGTTCCCGGCCTCTTACTCATTGTCTTCAATCTCTTTCTCTTCGCTGCAACGTTGCCTCACTCTCGCTTAGTCTCTACTATCGCTATTATAACAGACATTGCTCTTCTGAACTCTCTTACTGCATGCTTCCTTTAAGGAGCGCACGCTGCACCAGACTTCCTACACTTTCTCATTCCTTTTCTGTCTAACTACCTAACGCAAGAGTTAATCGGTATTGTCAATCCTTCAGCTACTCAACTAGTCAACTCTGGAACAATCTTCCTCACTCCATCTTTCCTCCTGTCTATGACCTCCCATCTTTCAACCGCAAAGTGTCTAGGCATCTCGAAAACCCTGGACCTTGATTTTGGCTCTCTTCTTCTATGGAGGGGGCGCTTTTGCGGGCATTTCCCTTGGCCCCTCCTTCCTGCATGCATAAAAAAAAGCTAGCTAGAGAAAACGTAAATTTATGGGTAACTTAACTTATTAAGCTTTGCCTTTTCCGTGAATGTGAAATATATTGTATAGAGTTAACTTTGAAAGTTTGAAATGAGTATAAATCATCATAAATGACGTTTTTTGTATGTTCAATTTCCCATAAATATAGATTTTGTTTCGTAATGAAATTTACAGAATCGGTAAGGGAATCGACTAAATTTGGCCGGTTCCGCCGATGTCAGTGTCGATTAATCGGTACACTACTAATATATATGTATAACTTATTGAATTAGGGGTTATTCATCATCTTTTCGTAAAGTAGGGTGTTGTTATTCTAACTCAAAGACGATTCCTTTCCTCAGCTCCCGATGATAGGAATGTACGAAGGTGGTGTGGAAAAGTTCCTAAAGATATCACTGAAGAAGCTCAATTTAGCCTACCTGGATTTGTACCTCATCCACTGCCCCGTCGGGATGAAGGTAAAGGAGACCCTTTTCTTCTCTCCTCACCTTTTCATCCTGCGCATGATGTGAGCCTGTGAGGCCGCATTTAGGCTGCATTTAAAGAGGCCAAACTAATCAATGTTTGTTGTGGTTTACTGTTTTTTACTTTAATTATACTGTAAATTGATTTATTAAGCTTTTATTTGTATTTGCACTCGGTGATTATTTGGGATGAATTAATAAGTGATGTTTTCAATTATTAATTAACTAATTGATGACGTTACTCGAAGGGTAAAAACGACGAAGATGTTTTCCCTTCCGACGGAAAAGGCGGAATCGTTACGGACAACACCACGGATCTCATTGCCATATGGAAGGTTAGTTTGTTGCCTGGGTGCTCTTTCTATACGACCCCCCAGTCCCGGGAATTTATTTAAATTTAAATGAAGGAACGTTCCAATTGAGGGGAAAAGCTCCCCCTCCCCCGCATTTGGGGATCACAATCAAACCAAAGAATCGCTATTTCGGTTTCAGTGAAAGCATATAAACGTCGAAAATCGGGTTCGACTCTAGTTCCCATTCTGATTTCTGAGCGGAGCTTGGAACAATTCGTGTGGCTAAATCTAAAATTAAATTTAACCTCGCCTCTGAGTGGTTTCGTATTATCTTTAATAAGTGTTTCAAAAGTGTTTAAATCTTCGTATTATCTTTAATAAGTGTTTCAAAAGTTTTAAATCTTCGTATTATCTTTAATAAGTGCTTCAAAAGTGTTTAAATCTTCGAATTATCTTTAATAAGTGTTTCAAAAGTGTTTAAATTTTCGTATTATCTTTAATAAGTGTTTCAAAAGTGTTTAAATCTTCGAATTATCTTTAATAAGTGTTTCAAAAGTGTTTAAATTTTCGTATTATCTTTAATAAGTGTTTCAAAAGTGTTTAAATCTTCGTATTATCTTTAATAAGTGCTTCAAAAGTGTTTAAGTCGATGAATTTAAGCGTTTATGAATAAAATCTAAAACTACCATTTATTTATTGGTCAGGAAATGGAAAAAATGGTTTACCTTGGTCTTACGAAGTCTATCGGTGTTTCCAACTTCAGCGTCAAACAGATGAGGAAGATGAATGCAATTGCGGAAATCTCCCCGACAGTGAATCAAGTAATTGCAATGCATAGTTTGCTAATTAGTAATAAATGGTATTTTTTCTTGTTTTTTTTTCAATAAAGTTACCCCATCGTCAGAATAACTGTAGTTCTTGAATCTGGTGAGGTAGTATTGCGTTTGCTTAACTAGGATTTTCTTTGTTCTAACTTATGTGTTGGTCTGACAGTGTTCCTGTCGACAAAGCTGGGCACTTGCGGGTTTTTTTGCGGTACTGCGGTACTACCGCACTACCAAACCGGTACCGCATAACGCAGTACCGCAAAGGATCGCTGAAAGTACAGGCTGTACTTTCAGCGATCCTTTGCGGTACTACGTTATGCGGTACCGGTTTGGTAGTGCGGTAGTACCGCAGTACCGCAAAAAAACCCGCAAGTGCCCAGCTTTGCCAGTCGAGTTTTGAAGAACAGTTCATATCCGTTATGTAGGTGTTGGGCATTTGGACATTTGGGTATGTTGAGTTAATGTCAACTGTACGTCCAGTAGTTTACAGCGAAAAAAATGAACACAGTAGCCAGGTGGGAGATGCTCACCCTGCAAGAAGTGACTTAAACTAACCTTTGCTGTCGTATAGCAAGGGATAACAAGGGATAGTAAGGGAGAGCAAGGGATAACAAACCAAGTCTTTAAATCTCCGTTTCATCCTTTCTAGTTTGAGATGAATGCCTGTTTCCAGCAAAAGGAATTAGTCGAGTTTTGCAACGAAAACAATATTGTGGTCACGGCGTACGCGCCTCTCGGCTCTCCTGGCAGAAACACCCTTCCCGAAGAGTAAGTCGTTTTAAAAGGATTTCATTCTTTAAAAACCTTTCATATAAAGGTTTAAATCTATAAAAAAATCCTTTAAATATGAGATTATACCCTTTAAAAGTCCTTTAAACAGAGGATTAGGTCTTTTAAAAACCTTTAACATAGGGAATTAGGTACTTTAAAAATTCTTTAAATAAGGGATGAAGTCCTTTAAAAATCATCTTTTCAGTCAGATAGTATGTCTCTTAACCCTTTAATTGAAACGTTACCAATTTGTAACAGTCGCCCTCAAAGGGTTAAATCATTTGATGTAAGTACTCTTTGAGTCTCCTGAAATATTTTTGCACGAGTATAATCAAATCTTTAAAAATACTTTAAAGAAACTCGCTGAAATTAGAATTAAGTAATTTAAACAAAAACACTTAAAACGTATTCATGTTAGCGATTAAATCCTATATAATCCTATATAAATAACTTGCAATCTGATTGTAGGATTAATCCTAAACCTATAACCTCATATGGCTTCATATTAAGAAAATACAGGGTGTGTATAAAATAACGCGAGTTAGAGCCAAATCTAATTTGAATTATATTAACGCGAGTGAACATGGCCAAGTAATATTTATTACATGTACTTTATAACAACTGTATAGTCGATTTAAAAAACAAGTTGAAACTAGTTTAAACCAGTTCAAATCGGATTTGTTTCTTCACTTGCGTTACTTTATACACACCCTGTAGTTACGAATCGAGTAACTTTCCTTCAAGAAACGACAGAAGAGCCGTTAAAAACCATTCGTCGACTTCTCTGTACATTTTGCTTTGTCGTTTTTCATCGTCGCGTACGTTAAGCAGAGAACCATCTTTGACACAAATTATTGGGATGAGGTCATTATAAAGCTTTTTGGCCCTAAGTGGTCGTTTTAACGTACGAAGTTATAAAGGAAGAATTTTGTTTCATCTTTTTTTTAACAGGAAGGTGGGGCCAGGGCCGAATGCTCACAAGAACGCCTCCCCCCCCACCCACCACCCACCCAATAGAAGAAGAAGATAGCCAAAATCAAGATCCAAAGTTTTCGATATGTCTGGATACTATGCGTTTGAAAGATTGGAAATCATTGACAGAGGGAAGGGTGGATTGAGGAAGGTTGTTCCAGAGCTGACCGGTTAAGTAGATAGAAGATTGAGAATACCGATTAACCCTTGCATTAGAGAATTGGACAGAAAAGGAATTAGAATGTGTAGAGAGTGTGGTACTGCGTGTTCTCCTTAAAGGAGGAGGCATGCAGTAAGAGAGTTCAGAAGAGCAGTGTCCGTTATAATAGTCATAGTAAAGAGAGTGAGGCGACGTTGCGGCGAAGAGAGAGGGATTGAAGACAATCAGTAAGAGGCGAGGAACTGATGAGACGAAAAGCCTTTGGTTCCACCCGGTTAAGTAGGGCTGTGTGGATTGAGCCACCCACACTGTACTCCATACAGTGGCGGACAGACCCCTGTACAGAGATAGCAATTGAGTAGGGATGAAGAAACAGCGGAGCACACCTAACTTCATAGAAGCTGTTTTAGAAAGATCACTAGAAAAGGAAAAGGATTGTTGAAAGTAAGGGGTTCGTGTGAAAGATTGTGACAAGTAGACAGACGAAGAAACCTGGTTTTTTTTTTAGTTACAGAAAGCCACAAAGTTTTCCCTACCAAAATCGGAGAGAATAGAAAGATCAGAGGTCAGATGCCATAGCCGTCTCACGCGAATCATGGAGTAACTGTTGGGAGGGACGCTTTGTGAAGCGGGTGGAGGAGTGAAGGGTGGGTGACACGACAGAACCCTGAGGAACACCACTATTAGCTATTGAGAAACCATTGTCCATCTACAACCGCAGCTCTAGATCGGCCAGAAAGGAAATCAGAGATGAAGGCACATATAGAAGGATAGAAACCGAAGGAGGACAATTTGGAAATTAAGGACTTGTGCCACACTCTATCAAAAGCTTTCGATATGTCTAGCACAATAGCAAAAGTTTCACAGAAATCCCGAAAGGAAGATACCAAGAATCGGAGATATATGCAAGAAGATCGCCAGTAGATCGTCCCTTGCGGAACCCATACTGACGATCTGAAAGAAAATTGTAAGAGAGGTGCTTAAAATCTTCTATTAAGGATAGATTCATAAACTTTGGAATGCAAGAAATCAAAGGAATTGGACGATAGTTGGAGGGTTGAGAGCAGTCACCCTTCTTTGGGACAGACTGAATGAAAGCGAAGAAAAAGTACCAGATGAAAGCCAAAGTCGAAAGTGTTTGCCTAGGTAGGATGTCAACAGAAACACAGTTCTTAAGAACAACAGGAGGCACACCATCAGGACCGTACGCCTTCCTAGAGTTGGCTCAGGTAGGGCAGAAAAAATATCTTTAAAGGAGATTCTAATTCGTATATAATTAAGTCAGAGAGGAGAGGTGGAGGAACAGCACCGGAATCGTCCGGCGTTGAGTTGAAGGCGAAAGTTTGAGCCAAAATTTGAGCTTTATCAGGAAAAGAACGGCAACTGAGCCGTCGGAATGGAAAAGAGGAAGGGAAGAAGAAGTAAAGTTGTTGGAGAGGTTTTTGACTAGCTGCCAGAAAGAGCGAGAAGAATTAGAATTAGTTTTTCACATTTTTGTCTGATGAAGAAATTTTTGGCGAGTCGAAGAACAGATTTTGCACGATTCCAGCAGAAATACAAGCTGAGTGAGAATCAGGAGTTGGATGGTGACGGTACCTCCTGAAAGCCCCCTCTGTTGCGGATAGCTTAGGAACAAGCAAAGTTAACTCAAGGTTTTTTTGCATTAATAGTAGAAATAGAATATGGAATGTATATCTCCATGCCCGTGAGAATCGCCTCCGTGATGCGCTCCGTGCACCCGCGGAGCCCCGGCCGGAAGCAGTAATCATTCCATGGGAAATCAGGGAAGTACTGCCTAATGGCCGCGCAATCAGCGGCGCCAAAGTGCCAAAGGTGTCTCCTCTTGGGAGATTCAAAGGCCGAATTGCAGCGATAGGACAGGAAACGGATATGAGATTGTGGTCGGAGGAGCCCAACGGAGAAAAAGTTTGACAGAAGAAGATGAAGGATTAGTGGTGGGAAATAAATCCAGAATGTTGGGCCTATCTCCAAAGCGATCGGGGATAAGAGTAGGGTGCTGTACAATCTGCTCTAGGTCATTCAGGATAGAGAAGTTGTATGCTAGTTCACCAGGGGTGTTAGTAAAATGAGAGGAAGGCCAAAGGTGATAATGAACATTGAAATCTTCTAAAATTGAGAGTTCAACAAAAGGAGAGTGGGAAAGAATGTATTCCACTTTGGAAGTGAGGTAGTCAAAGAATTTTGGATAGTCAGTACAATTTGGAGAAAGGTAGACAGCGCAGATGTATTTAGTTTGAGATTGGCAAGCAAGCCTTAGCCAGTGGGTGTAAAATTCGAGGACTGAAGTTAGGTCGTTGCGTACATATACACAACATCCACTTTTGGAATGAAATTGAGTATATAGAAATTAGGAGGATACAGAAAACAGGTTGCTGTCACTCGTCCCAGACACCCGAATGTCGGTGAGTGAGCAGAGAAGGTGAGGTTTAGAGAAGAAATGTTGTTTAACAGATTGAAAATATGAGGAAATGCCATGAATGTTGCAGACGTTTATGAAAAGTGGATCAAGCAGAGGTCCAGCATCTGGAATGGGCAGTAGCAGAGCCAGCCCTGCTGCCTGGGTCTGCGCTCCCAGTATTGGCATCCGGGGAGCCAGAAATGGGAACATTTATGGTCCCTTTACCAGGGGACTCCGAGGCTCTTGAAGATAATGCCATTTTTTTTAAATTTTGAAAAGATTCTGTCCTGTGTAAGATGCATGTATGTGTAGTGAGAAATAGGGAGAGAAGTGTGTGTTTGAGAGCATGCTGAACTGCTCATAGGGTAGATGAGACCCGGAAAATGATCAGATAAAGAGGACAGTGACAGGAAAAACGGGGATTCCAGCACTCCATGACACCTGCCTAACATCCCCTCCCCCAGATTACTTTCCTGGTTGATTGGTATCTACAATAATTATAGAAAGTTAATTAACTAGGATCACTGTAAATGATATAATTAAATAAAACGTACACAAAACGATTTTGAGGTTCGAAGATCCATTGAGAAGTTCTAAAGTCAAAATGGCAAATTGGGTTTAATGATTCCTTCTCATACTTCCCATTCTCATTTAACTTAACGTAAATTTGTTTAATTTAACCTAACTCATGAGGAAAATAGGAGACCCTAGGATTAAAATGGAAGTGGGAAGCAGTGGAACACGATACAGTACAAAGCTTTTTTGTTACCAAAGATGCGAAAATGTTAACTGAAAAATATAATAAACATTTGTTTACTAATGGGTAGCTCAGTGGTTACGATGGAGGACTCCGAGTGGTGTGTCGCTGGTTCGAACCCGGTCGCTGGCATCGTGTTCCTGCTTTATGCTCTGGCTCAGGTGACCGTTAGGGCGTACTCACTCCCACGTTGTGGGGAAATGAGCTTCTTGGATTTTCTTATTTACCAACAAAATTTACAAAAAACATTAGATCTTCGACATTTCGAGGCAAGGAAAAGTCACCTTCAGAAAGGTTTCGTCAGACTTCCTGAAGATGAATCTTACAGTATAGGTTGAGTCTAAACAACAGATGTGTCAGAAATTTTTTTTTTTTTCCTCGTATGTTGATTTTGCATTGGGTTTTATAACCAATAGTCTAATGCACCGTAACCTATCTGTAACCACTGTAACCTATACTATTCAGAGTATTCTTGCTTTACAGTACAAAAAATGATGCCAAAAGTGCCCCTAATTTGTTAAAGAACCCTGTAGTACAGCTGATAGCCGGTAAGCACAAGGTGACTTCTGCGCAGGTGCTCATCAGATACTTGATTCAGAAGGGAATTGTCGCAATTCCAAAGAGCGTGAATCCAGACCGTATTAAGTCAAATATGGCGGTAAGTAGTTTTCTTGAGTCTTTTGATGTGAAGACTCAAATATTCTTTATAATTCATTTGGGTTTCAGTATTCCAGTGACCGATTCTTTAGCCTCAGAATAATCTGTAACTAATTTATAATATGTCAGACTTGCAGACTTGATCTACGAAAATACTTTTTCAGACAGTGTGGTAGATTTTTGGAATGACTTGCCATATGATGTGGTAAACAGTAGCTCTTTAGTTAATTTTAAGAAAAATTTGGACACTTTCACGAATGAAAAAGAGAGTTTGTAGATTGTAAGTAGTGTGTGTTTTTGGCTTGGTTTGTGTGGGCTACTTTGGTTGCTTTGTGGATAGTTGTACGTTAGCTGGCTGGCTTGAGATTGATGTTTTGCACAATTTTTATTATGAAATATAGCTCATGACTTGGATAACCTTGATAGGCCTTGTTGGCGTCATGTTTTTCGAATGAAATATAATGTAATTACTATTCTGACAATATAGTGTTTATAGTGTCTCTCTCAATCTCAGCAAGGAAAGAAAAAGTTGGTTAGCAGCACTGGTTTTAATTCTTCCTGGAGCCAATTCGTGGAACATACCTTTGAGATTCAAATGAATAAGTCACCTATACAACCTATTTACCGTTGTAATTCCTATTTGCCGTCTTCTTCAGGTGTTCAACTTTGCTTTGGACGAAGTCGACAACGCTGCTTTGCTGATGCTTGACCGGGGCGACGAAGGGAGATCTTTCACGTTCTGCTATTTTCCAGGGTTAGTAGGTGAAAACTGTCGAATTATAGAGTGGGCAATTACGGGGCTAAAATAAGAAACAGACCGGTTCTTTCCCAAGTCAGTATAACAAGTGAGGACCTAGCAGGAAACGAGACAAGCTCGTTTCTAATATTACTCCAAAACGACCCTTCGCGGTTGGAGGACAACAGCAGACCGACTATCCAAGTTCCAACCAAATATCCATCACCTAGCTTTTTACACAACCATCCACCCAGCCTACAAACTTGAGTAGAAATCGAGGTAGGTTGGGGGAGTAATAATTCCCCCTGAAAAAATGGTAGATAAGCAATAAAGGTCAATTTTTTATACCTCAGCCAAAAGATTGAATCTTGTAGGAGATGAGGTCATTCTTCAACTATGTAAAAGTACAGTATCTTCACATTTGAGACCAAAATGTGTGTCATAAAATACTATGAAATCAATACTGAATTAAAAGTATATTAATTTATTAATTAATTAAAGTAATATTAATTAATTAAAAGTAATATTGATTAATTGAAAGTAATGTTGATTAATTGAAAGTATCTTTCTTTGTTTACAGAATAAAAGAACACCCCGAAAACTTTGTTTAAAAATCTCCAAGCAAGAATTACTTGTATTTTGTCAACCATGCTAACAAATTTAACAGCAACAGCAATAACAATAACATTACTTAAAAAAAACCCTGTGATTATTTTAATTACTATAAACAACCATTTAACTGTTTTATTGTTCAAAACTGTCCAATAATAACACGTTATACACCGTGCCAACATTTATTATTGCAATCGCATTCTGCCAACAGTAGTGTTTTTTGAAAGTTTATTTGATCCACACAATCTGAGTACTCGTATGCACCTTTTTCACAAGTAGGTAAAAACTAATATCCATGTCTCATCTCGCCCATAGACGTGAAGGGTAGAGGGCCCGAGCTTGAGCTATCTTCGCTTCGTCATGACGTAAGAAAGAGAAAAGACAACCGCCCAGCTCTAGAATCCGGTGTAGGCAACCTTTTTTGAAACTGGGTCAATTTGATTTATTGGTATTTGATAATGGGTCAGTGTTCCAAATTTAAAAAAATACACTATTTTGGGGACACTTTAAAAAAAAAACACTTCGTGTATGTAACAACGTGGGGGGTGTTAGACCCGTTAGGCATTAGGTTATTAAACAGACAATAAAGGTATTTACAGGTGCTTTGATTTAGATCTTCTTTAGGGCCTGGCATAGGTGCCAGCGTTCCGCAACAACCTACTTAGTTTTCAAACTGATATAATAATTAGACAACTTCAACTGCTTTCCTTATGCACTTTAGAAACATCACCAAATTAAACTTAGCACCAACGATTAGTCAGATACAAAAACACTTGCTGGTTTAGCCAGCCCATTAACCAAACAGACCGCGTTCCGCTGTTTATCTTTTTTGTGTTGCTATTCAGCTTTCTTTTAGTGACTTTTAGACTCGTGTATATATACATACCACACCACACGTCACCTCACTCCTCCCCTACAAGTTGAGTCTGTCAGGGGGGTGAGAGACCCTAGACGACCTGCGGAGTGGGGTTGATGTAGTAAATAGGTGCAACCTGCATGGGCGAGCGAATTGAACCATTTTCAGGAGGATCGGGCCCTCTTCCGGAAGACGCTGGTCATCATGCAATTCACGTTCCCATATCTGGTCCTGATGGCGTTTAATAGAACAACCATCTTCTAGTTGGCACTTGAAGGAAACAGGGCCCGTTCTCTTCTGCACCGTTGCAGGAACCCATTTTGGTCCAGCCCCATAATTGCTAATCATAACTGGATCATTAGGTTGCGCTTTTATAACTCTCCTTTTTTTTTTAGTGTCATGATACAACTTCTGTTTTTCCTGATGGCGTAACACTCGTTGTAACGTTTCGTTTGGACGTAACAGATCGAAAACTGAACGAATTCCCCGGCCAATCACGCGTTTAGAAGGACACCCCGCCGTCGTTCTGTGAGGTGTTAGTCGATATTTAAACAAAAATTTATCCAACACCACTTGCATTTCCTCCCCATGAGAATGACGCAAGGCCGACTTGAAAGTACGGGCCATGTTTTCCGCGAAACCGTTAGTAGACGGGTGAAAAACATTAGACCGGACATGTCTAATGTCATTTAGGGGGACAAAAGAACGAAATTCCTCACTGGTAAAACAAGTACCATTGTCGGAAGCCAGAACTATGGGTAAACCCCATCGAGCGAAACACGAACGGAGTAAACGAATAGTAACACCCGAAGTCGTGGAAGTGGTTGGAAAAATTTCCACCCACTTCTTTTTTTTAGCTTAAGTCCGGCATCCCGGAGTCTTTTCAGAACTGTTGTTAATCTAGTTAGGTGTTCTTTTTTAGATGAACCTGAAATGAGGACATCATCTAGAAAGCAAAGTACACCCGGAATGTGACCTAGAACTTGGTCCATTGTTCTCTGAAAAATATCCGGAGCCGATGCTATTCCATAGCATAGCATATTGTACCTATATTGGCCTCGGTGCGTATTCATGATAGTTAGCTCTTTAGAATTTTCCTCTAAACTTAGTTGAGCATAGGCTTGGGACATATCTAGTTTTGTGAAATATTTTTCCCCAGCGAGAGCTAAATAACTCAACAGGCTTGGGTATAGGGTAGCTATCTAGAAGAACTGCTCTATTTGCTGTTGAACAGTAATTCCCACATAACCGCACTGAGTTTGTGGGTTTTAGTACAGGAGCTACAGGGGCAGCCCAATTAGCGTGTGACTGGTTCGATAATTTTATCTTTGAACTGCCTATCAATTTCTAAATCTACCTTCTCCCGCAGTGCATGTGCAACTGAACGAGCCTTAAAAACTTTTGGAGTTTCATTAGGGTTTACCTCTATACAGACCTGATGGTGTTTTAGTTTGCCTACTTCAGGGCAAAAAAGAGAAGAAAACTCCGTTAACAATGAGTCAGGTGGATATGCGAGTGTATGCACATCTGCCTGACCCTTTGGCAAAATTTTGTCAATAGGCAATTTTAAAGCATCACTCCAATCACGACCTAGTACAGTAGAGTAGGCCCTTGCTCATCCACCACTAAAAGAGTTAAGGGATGAGACAAAGTTTTCTTGTTGAGTGTAACTGTGATGGATGCTTCTCCACAAATAGGTATTTGTATGTTACCATATTTTTTTAGTATTGTTTTAGATGCATGTAGTTTAGGTGTATTTTTGAAAGTTTTCAAAAACTGTTTTAGACATGACAGTTCGCGCAGCACCTGTATCTAGTTCTAGAGGAACTGTAATTACATTTGGGCGTACATCTACAGCAGTGGTGTAGTCGGAATTTCTTCAGTGGGTTAACGCAACAACAATTTTTCTTATATAGCGTTTCTATAAAATTCTACAGCGTTTTTACATTTTATGTACATTCCCCAAAACACGTTGAAATTGAAGGGGTTAGGAAAGAAATATAGTTAGAAAGAGTATGTATTACAAAAATGTTCAGTAGAAACAGCAAAAGATATAAAAATATAAAGTAAAATAAAACCAGTAGGTAACGCTAAAAGTAAAATAAAACCAGTAGGGTAACGCTAAAAGTAAAATAAAACCAGTGGGGTAACGCCGTTACCTTGCGTTACCCCCGTACTACACCACTGATCTATAGTATATGGACCTGTATTATCACCACTTTGCTGCTCATAAAATAGGTACTCCACTTCAATGTTCGAAGTATTTCCATTTGGAGGATTACCACTAAAAATGTTATAATTAGAATTTTCACCCCTTGTTTTCTTTGAAAAACAAACTTTAGCTATGTAGCCTATTTTACTACAGTTTCGGTCTTTTTTCCAATGGTGTTTTCCACACCCAGTACATGGCTTGGAAGGCTTTTCCTGTTTAGCGTTCGAATTAGTAGGTTTAGTAGTATTTGCCGCATACCTTTTATTGTTTGTCTAGTAGGTTTATTAGGTCTGCCAGCCTAGAAGATAAAGCTATTTACGTATTGGGCCTTACTACTGTGACTGCCAAAAGCTCTAACATCTTTAGCAGCTATTTCTACAGGTCTGACTAAAAGTTAGGGCTGGTATAGCTAATAGGGTTCTCTGGATAGACTCCTCTTTGAGACCCATTACAAACCTATCTCTTAGCATTTCGTCTAATTTGTCCCCAAATTTACAAGTACGGCTATAGGCTTTTATACCTGCAACAAACTCTGCAATGCTTTCATTCGCAGTCTGATGCCTCGAATAAAATTTGAAACGTTCATAGATGAGAACGACTCGGTTTGTAGTGATTGGTTAGGGCCTGTACTAATTCAGTATAGGTGCAAATAATAGGCTAAATAACGTGAAATAGGTTAGGTAGGGTTTAAATTTGATCTAGTTACTCCCCAGTTAGGGCTGAATAGGAAATTGGGATCAAATGTAGAATTCGGACCCCAGCCTTCTTTAGTTAGCTTTATAAGGCTAACTAACGAAAATATCATGACCTAACCTAACCAATCGTCAAGGGCGTACAGTTAACCTAACGACTGGTTAGGTTAGGTCGTGATATTTTCGTTAGTTAGCCTTATAAAGCTAACTAAAGAAGGCTGGGGTCCGAATTCTACATTTGATCCGGAAATTGTATTAGAGTTAGGGCTGAGTAGGAATTAGTATTAGAGTTAGGCCGGCGGGACCTAAGCTATAGTACGGTAGCTTACCAACACAAGCCAACCAAATCGAACGACCCACACTAGGCTAGGCTACATCCAATTTTCCAAACAACCAAATAAATCCCATCCTCGTCGCCAAATGTAATAACGTGGGATGTGTTAGACCCCCGTTAGGTATTAGATTATTAAATAGACAATAAAGGTACTTACAGTTGTTTGATTTAGATCTTCTTTAGGTCCTATCATAGATGCCAACATTCCACAACAACCTACTTAGTTTTCTAACTTTACTAATTTAGAAGCTATAGACATTACCCCTAACTGATATAATAATTAGACAACTTCAACTGTTTTCCTTATGCACTTTAGAAACATCACCAAATTAAACTTAGCACCAACGATTTAGTCAGATACAAAAAAACATGCTGGTTTAGCCAGCCCATTGACCAAACAGACTGCGTTCCGCTGTTTATCTTTTTGTGTTGCCATTCAGCTTTCTTTTAGTGACTTTTCCCTGTAGTAACTTTTAGACTATATACATATATATACACACACGTCACCTCAGTGTAATAATATTTATTATTTTATATATACTGCAATTGACCCGCGGGTCACGGTCTAGAGTCTAGATAGTAATGATCGAACCCACGATTCGGCAGAGTCTTGGTACTGTCGGGCAGCGCCTTAACGATCCAATATTTTCCAAACTTTATGTTACGACGACCCCCGCCCCTCCCCATCACAGGCCTGCGAACAGGGCCGCCGCTTCCATTAGGCGAGGTTAGTAAATGCTAAGGGCGCCAAAGATCTGGGGGGCGCCAGCGCCTCCCGCCCTGTGCACGTCTGATAGTATTATGTAAGAACAACATGAAAAAAATAATGAAGGAATGAGAAGCATAGACAAATGATGAAAGGTTGTACGACGTATGTACACCAGTTTAGCTTGACTGATATTTACATAATTAACTTATTCATCTTATTGGGTCATTATAGAACTTTCACTATCACGACCTTTAACCCTTTAGGGACGGGAGTCGTAAATAAGCGATTTAAAAATGTTGCGCGCACAGACGGGAGTCGTCAATAAGCGACTCGGCTTATTTACGGCTTAATATGAGTTCCGGGAGTCGTCAATAAGCGAATAACTGTTTTTATGTGACATATGCCCTTCTTGCTTGGAAAAAAACAGTAGATATGCCCTTTTTGCACGCATATTTTAGCACTTTTGAGCGCGTTCTGATTTGTTACTACATAAGTTATGTTATAATGTTATAATGTTTCAGACCAACAAAGACCCTAGGATCCACTCATGGCTGGTCTACCTAACTGTGTTCGTAATCGTGTATTGTGTATGTCCTCCGTGGTGGCGGATGGGACCTACAATTTTACGTGGGTTCCTAACCACAAGAACATAAGAAATTTATGTAAAAACTGCCGGTAAATTGGCAACGACCAATTTTTACGAAACTAAATAATTATCAATTTAAAACTAATTAATTATCGATTTAAAACTAAAGATAGAATTTCTGGATCCAGAGGATCAAGTCATAATAGACTACTATCCACAAATGTTACACTAGTCTATATCTATTTATAACGGACATGCAAATATATCAGATCCAAAGAATCCAGTCAATTTCATTACGGTATCCATCAAGTCACGGTCCATATCGATTGCGGACCAAGTCAAAATTTACAACCATATATATTACAATATATACACTTACGAGGAAAAGTGTAGGTGTGGCTGTAAAGACTGTACAGTAATGTAGAAATGTGTGTGCACCCATTATGGGTCTCCCATTTAAAGGTGTTTGTGGGGCAAGTGAAGATCATGAGTTTTTCAATACCTCACAGTACTATGGGGGGCACCGCTCGGCAGAGGAATCTCTTTAAATGGGGTGTGTAAGGACAGAGAGTATCCCCTAACCCAAGACGCTGCCTCCCTATATCCCACAACACTTGTGTTGAGCTGTGGGATCTATCCCCACAAAGCCTTAATTTTACTACCTTAAACTATACCCTTTCTATCAACATGCGCGTCTAATCGATTTTTAAACATGTTTATAGACGTGCTACTAACTACTTCTACCGGCAAACTATTCCAGGTATTTACTATTCTATGCGTAAAAAAGTTTTTCGCAACTGCTGTCTCGAACCTTCTACTTGTCAACTTACACCCGTTATTTCTAGTCCTATTATATTGAGATATTTCGAAAAAGCTATCTCTATCTACGTTATCAAACCCATTCATAATTTTGAAAACCTGGATTAGATCACCCCTTAACCTCCTAGTCTCGAGAGTAGTCAATTTTAATTCCTTAAGCCTATCCTCGTACGACTTTGACCTAAGAGACGGAATCATCTTAGTTGCTCGTCTTTGAACTCTTTCGATTTTGTCTATATCTTTGCGCATATGCGGATTCCAAAATTGGACCGCGTACTCCAAATGGGGTCTAACTAATGATTTATAAAGAGGAACTATAATATCGCGCGATTTGTACTCAAAATTTCGAGCTATAAAACCTAACACTTTGTTCGCCTTATTGACCGCTGCTGTACTTTGTTTCGCTACTTTTAAATCACCAGTGACTATAACTCCTAAATCTTTTTCCTGCTCTACGCTTGTTAAATCTTTCCCTGACATACTATACGCAAAATTACCGTTACGCGAACCTATATGCAAAATTTTGCACTTATCCACGTTAAATCTCATTTGCCATGTGACTGACCAATCAACGATTTTATTCAGATCTTCCTGAATTTTACCTCTATCTTCGTGATTAATCGCCCTACCACCCAGCTTCGTGTCATCCGCAAACTTTGAAACTGTACCGACTAGGCCGACATCTAAATCGTTAATATATATAAGAAAAAGCAAGGGGCCCAATACAGAACCCTGAGGAACGCCACTCGCTACATTAGCCCAACACGACTCCGCTCCATCAACGACCACCCTCTGTTTCCTGCCTCGCAACCACTCTTCTAGCCAATTTATTACTACACCCCTGATTCCATGAGCCTTAGTTTTTTCAATGAGTCTTTTGTGCGGCACGGTGTCGAACGCTTTTTGAAAATCTAAATACACTACATCAACCGCCCGATGTCTATCGTAAACGTCAACCACGCTTTGGAAAAATTCTAAAAGATTAGTTAAGCAAGATTTGTTTCGCCTAAAACCGTGCTGCGTATTTCTAACCAGATTATGCACTTCTAAGTGTTCGACTATACGATCCCTAATTATTGATTCCAGTAGCTTACCTACAACAGACGTTAAACTGATTGGCCTATAATTTCCCGCCGCACCTTTATCGCCTTTCTTAAAGATAGGTGTTACGTTTGCTAACTTGAAATTATCTGGTACGCACCCCTGAGAAATAGACGCATTAAAAATCTTTGTTAGCGCACAACAATGCTATCTTTTAATTCTTTTAGTTGTATGGGATATATGGAATCCGGACCCGGTGATTTACGCGTTTTCATTTTATCAATATAGCGCATTACTTCCCCTTCACTAACGACAATATTATCCAAAATATTACCATTATCAAAAGGTATTATGTCTATGACCGTAGGGATATTCGTTACATCTTCTATAGTAAAAACTGACGTAAAAAATTCGTTTAGCAAGGTAGCCATTTCCTTGTTTTCAGAGACTAGATCTCCATTTACATTTTTCAATGGACCTAAGACACTTTTTACTGGATTTCTATTATTGACGTATTGAAAGAATCGCTTGGGGTTTTCTTTACCGTCACGAGCTATGGAGATTTCAAATTCGCACTCGGACTTTTTTATTACACTTTTCGCTTCACGCCTCAGAGATATGTAGTTGTTTCGTAACAACAAATTGTCTTTATCGCACTTATGTTGCCTATAAGCCTTATCTCTACTCTTTATAATGTCTCGTACTCTAGAAGTAAACCACAAGGGCTTGTTGTTTACTTTCGCACGCTTAATTTTGTACGGTACACATTCCTCATTTATAGTCCTAAATACCGTTACGAACGATTCCCACATTAGTTTTGCGTTGGAGTTCCCCATTACGTTTTCCCAATTGACGTGTGAAAATTTATTTCGAAATTTACTAAAGTCTGCGTGCTGGAAGTTAGGAATTTTAGCGAGTTAGTTGGTTTCGAGTGACTTACTGAGAGGACAAACTCTACCATATGCCTCGCTTTACTCGCTGTTTTGATTGGTCATGACACTTTCTTGAACTGTGAAATGATTTTATAATTTTATAATAAATGTATGTATTAGCAAATTAAAATAGATCAGTGTAAGGCAAATAGTTTCTTCAATATGGTACCTTGATTACTTTGTGGGCAAACCCAATCGTGAAGTGGGGGGGGGGGGGGGCCCCAGCTGCAGTCCTGCTAAGGGCGCCAAATAGGCTGGCGCCGGACCTGCCTGCGAATGAGAACTTTGTAAGAGTTGTTTTCTTACTAATAACTGATTTTATGTAATTCAACTATGCTAATTTCAAATAAGATGTCCATTTTTTCTATCACGTATGATTTTCTGCAAACTGGAAGGGAAAAAACAACATAAATAAATATTATTTCAATTTACATTAGGTTCGATACCTATTTCGCTTTGTTATACTAATTACAAATGCAAACAACTTTAAAAAGAAAGAAGACTATTAACGTCAATTACGTATTCATCTTCATTTGTCCTGAGTTTTCTTGAGATCTATGCCTTTTAGTCTCGAATGTACGAGCTGTTCCTTTTCTTTCATGGAATAATTCTGGAATATCCCGTTTCAACATCCAACAGTAATCAGCCATCATGCTGATGTCCCACCTTCCATTTATAAGCATTTATAGGCAGTAGTTTTTAATCAAAATTTATGAAAATTACTTATATATTTTATATGAAATATGACATTTTGTGAAAAACTCTGTACGTGATGGCGAAAAATGAAGATTATTTTCGGAATCAGCGTGCAAAAATTACTATACAAGTGATAAAATATTTCCGACAACAAAACCATCGCAGGCCTGTGAATTATCACTGATTCAACTAACTAAAATGGCATGTACATACAATAGGGTGGAGTGAACATATTAAACGGTCTTGCCTCACGCATGATTTGGTGTATTGACCCTCTAGAAGTTCTAAGAAGCCAATATTTTCTCTTTAGGACCCTCCACCCGCCGCATTTTTGTCGAAAACAAAATGGCGGAAAGTCATATTTTGAAAGACCCCAAGTATAATATCTATCGGTTTTTGAGAGAAGATATCTCGTTATATTGTGCGTTATTTGGCTATAACTATGATAACGAGTAAATATATTCACAACACAACTGGGCGAAGATCATTCAGTGGATCTATTGGTAATGCTCTTAAGACTTGCTATGAGATGCCTGTGGTAAAGTTCTCCCCAATTACGGATGGGGCCGATAGCATCCCAGTTCTCACAGATGAGCTCATAGAAGATTTAAGTAATGATCAACAATGCATGTTCAGAATAATTGGGGCCATAATGAAGATAAAAGATAAAAGATAAAAGAGCTTAACGATAAGAATAAGAGAATAGTTGTCAGTAAACCTTTATTTTGCAATTTGAATGCTGACTTCCGTTACAGATTCATTCATGTATGTTTAAAATAACAAATTTTGTTTCTACTTTTTATATTTATTTATATTTTAAAAGCTGGCCAGTAAATGTTCTAAAATTTGCTAGTAGTCAATACTATTTCACATTTACTGACTGTGAGGGAAGAACAAAAAGTGCACCACTAGACAGCAAAGACAACAAAAATTAAAAATTAAAATGGCGTCACCTGTATTACTTATTTTTAAGTGTGCATTTGTTTATAGCTAAAATTTTAGATTAAATCCATACCCAAATTTGTGAAAGAGACTTTAATTAGGTTTATTTTTGTCCATTTAGGCCACCTTACTGCAAAGCGATGTAGACTACCGATAAAATTTCGTGTTTATATATGTAGAGGACCGACAAGAAATAGACTAACAAGTAGACAAACAAATTCTTTCTTCCACGCCATCATCAAACATTCTTAGAAGACACACGTGGTCAAGGAATCAGAAACAATGAAAACGTCTATTTCTTCCCAAAAGGCCCGCGAAAGCAAGCCCTGATCAACTAAAGGACGC
The DNA here is from genome assembly GCA_023014485.1 of Bathynomus jamesi. Lineage (NCBI taxonomy): Eukaryota > Metazoa > Arthropoda > Malacostraca > Isopoda > Cirolanidae > Bathynomus > Bathynomus jamesi. The sequence continues at coordinate 107,234 of JAJOZX010005561.1, read as the reverse complement.
GTAGGAGGCGTTTCAAGAAATGCCCGCGAAAGTCCGGGTCACGGAGACTATATAAGCGAGATTCCACTGATACTCATTCTCACTTGCTCATTTGTCGCTTGTCATTTTCTCGTCTTGGTCTCCACCTTCGCCAGTAGAAACTCGTCACGTCAACCGCCCTCCGGCTTCCCGCCGGAGGAGCGGCGTGCTGTTCCTTCAAGGCTTTCAATCTATTGTCAAGTAAGACCTTCCACCGTCAGCCTGCAGAAGCACTTCTTGAAGCCAGCGCAGTTTCGATTTCAGCCGGCTTCAGTCCCTCAAGCATCATCTCAACTCTACACGAAGCGAATGAACACTTGAGGCGACCGGCGCCCGTTGAACAAACTTCAATGGGACGGTCAGCATCACTTCGGGCCTACAGTGTACAAGGTCAACCTTCAAGTATCTCTTCATCTACAGAGGTATTCGGCATTTCGGGCATACAGTCTACAAGTCAACCTGCAAGTATCTATTCCATCGAGAGGTATTTTCAACACAGTCGGTAAGCTCTCTGTGCCTCGTTCTTAAACAATAACGCAAAGCCTACATCAGTGTACCGCAAAAGCTTCGACTTCGACTTGATTTCAAGAAGACAAATATGAAATTTGTACAAGAGTGGGCTAACTAGATGTAGTAGGCTTTGTATTATTGTTCAGTAAAGTAAGAGTTTAGGTGATACAGTTACAAACGCCAGCGCTAGCTCTCAATAGTATGCGACCTATGTAATGGTCAATATAGTTGAAAGCCAATATTTCAGTGTTTTGTAATAAACAATTATGGTAACACTCTACATCATTCACTCATTTCTCTTAACCTGTAAACGACATCACTCAAAGGTTGCTCACTGCAGGAAATGTGTCGATAATTCAGCGTTATTGCAAAATAAAATATTAAGTTTTCAAGTGTGTAATTTTAGAAACGAGCAAATGTATTTTTTCTAAAAATACATTAGGTACTCCAATAAAAATAGTTTTCTGTGGTAGCTGAGTTAAAATGTTGAAGGGTAACATTTGTATTCCATCTAAAATTTAACTTTTATAACTAAAATTAAGAGTCTAGTTAAATTGGTAATCTAGCCTAAACTAAGTTTAAAAATAGACAACCCACTACAAAATTTAACTAATTAATCTTTCTAAATTGACGCACTAATTATGGAACACAGAAATATGAAGAAATTATATAAAGTATTTACAAATGAAAATGCTAAAAAAAATTTAGTTTTAGAGGGAGAGAGAGAGAGAGAAAAAAAAAATATAGTAAGGTTATTTAAGTACGTAGTGTATCTTTTCAAAAAACAAAACTTAACAATTGTATAAGCATAAGCCTATTGTCTATTGTATAGAATTTGCAAGTCATGCTTAAATCTGAAAATTGACAAGTTTTGATGTATTCATTTGCAATTAACAAACTTAATTTAAAAATTTATTGTTTCCAGTATACTTTATTTGGAGATAAGATGATTCCAAATTTATGCTTAAAATTAAATGATTGATTGATGAAACTTGTTTGTCGATAAGCCAGAATAGCGAAAGGTATTGAATTATGTTTGATAAACTTAACAAACTTCGTAATTTCGCGCTGAGATTCATATTTATCCATAATATATCTCCACTTGCAGTACGACGTTTAATACAACAAGAAAGAGTGAAATTTAGTTACTATGATAAACAGGAAATAAGAACGCGTAACCATAATACAAGCTATTAAGAAGAAGAAAAAAGTGGTTCTGACTCTGCCAGGCGTACGATCATTAGAAACGATGTTTAGTAGCATTGCTTCCACTCTGGTTGTTTTTGTTTCTGTGCGTAACTGTGTGTCTGCGCAGGAGATAAGTTTATCTTTACGGTTGATATCGTTGAGAGAGATTATTTGATGGTTTACAATATTTGTCAGTGTCAGAGATCCAAGGAAAGAAAAACTGCAGTGACGTGACGATGAGTGTTTATTGTAAACGGCTGTGCTATCAATGACAAATGTTATTGTTTCTCGTCTTAGAAGGAAGCAACGTGTGATCAGTAATTTTTGGTGCAACACAGAAGGTAAGTACACTCGTCATAATACATTATAAGGTGTTGTTGTACACTTAACAAACTTGCAATTTCAGTATTGTCATTTCTATTAAAATCAAAGCATATTATCATCATTAATAAATATATTATTATCACTCTAAAGCATATTTTTATTATTACTTAAATTTACAAATTATATATCTTTATGTGAGTATTTATATAATGGGCCCTATTTTATGGCTGTAATGTATCATGACTGCATAAGGTATCATGCCTGTAATGTGTTGTGTATTTTTATAAACAGTTAATTATATCAACTAGCGAAAAAAAACGCCTTATGGATAGGATATTTTTGCTAGTTCCTGCGGAAGGCTGTTATCACTTATCACCCTTCGGGCAGTACATATTTCCTCTGCAGTCATGGTACTAATATGTATTGGTATTATAATCCAGAATATTGTTTAGGAAACACGTTTTATTCTTGACGAAGAAGAATGAGACGTGAATGCAAAAATTCCAAATGGCCTACTTTTTATCCAACTTGTGTATTCAAGATATTGTTTCCTGAACCATGACATTGTTGGTAAAAATTCCTCGTTTCTTCTTCACGTATCCGGTTTTGGAGAGAATCCTTAAATGTTCTAATTTTCCCACTCGGCTCATGGAAAGGTAAAGTTGACCGTGCCAGATGAAATAATTTTTTTGGTAGATGCCAACTTTTTTCAGGGTATGATCTGGCTCTTTGTTGGCTATCATCCCGAAGCAGACGACGGCCTTGAGCAAACCCGAACTGGAAAGTTATCTGTCGGGGCAGTGGGTGTACGTGGTACGAACAGTCTATTTCCAACATGTACTATGGATCTTCACGTCGACCATAAACTATACCACGTCGTTGGTTTTGTTTTTTTTACTATAATCTTCATCGGTCCTTGTGGCTTTCTTGAAGTTTGTTTGGTAATTCTCCAAATGATGATGGCTTCCCTTTTCTTGCCATGTTCAATCGCTAAGATTCTTCGTCTGGATTAAGTTTTCAAAACATTCCCCCTTTTTTACACAATAGTCAAACAATAAAATGTAATGAAAATTATTTTTAGAACATTTTAAGCTAGTTAGAATTTGACATTTACAATTAGCTCACGAATCACTTAAATTTTTAATGCAGCTTCACAGATTTTACTTGAAGCTCACGAAGCAGTTAAATTTCAAGTACAACTTGTCACATTTTTTTTTTACCCTTCATGGCTTTCGATGCGTAGCTAAAAATTTTGATGGCTACGTTCTTTTCTAAATTTATTGACTAACTTGATTTTCTTCATTCCACGAAAGTGTATGAAACTCTGTAGAAGCGTATTGGGATTTGGTTTATTTGTAGACCTTAATGAAGGCCACTAGGGAAGGCCACTAAGGCCACTAGTCCACGCTTCTATAAAATTATATATTTTTCTAATAGCCAGAAAAGCCAGTAGATCCATGGGCACAAATCCCTATCGGACACGGGGGTACATATTACCCCCACATTTTGAAGGCCGGGAGAAAGTATCAATTGTACCCCTCCCCTATTTGGGAACTATTAGGAACTGTTAGTAGGCTAAAGGTATTCCAAAGTAATAAGAGGAATTATAATACATGAATTATTATTATTATTATTATATGTATTTTAAATACATGTACTAAACATCCATTAATTTTGATATCCAAATGAACCTTTCACTTTTTGATAGCGATTTGCGCCCATAAACAGATCAACAAATTCGTGAAAGAAAGCAACCATCAAAATTTTGAGTTTTACATCCCAAAACCAATAGCTTATATTTATAAAATCTTGAAATTTAAGTGCTTCGTGTCTTAACATATACTTTTGGGGGAATAAATTGGGATAGATTGGGGGGGGGCGCCCCATTTGAAGCAAAAAGATGCTAAAAACACTTTAGTAATCCCAAAGAGTGTTGTCACGAAGTTTCGTGAAAATTGGTCCAGCTGTTTGGACGTCAAAAAGAGACGGACAGACCGTGAATGATGATGAATGATGATGATTCTTTGTATTGGTATAATATCTTCAATATTGACTATTTATTTGATATTTGTAATAGCAATAATAATAATTTAAGATTGGTATACATTGTATTTACACTATTAATTCGTTTGTGTTGACCCTAATTTAAACGTGACTTACGTGTCGTGTACACTATATTTTATCTCGAATGAATCTGAGAGCCCAGTAAAGCCTAAATAAAGATTAAGGGTCAAATTATATAAAAATAAATAGTCCAATTGACAATATTATCGTATAATTTGTAATATTGTATTATTGTAACATCACCAAAATTGTAATTTTGTAAATAAAAAAAATAATTTTCACAACTTTAATGACGTCACAATTATTTATATTGATTGTCTATTTTTTCAATTATTTGTTAATTTATTTAAAATTAATTAATTAATTAATTCTTATTCATGATTTATACGTTATTAATCATAAGAAACTATGAAGTGATGTTTTTACCTATATTTAATGCGAGAGCACAGTAAAGCCTAAAACTTAAGGGCCAAATTAATAAAAATAAATAGTTAAGTTTCACAATTTATTTATTTTGTTAAATATTTTGTAACAACAAAAATTGTGACATTGTGAAATATTTATTTTGTAATTAATGAATTATTCATAAGTTTTTTGCGATTCTAGTGTCAATCCATGGCGCCACAAATCACGGACAAGTGTGTAATTCTTAACAATGGGCAGAAAATGCCCCTTCTTGGGCTTGGCTGTTGGCAGGTAAGTCTAAAATTAACACGCATCTCTCTCTCTCTCACACACACACACACACACACACACACACACACACACACACAAGAGCGTACTTTAAATATATAGAGACAAAACAAAAGTTCGTGGGTGTTTTTCGAAAGAGCTCCAACTCAATTCTCAACCCCTAACGGCAGTGAAGCATTTGAAACCTAATTATATTACACTGGTATGCATATGAAATTTTTTTGTCTGCTGTGAGGGTTTTTTCAACTCATATTATATAATTCGACCATGCTGAATTCGAAAATGACATTGGTTTTCCTCAATCAGGTCAGGTTTTTTCTCTATTGGCCATTTATTATAAGTCCAATTTTATCCCCAAATTTATTGATTTTTTTAGCTTAAACACTGTAGATACGAGTAATATTATAAGAACACTCGTGAAAAATGAAAACATTGTGTGAATAAATACTTTTATTCATACAATGAATATGGAAAAAAGTTTATTGAGGAAGGAATGAAGTTTTTTTGGCTTTCCGTCTGTGTTTTTCTTCGGGCACGTCTCGCTTCAAACACCAGCAATAGTCCGCCAGCATATTGATATCCCAGTTTCCCTGGTACCTCTCTTCCATTATTTTGATATCTTGGTGAAATCGTTCACCCTGTTCCTCACTATAATCCCCGCAATTTTCAGGAAAATAGTCCAAGTGGGACCACAAAAAGTGCATTTTTATGGACATGCGCGACCCATGAGCTTTGAAAGCTTCCATCAAGTTTTCGACAACGGACTCGTATTCTGGACTTCTACGCTTGCCAAGAAAATCAGTGACAACTGATTTGAATGCCTGCCAGGCATTCTTCTCAGTTGGAGTCATTGCGTTTTCGAACTGAGTATCCTTGATCAAAGTTCGAATTTGAGGACCATCAAAAACCCCAGCATTTAGTTTAGCATCAGATATATGAGGAAATTTACTCTCGAGATATCGGAATGCTGAACCTCCTTATTCACTGATTTGATGAAATTTTTCATCAAGCCCAGCTTAATATGAAGTGGTGGGAGCAAAATTTTTGTTGGGGGTACAAGGGGCACTGAAACGACATTATGCGACCCAGGTTCAAAATTCTCTCTGGATGCCCATTCACGCTGTGCATAGTGCTTCTCATCCGCTCGGCTATCCCATTTGCAGAGGAAACATGGGTATTTCGTGTATCCCCCTTGCATTCCCAATACAAATGCCACAATCTGAAAAAAAATGAAAATATTTAAAGAATTTAGAGAATTTGTTCTATCAGATAAAAAAATCTATGCATTGGACTGTATCACTTCTGTGGGGAAGTTAAGTGTTCTTATACGCTCTCAAATAACCTTTGGAAAAACAACATAGTCATAGCAATAGTTTACTTATGATATTAGTATTACCTTCAAATCTCCACAGATCCTCCAGTTATGTTGGTCGTATACGAGAGCATCCAGTAAAATTTTCATGTTATCGTAGCTCTCAGTAAGTTGTACGGAATGTGCTACAGGGACTGATGCAACCCTATTCCCAATGTTGAGAAGTACTGCTTTCAAACTTCGTCTATAAATAGCCTCCATTCTGATGCGTTATATGGCAGGCCCAAGGATTCGATTAGCCCCTCAACATTGCAGCAGTACACTAAGGAAGAGGTATTTTCGTGCACTGCAAAAAACTTGCGGAATTCTTCCTCTCGTTTCCTATACCAGGAGAATGTTGTTCCCGGAGCCAGCAAGTTGTCCTCTCGAAGTCGTTAGCCCAAGATCTCGGCAGCTAATTTGGAAAGTCCTAAATCCTGGTAAGATCATTAAGTTTGGCCTGGTTGAGAGGCCTCGGCTCATTTGAAGCGGTATTTTGAGGTATATACGACTGGGACTGGTCATTGGCATTGGTCATTGATTCATCATCAGAATCATCGAAGTCCAGGGTTTGAGGTGGGTCGGGTATTGGAATTCCAGGACCATGGGGTACAGGTCTCATAGCAGAAGGAATGTCAGGGTATACAACAATGTGTTTATTCTTCTTGTTAACTCCTGAAAATAGAAACACAGAAACATGGATATAAAACTTGCATATGAAATAGAAGAAGCATTCAGACTGGCGGCTCGTGAGGGAAGGCTGCGGTCTGTAAGATATGAAATAGGTCGATGGAGTCTGTATATTTTCTTCCTTTTTCATTCATATTGTCCCTTCGGGGACAATATGAATGAAAAAGAAAGAAAATATACAATCATTGTATATGTAAATGTAACTTGTATAACAGTATGTATGTGTAAATGTATTTTCTATAACAATATGTATATGTAAATGTATGATTACCATTATGGTGAATATTATGCTATATATGGTGAATATTACATTATGGTGAATATTATGTCAAGTTTCATACGAGGATTTCAAAATATTTAAGAAAAATAAATTTATAAGCCCACCTTGGAGGTTTTGTCATGCAGAAATAGCAATCTGTCACGTGATCCTTTCCTTCTCTCCAAATCATGGGAATTCCAAAAGGCAAAGATTTCGCTCTGCCTTTGCTCCATCTTCTCAAATTTTCAATGCACGTCTTGCAGCACATATGAGGGGCGAAATTTTTGTCCTGGTCCCCTAGCTTAATTCCAAAGTATGCTCTATACATTGTCTTCACAAATTTAGTGATTTGGGACTGGTTATTTGGCATGGTAACCGTCCCACATATGTAGCAGAATCTATTGGGATCATTTTTACACGCTCTATTCATTATGAAATATTTTATCTATATGCCTGAAAAGTAAAAAAGATATTATACAAGTGAAACAAGTGATGATAGATGTTACTGTTCCAATTCCGCTTTGACAAAATCACGAAAAATTCTATTTTACTTATGAGGCCATAGCCGGATAACCTGAGCTGATTGAGAAAAACGGATTGCAGATTCGAAATCAGCAGGAAAAACTCTATAAGAATCACTTACAAAACCCTTGACAGCAAAATTGATGCATACCAGTGTTATTAATTAAATACTGTCGAATGAATGACAACGACAGTGTGATTTCACCGACGTCCCCGAAGCACCGCAAAACAATTTAAACGACAATACAAAGTTATTTGCATATGTTAACATTTGTATTTTGCGGATAATAAATCGCACTTGACTCCTTGATATGTATTACCAGCTGACTGTTAATACATTTTATATAGTGTAGATATTTCTATTTTATTTCCTACAGGCCATAGATGATGATGGATGTACAGAGTCATGCAAGAAGTAAATAGACACCCTTAATTTTATGGTAAAATGTATGCATCCAAATTTTTTTGCCATTATTATGACTAATATTCGTTTCCTACATTTCTATCCTTGAAGAAGGACTTATGCCAATATTCTCAAGTGGTCAAATTGAAAAAGACAGCTGCCTGTTCATGGAAGATGGAGCCCCATGCCACACTGCAAAAAAGACGAAAGAATGGGAGGAGCGAAATGGTATCAAACGACTACCTTGGCCGAGTCAGTCCCCTGACATGAACCCCATAGAACACGTGTGGGCAATACTAGACAAGACTTTACGTAAAAAGCCCCAAAAACCAGCAACACGATCAGAATTGTTGAATCTTTTACGCCAAACATGGTTAGAAATACCTCAAGCTACAATTTCAGAACTCATTAATTCTATGCCTAGGCGAGTTGCTGCTCTTAAAGCAGCTAAAGGAATGTCAACAAAGTATTAATAGCTAAACCTTAATTGTTCAAAAATTAAAATTTATTGGTACTCTAATTTTCAAATAAAATTGTTACAGCAAAATCTGGGCTGTCTATTTACTTCTTACATGCCTCTGTACAAGAACGTGTGATGGTAGTAACACTACGTGTCCAAGGGAAGAGGTGCAAAGAAATTTGAGAAAAATTCGAAAGATTTTACGAACCAAGACCTACAGATGAAGCAATTCGCGAACTGGTCAATAAATTTAAAAGAAGAGAATCCGCTCATGATGAGGCAAGATCTGGACGTCCAGGTACCTCTCAAGAAAATGTCGAATTGATAAGAGATGTCTTTGAAACAAATCCTAGTATTTGTTTCAACTCGCACAGCATCACGTAGACTGAGCATACTGTTCTAAGGGTTTTAAAATCAACATTAAAAAAGAAAAGTTACTATATTCAAGTGCTACATGAATTACACGAAGTGGATTATCCAAGACGAGTCGCCATGTGCACAGAGTTGATTGAAAAAATTCATACCAAAAACTTATTAAGCCACATTCTCTTCAGTGATGCGGCGACATTCTACACATGCAGAAAGGTTAATCGATATAATTGCTTTCACTGGGTTAGTGAAAAACCAACCGCGTTCTATGAATGGGAGATTCTCCTAAAGTTAATGTCTGTTGGGTATGACAAGAACGAAGATTTACGGACCTTTTTTCTTTGCAGAAGATACGGTAACAGGGCCAATTTATCTGTACATGCTTGAGCAGTTTCTTGAACCCCAGCTTCGTTCAGATGGCCTTCTCGACACTGTTGTTTTTCAACAAGATGGAGCTCCATGTCACTATGCAAACATCGTTGGAGCGTACCTTGATGAGCTCTTACCAAATCAATGGATTGGACGTGTGGAAATACGCCATGAGCAGCACGATCTCCGAATTTAACACCATTAGATTTTTTTGCGTGGGACTTTATAAAGTCTGAGGTTTACAAAATAAGAGTTACAGACCCGCAGGATCTGCGAACTCGCATCGTCGCGACACTCGCTAAATAACCCCAGAGATGCTTGAGAATGTGTCCCGCAATGCAGTGGACAGATTTGCAGAGACACTGATGGTGCTCACGTCGAATCTTAGACATTTATCCTAAAATACTCTTATTTCAGTAAAATAGATAGGGACTTTTGGACCACCCTGTATATGAAAATTATTTCATGATAATGATTGAGATTGTTTAACCATACAACTTCGGGAATATGTAACTGAGCGAGAAATTTTACAATAATAGGGTCACTCCAGGGTTGAGTACCGAGTGAATCAAAATAGTACAGGCGCTGTCTATTTTTAAAATAGACAGCGATCCAGTGAATCCCTTCATTACCGATGATGTCTGTGTTCACAATAAGACTACCGCATTCTCGCGTACTTGGCAAACTCAATGTTTCATTCTTCGCAAACACGCCGATAAAATTGGAACGTGTGACTCGTTCACTATTCAATACTTTCTGAAGTGTGTTAGCATCCATTTTAAAAGTCAGTGATAACACTCCTAAATCTATCTGAATTGGGTGTTCCTGAGGACGTCATGAAACGAAAGCGCTTGAGCACTATTTCCTGTTTTCTTTTTCCTTCGTGGTTATTTTTATCATATAATCATAATAATAGTAATAATAATAGTTGTAAGCGTGTGAGTTTGTGTGTGTGTGTATTGAGAGGTTAGTGATTGGTTGAAAAGGCTTGTTTAAATGAATAGTAGGAGGACTCAGTTACCCCTTCGAGTAAGGCTCATTTTCTTTGCAGTCGTTGGGGAACGAGGTTGAGAGCGCTGTCGAGGCGGCGCTCGATTGTGGCTACAAGCACATCGACACTGCCTACAACTACCTGAATGAGGAACAAGTTGGACGGGGTCTCCATAACTGGCTGAAGAAGACGGGCGCAAATCGGGAGGAGATCTTCGTCGTGACCAAAGTACGTTCGTTTCTCTCTCTCTCTCTCTCTCGGGAGGGCGGGTGAAGTTTGTTGTACAATCCTGTCCCGTGGGTTACTAGGACCCCATCCCATCCCTACTCTGTCCTTTTAGCTTCCTTTTAGCTTAGGTTAAGGATGCTGCTCTCTGACTGCAAAAAAAAAAAAAAAAAAAACCTTTTAGTATTAAGTCTTTTTCTCTACTTTTACTATTAGAACCCTACTGCTACCTCATGCATGGGAAGAGAGGCTTTGGAACCTCTATAAATAACACCATTTAACGCTCGTAGGTTATGAGAGACTGGCATGGAGGGGTCCCAGGCGTAGGGGCGCGATGAATGGAGTGTGGCTAGTGCCCCGTTAAGCCCATTCCTAACGCGTAATGGCCTGACCAGCCCCCTGCGACCGTTCTTTGGTGACCAATTGATGGTGCTTGGCTGTACTGCTCTTAGGTGAGAGCTTTACTGCCCAGCTGGCTGCCAGGCCAGCGTAAACTCTCGGGCGTAGCCTCTGGGTTTGGTGGGATATCCCTTGAACACTGGATTCTAAGAGTCTGGCCGCTTGTGAGTGACTAGTAAGACTTAGTAAGGGGCTGCATCTCGCTGTCGCTCCTGGCGGGAAATCCGTGACGCCTGCGTCGCGAGTGTTTGTCAGTTGGTGGCTGCGACACGTTTGGGACTGTCCGGCCCTGGGGAGACCCTTGGTCGTTGCGGCAGCAGCGAGAGGTGGTTTTCTGGATGGGATGAACGTCACTTGCAAATAGGTGGATGCGTCTACGCGAGGGAAGAATTCACCCCCCCCCTCCTTTTTTTATATACTGGTAAGAACGTTTTTGAGTTTTCATTGCTAGAACGCTATATCTTATTCAGTGTATTCAGAGTTCGAAAAAAAAATTAAGTTACAATGACTGGACCGCAGAAACTGAAGGCTGAATGTGCAAGGTGTGAAGTAAACGAGTGGGTGACGAACTTCAAAGAAGCCTGCTTCGAGAAGATCAACCACTCCAGCATGTGCCGCTTTTACGAACTCATGCGGTTTTACGAGAAGCTGGAGGAGAGGGTCCGGCGGCTCGAGTCGTCCAGACTGGCTGTTGGAGGTGCGGTGGTCACTGACGCGGCTGCGCCCTCCACCCCGGAGCTCATTGATAGGATAGCTACCATGGAAAGGCGGTCCAGCGATGGACTGGACAGAGCTCGGGACCGCGGAGAAAGGGTAGAGGTGCAACCGTGGCCAGGGTACAAAATCAGTGTCAGAAATCGCCAGCGACCCACGTGAAATGCACGGAACCACGGCGCAAGGTGGAGGGCGTAAAGAAGGAGCCAATAGAGAAGGGTGGGAAGGGGCCGATAAAGAAAAAGGGTGGGAAGGGGCTTACTGATGGCCCAAAGAAACCGAAGGATGTAGCTGCCGGTCGGGGTGGGTCGGGTGGTGTAAGTGCGTCTATGGGTGGCGACGGGTATCGAAAGGTCTCGGGCAAGAAGGCTGCTAAGCCGAAGCCTGAGACCCCAGTTGCCCCTGTCAGGACCTCCAACCGCTTTAGTCCTGTGCTCGAAGGAGGAAGACTGTTTTGATTGGGGACTCGCAGATCAGGGGCCAGGAGAAGTACTTTGCTTCTGCAAACCGGGACGGGAGGAAGGTAAGGTGCTTACCTGGGCGGGGAACGGCACACTTAAGGAAGGAGGTAGAAAAGCTGCGCGTGTCTAGTCGGAGGACTGCGATCGTTGTCCACGCTGGTGGCAACGACCTGTTCCTCAAAGGCGGTAGGGTAGGTCTTACAGAAGGGATCATCACCGAGATCATGTCTCTTGCGGATAATCTAAAACTGAAGACAGACAGGGGAATGTTGATGGGTATTTTACCGCGGATGAATGCCAGTGACCACGCGCTCAGTAAGGTCATTGGCATCAACGAGAGGGTGCAAGACTTGTGCATCCCGCTGGACCGAGGTTTATTGACCCCTTCTACGCATTTTCGGGTAGGTGGGACCTTTACCAGAGGGATGGTGTGCACCTCAATGACAAGGGTAAAGGTGTGCTAGGCGCGCTGCTCGACCGGCACCTATACAGAATTGTGAGGTCGAGCCCGGGGAGATGTTGAGCCGGTGGTGGATGTACCTTCAACTGAAGGGTGCGTCCAGGTACAGGTGGGTGACCCTCCTTCCACGTTGGCGGGGGCTCATGCTCCTGCGGAAGTTGCCCCCTCGTTGGTGAAGGGCTCTTCAACTCCCGACAACCCTGGCCCTCGATGTTCGGGAAACGGGTCGTGGTAGGGGGCGGTCAGAATAAGGAAGGCTTCCTCCGTGCAATGCTTTTAAATGCTAGGTCGATTAGGAATAAGTTTTGCGAGCTACGGGCCCTCTTAGCATCAGAATACCAGGATATCGTTGCTATTACCGAGTCCTGGATTCATACTGATCGTAGGGACTACGTTGGGGAGTTCGAAATTCCCGGGTATAGAATGTTTCGCAAAGACCGCACCCGTGGGGAGGGAGAGGGGTACTAATATACGCGAGGGACACGTTGAATCCGGTTGACTGCCAGTTCCGGTCGGAACGGGAGCTGCTTGGCGTCGATCTGAACGTGGGAGGGACGAACTATAGGTTAATCTTTTGTGTACAAACCTCCGCATCTCCTCGAGGAGGATACAGCTCTGTACACCGAACTCCGTAGCCTGGTAGGGGATAGGGTGTGTGTAGTTTTAGGAGGCTTCAACTGTCGCGGCATAAAGTAGGAAGACAGGACTGCTGATTCTGAAGGGAGGAGGCTAGTTGACTTTGCTGATGAGAACTTCCTCACTCAGTGGGTCAATGAGCCTACACGAGGCGAAAGCGTTCTAGACTTAGTATTCACGACCGAAGACAACCTCGTCACTGGCCTCACCGTTGACGAATCGTTGGGCGGGAGTGATCATGGTCTGATTAGGTTCCGTGTGTGCGTCCATCGGGTGAAGCGTAGTAACTAGAGAGGCAGTAAGCTCGATCTACGGCGGGCGGACTTTGTTAGCCTCCGGGATAGCGTAGGTGAGATGGGGATGGGGTTAGAGGTCGGCGGCGATGTTGAGGAAGTATGGAATGCATTCCGGGACGAGTTTATGGTGCTGCAGTCTGCTGCCATACCCTCAAAACCGGTCACCCCTGCCTCAACGCAGCCTAAGTGGTTCAGTCGTGACATCGCTTCGGCTATCCGAAATAGGAAAGTAGCGTATAGAAGAGCGAAGGCCAATCGTTCCCATGAGAACACTGAAGCGTATGTCAGCCTGTGTAGGGAAGTGAAGGCGAACGTTAGGCTAGCGAAACGCAACGAAGAACTACGGATGGCAAGCCTCTGCAAGGGGAACCCTAAGGAGTTCTTCAGTTATGTTAATAGTAGAAAGCCCTCGGACACGGACATCGCTAATGTGCTTAATGAGTACTTTGCGGGAGTGTTCACCAGGGAGGACACCCGCGTCATCCCCGAGCCAGGCGTCAGGCACGAAGGTGCTGGCCTGGATAGTGTTCGATGTACCGCGACAGTCGTTGCCGATAGAATAGACAAACAGCGCGTTTAAGGCTCCTGGGCCAGACCAGTTTCTCCCCAGAGTGTTGCGGGAGGTGCGCGACCAGGTGGCTCCCCACCTCGCTACAGTCTTAACAAATCGTTGGAGACGGGCCAGGTGCCTGGTGACTGGAGGGAAGCCAATGTGACCCCTATCTTTAAGAAAGGGGATCACGAAAGTCCAGGGAACTATCGTCCCATTAGTCTCACTTCATTTGTAGGTAAATTATTAGAGAGGATAATAGCGGATAGGATCGTTGACCATTTGGTTTCCTACAAGCTGCTTGGGGACTCCCAACATGGGTTTAGACGGCATAGGTCATGTCTCACCAACTTGCTCGAGTTTTTCCACGTCATGCTGAGTGAGTATGATAAGAGTAGGGCGATTGATATACTTTATCTCGACTTTGAGAAAGATGGTTTAACATAGAAATTATAAAGTACAATTTAATATAGAATTATTATTAATACATAGTAGAAGATTATAATAGTTTATACTAATTAGAGATTAGCTCAGCTTATATTTCTGGCCAGAATCGTGCAAAATCTGTTTTTCGACCCGCCAAAAATTCCTTCATCTGATAAAAATGTGAAAATCTATCCAATTCTAATTCTTCTCGCTCTTTCTGGCATATAGCTAAAGACCTCTTCAACAACTTTACTTCCTCTCCTTTCCCCTCCTCTTTTTCATTCCGACAGCTCAGTTGCCGTCTCTTCTCCTGACAAAGCTAAACTTTTAGCTCAAACTTTCGCTTACAATTCAACCTTGGATGATTCCGGTGCTGTTCCTCCATCCACTCCCCCCTCTGACTTTATTATGTCAGAAATTAGAATCTCTTCTAAAGATGTTTTTTTCTGCCCTATCTGGGCTCAACTCTAGTAAGGCGTACGGTCCTGATGGTGTTCCTCCTGTTGTTCTTAAGAACTGTGCTTCTGTGCTGACACCCTACCTAGGCAAACTCTTTCGTCTTTGTCTTTCATCTGTTACTTTTCCTTCCTGCTGGAAGTTCGCTTTCATTCAGCCTGTCCCAAAGAAGGGTGACCGCTCTCAACCCTCCAGCTTATCGTCCAATTGCTTTGATTTCTTGCCTTTCCAAAGTTTTTGAATATATCCTTAATAGAAAGATTCTTAAACACCTCTCTTCTCACAATCTTCTTTCAGATCGTCAGTGTGGGTTCCGCAAAGGACGCTCTACTGGCGATCTTCTTGCTTATCTCTCTGACTCTTGGTCATCCTCCTTTCGGAATTCCGATGAAACTTTTGCTAATACGCTAGATATATCAAGAGCTTTTGAGAAAATCTGGCACAAATCTTTAATTTCGAAACTGCCCTCCTTCGGTTTCTATCCTTCTATCTGTGCCTTCATCTCTAATTTCGTTTCTGGCAGATCTATAGCTGCGCTTGTAGATGGCCACTGTTCTTCTCCTAAAGCTATTAACAGTGGTGTTCCTCAGGGTTCTGTCCTGTCACCCACTCTTTTCCTTTTATTTATTAATGACCTTTTAATTAGCACTTCCTGTCCTATTCACTTCTATGCCGATGATTCTACTCTTCACTTCTCCACCCGCTTCCCAAAGCGTCCCTTAGTAGTCACTTTATGATTCGCGTGGGACGGCTATGGGACACCTGACCTCTGATCTTTCTGCTATATCTGATTGGGGCAGAGAAAACCTTGTGGTTTTCAATGCCTCAAAAACTCAGTTCCTCCATTTGTCTACTCGTCACACTCTCCCACACAACAATCCCTTTACCTTCAACAACACACAACTCAATCTTTCCTCTTCTCTTAACATTCTTGGCGTTTCCTTTTCTCGTGATATTTCCTGGAAAGATCACATATACTCCCTTTCTAAAAAGCTTTTAAGAGGTTAGGTGTGCTGTACCGCCTCCGCGGTTTCTTCACCCCCATTCAGTTGCTGTCTTTGTACAGGGGTCTTGTTCGCCCCTGTATGGAGTATGCTTCTCATGTGTGGGGTAGCTCAACCCATACAGCTGTACTTGACCGGGTGGAATCAAAGGCTTTTCGTCTCATCAGTTCCCGGCCTCTTACTCATTGTCTTCAATCTCTTTCTCTTCGCTGCAACGTTGCCTCACTCTCGCTTAGTCTCTACTATCGCTATTATAACAGACATTGCTCTTCTGAACTCTCTTACTGCATGCTTCCTTTAAGGAGCGCACGCTGCACCAGACTTCCTACACTTTCTCATTCCTTTTCTGTCCAACTACCTAACGCAAGAGTTAATCGGTATTGTCAATCCTTCAGCTACTCAACTAGTCAACTCTGGAACAATCTTCCTCACTCCATCTTTCCTCCTGTCTATGACCTCCCATCTTTCAACCGCAAAGTGTCTAGGCATCTCGAAAACCCTGGACCTTGATTTTGGCTCTCTTCTTCTATGGAGGGGGCGCTTTTGCGGCATTTCCCTTGGCCCCTCCTTCCTGCATGCATAAAAAAAAGCTAGCTAGAGAAAACGTAAATTTATGGGTAACTTAACTTATTAAGCTTTGCCTTTTCCGTGAATGTGAAATATATTGTATAGAGTTAACTTTGAAAGTTTGAAATGAGTATAAATCATCATCAAATGACGTTTTTTGTATGTTCAATTTCCCATAAATATAGATTTTGTTTCGTAATGAAATTTACAGAATCGGTAAGGGAATCGACTAAATTTGGCCGATTCCGCCGATGTCAGTGTCGATTAATCGGTACACTACTAATATATATGTATAAATTATTTAATTAGGGGAGTTATTCATCATCTTTTGTAAAGTAGGGTGTTGTTATTCTAACTCAAAGACGATTCCTTTCCTCAGCTCCCGATGATAGGAATGTACGAAGGTGGTGTGGAAAAGTTCCTAAAGATATCACTGAAGAAGCTCAATTTAGCCTACCTGGATTTGTACCTCATCCACTGCCCCGTCGGGATGAAGGTAAAGGAGACCCTTTTCTTCTCTCCTCACCTTTTCATCCTGCGCATGATGTGAGCCTGTGAGGCCGCATTTAGGCTGCATTTAAAGAGGCCAAACTAATCAATGTTTGTTGTGGTTTACTGTTTTTTACTTTAATTATACTGTAAATTGATTTATTAAGCTTTTATTTGTATTTGCACTCGGTGATTATTTGGGATGAATTAATAAGTGATGTTTTCAATTATTAATTAACTAATTGATGACGTTACTCGAAGGGTAAAAACGACGAAGATGTTTTCCCTTCCGACGGAAAAGGCGGAATCGTTACGGACAACACCACGGATCTCATTGCCATATGGAAGGTTAGTTTGTTGCCTGGGTGCTCTTTCTATACGACCCCCAGTCCCGGGAATTTATTTAAATTTAAATGAAGGAACGTTCCAATTGAGGGGAAAAGCTCCCCCTCCCCCGCATTTGGGGATCACAATCAAACCAAAGAATCGCTATTTCGGTTTCAGTGAAAAGCATATAAACGTCGAAAATCGGGTTCGACTCTAGTTCCCATTCTGATTTCTGAGCGGAGCTTGGAACAATTCGTGTGGCTAAATCTAAAATTAAATTTAACCTCGCCTCTGAGTGGTTTCGTATTATCTTTAATAAGTGTTTCAAAAGTGTTTAAATCTTCGTATTATCTTTAATAAGTGTTTCAAAAGTGTTTAAATTTTCGTATTATCTTTAATAAGTGTTTCAAAAGTGTTTAAATCTTCGTATTATCTTTAATAAGTGCTTCAGAAGTGTTTAAGTCGATGAATTTAAGCGTTTATGAATAAAATCTAAAACTACCATTTATTTATTGGTCAGGAAATGGAAAAAATGGTTTACCTTGGTCTTACGAAGTCTATCGGTGTTTCCAACTTCAGCGTCAAACAGATGAGGAAGATGAATGCAATTGCGGAAATCTCCCCGACAGTGAATCAAGTAATTGCAATGCATAGTTTGCTAATTAGTAATAAATGGTATTTTTTTGTTTTTTTTTCAATAAAGTTACCCCATCGTCAGAATAACTGTAGTTCTTGAATCTGGTGAGGTAGTATTGCGTTTGCTTAACTAGGATTTTCTTTGTTCTAACTTATGTGTTGGTCTGACAGTGTTCCTGTCGACAAAGCTGGGCACTTGCGGGTTTTTTTGCGGTACTGCGGTACTACCGCACTACCAAACCGGTACCGCATAACGCAGTACCGCAAAGGATCGCTGAAAGTACAGGCTGTACTTTCAGCGATCCTTTGCGGTACTACGTTATGCGGTACCGGTTTGGTAGTGCGGTAGTACCGCAGTACCGCAAAAAAAACCGCAAGTGCCCAGCTTTGCCAGTCGAGTTTGAAGAACAGTTCATATCCGTTATGTAGGTGTTGGGCATTTGGACATTTGGGTATGTTGAGTTAATGTCAACTGTACGTCCAGTAGTTTACAGCGAAAAAAATGAACACAGTAGCCAGGTGGGAGATGCTCACCCTGCAAGAAGTGACTTAAAACTAACCTTTGCTGTCGTATAGCAAGGGATAACAAGGGATAGTAAGGGAGAGCAAGGGATAACAAACCAAGTCTTTAAATCTCCGTTTCATCCTTTCTAGTTTGAGATGAATGCCTGTTTCCAGCAAAAGGAATTAGTCGAGTTTTGCAACGAAAACAATATTGTGGTCACGGCGTACGCGCCTCTCGGCTCTCCTGGCAGAAACACCCTTCCCGAAGAGTAAGTCGTTTTAAAAGGATTTCATTCTTTAAAAACCTTTCATATAAAGGTTTAAATCTATAAAAAAATCCTTTAAATATGAGATTATACCCTTTAAAAGTCCTTTAAACAGAGGATTAGGTCTTTTAAAAACCTTTAACATAGGGAATTAGGTACTTTAAAAATTCTTTAAATAAGGGATGAAGTCCTTTAAAAATCATCTTTTCAGTCAGATAGTATGTCTCTTAACCCTTTAATTGAAACGTTACCAATTTGTAACAGTCGCCCTCAAAGGGTTAAATCATTTGATGTAAGTACTCTTTGAGTCTCCTGAAATATTTTTGCACGAGTATAATCAAATCTTTAAAAATACTTTAAAGAAACTCGCTGAAATTAGAATTAAGTAATTTAAACAAAAACACTTAAAACGTATTCATGTTAGCGATTAAATCCTATATAATCCTATATAAATAACTTGCAATCTGATTGTAGGATTAATCCTAAACCTATAACCTCATATGGCTTCATATTAAGAAAATACAGGGTGTGTATAAAATAACGCGAGTTAAGAGCCAAATCTAATTTGAATTATATTAACGCGAGTGAACATGGCCAAGTAATATTTATTACATGTACTTTATAACAACTGTATAGTCGATTTAAAAAACAAGTTGAAACTAGTTTAAACCAGTTCAAATCGGATTTGTTTCTTCACTTGCGTTACTTTATACACACCCTGTAGTTACGAATCGAGTAACTTTCCTTCAAGAAACGACAGAAGAGCCGTTAAAAACCATTCGTCGACTTCTCTGTACATTTTGCTTTGTCGTTTTTCATCGTCGCGTACGTTAAGCAGAGAACCATCTTTGACACAAATTATTGGGATGAGGTCATTATAAAGCTTTTTTGGCTCCCTAAGTGGTCGTTTTAACGTACGAAGTTATAAAGGAAGAATTTTGTTTCATCTTTTTTTTAACAGGAAGGTGGGGCCAGGGCCGAATGCTCACAAGAACGCCTCCCCCCCCCCCCCCCCACCCACCCACCCAATAGAAGAAGAAGATAGCCAAAATCAAGATCCAAAGTTTTCGATATGTCTGGATACTATGCGTTTGAAAGATTGGAAATCATTAACAGAGGGAAGGGTGGATTGAGGAAGGTTGTTCCAGAGCTGACCGGTTAAGTAGATAGAAGATTGAGAATACCGATTAACCCTTGCATTAGAGAATTGGACAGAAAAGGAATTAGAATGTGTAGAGAGTGTGGTACTGCGTGTTCTCCTTAAAGGAGGAGGCATGCAGTTAGAGAGTTCAGAAGAGCAGTGTCCGTTATAATAGTCATAGTAAAGAGAGTGAGGCGACGTTGCGGCGAAGAGAGAGGGATTGAAGACAATCAGTAAGAGGCGAGGAACTGATGAGACGAAAAGCCTTTGGTTCCACCCGGTTAAGTAGGGCTGTGTGGATTGAGCCACCCCACACTGTACTCCATACAGTGGCGGACAAGACCCCTGTACAGAGATAGCAATTGAGTAGGGATGAAGAAACAGCGGAGCACACCTAACTTCATAGAAGCTGTTTTAGAAAGATCACTAGAAAAGGAAAAGGATTGTTGAAGGTAAGGGGTTAGTCGTGTGAAAGATTGTGACAAGTAGACAGACGAAGAACCTGGTTTTTTTTTTAGGTACAGAAAGCCACAAAGTTTTCCCTACCAAAATCGGAGAGAATAGAAAGATCAGAGGTCAGATGCACCATAGCTGTCTCACGTGAATCATGGAGTAACTGTTGGGAGGGACGCTTTGTGAAGCGGGTGGAGGAGTGAAGGGTGGGTGACACGACAGAACCCTGAGGAACACCACTATTAGCTATTGGAGAAAACCATTGTCCATCTACAACCGCAGCTATAGATCGGCCAGAAAGGAAATCAGAGATGAAGGCACATATAGAAGGATAGAAACCGAAGGAGGACAATTTGGAAATTAAGGACTTGTGCCACACTCTCTCAAAAGCTTTCGATATGTCTAGCACAATAGCAAAAGTTTCACAGAAATCCCGAAAGGAAGATGACCAAGAATCAGATATATATGCAAGAAGATCGCCAGTAGATCGTCCCTTGCGGAACCCATACTGACGATCTGAAAGAAAATTGTAAGAGAGGTGCTTAAAAATCTTCTATTAAGGATAGATTCATAAACTTTGGGAATGCAAGAAATCAAAGGAATTGGACGATAGTTGGAGGGTTGAGAGGAAGAAAAAGTACCAGATGAAAGCCAAAGTCGAAAGTGTTTGCCTAGGTAGGATGTCAACACAGAAACACAGTTCTTAAGAACAACAGGAGGCACACCATCAGGACCGTACGCCTTCCTAGAGTTGAGCTCAGGTAGGGCAGAAAAAATATCTTTAAAGGAGATTCTAAATTCGTATATAATTAAGTCAGAGGGAGGAGGAGGTGGAGGAACAGCACCGGAATCGTCCGGCGTTGAGTTGAAGGCGAAAGTTTGAGCCAAAATTTGAGCTTTATCAGGAAAAGAAACGGCAACTGAGCCGTCGGAATGGGAAAGAGGAAGGGAAGAAGAAGTAAAGTTGTTGGAGAGGTTTTTGACTAGCTGCCAGAAAGAGCGAGAAGAATTAGAATTAGGTTTTCACATTTTTGTCTGATGAAGAAATTTTTGGCGAGTCGAAGAACAGATTTTGCACGATTCCAGGCAGAAATACAAGCTGAGTGAGAATCAGGAGTTGGATGGTGACGGTACCTCCTGAAAGCCCCCTCTGTTGCGGATAGCTTAGGAACAAGCAAAGTTAACTCAAGGTTTTTTTGCATTAATAGTAGAAATAGAATATGGAATGTATATCTCCATGCCCGTGAGAATCGCCTCCGTGATGCGCTCCGTGCACCCGCGGAGCCCCGGCCACGGAAGCAGTAATCATTCCATGGGAAATCAGGGAAGTACTGCCTAATGGCCGCGCAATCAGCGGCGCCAAAGTGCCAAAGGTGTCTCCTCTTGGGAGGATTCAAAGGCCGAATTGCAGCGATAGGACAGGAAACGGATATGAGATTGTGGTCGGAGGAGCCCAACGGAGAAAAAGTTTGACAGAAGAAGATGAAGGATTAGTGGTGGGAAATAAATCCAGAATGTTGGGCCTATCTCCAAAGCGATCGGGGATAAGAGTAGGGTGCTGTACAATCTGCTCTAGGTCATTCAGGATAGAGAAGTTGTATGCTAGTTCACCAGGGGTGTTAGTAAAATGAGAGGAAGGCCAAAGGTGATAATGAACATTGAAATCTTCTAAAATTGAGAGTTCAACAAAAGGAGAGTGGGAAAGAATGTATTCCACTTTGGAAGTGAGGTAGTCAAAGAATTTTGGATAGTCAGTACAATTTGGAGAAAGGTAGACAGCGCAGATGTATTTAGTTTGAGATTGGCAAGCAAGCCTTAGCCAGTGGGTGTAAAATTCGGAGGATTCAAGTTAGGTCGTTGCGACATATAGGTCGTTGCGTACATATACACAACATCCACTTTTGGAATGAAATTGAGTATATAGAAATTAGGAGGATACAGAAAACAGGTTGCTGTCACTCGTCCCAGACACCCGAATGTCGGTGAGTGAGCAAGAGAAGGTGAGGTTTAGAGAAGAAATGTTGTTTAACAGATTGAAAATATGAGGAAATGCCATGAATGTTGCAGACGTTTATGAAAAGTGGATCAAGCAGAGGTCCAGCACATCTGGAATGGGCAGTAGCAGAGCCAGCCCTGCTGCCTGGGTCTGCGCTCCCAGTATTGGCATCCGGGGAGCCAGAAATGGGAACATTTATGGTCCCTTTACCAGGGGACTCCGAGGCTCTTGAAGATAATGCCATTTTTTTTAAATTTTGAAAAGATTCTGTCCTGTGTAAGATGCATGTATGTGTAGTGAGAAATAGGGAGAGAAGTGTGTGTTTGAGAGCATGCTGAACTGCTCATAGGGTAGATGAGACCCGGAAAATGATCAGATAAAGAGGACAGTGACAGGAAAAACGGGGATTCCAGCACTCCATGACACCTGCCTAACATCCCCTCCCCCAGATTACTTTCCTGGTTGATTGGTATCTACAAATAATTATAGAAAGTTAATTAACTAGGATCACTGTAAATGATATAATTAAATAAAACGTACACAAAACGATTTTGAGGTTCGAAGATCCATTGAGAAGTTCTAAAGTCAAAATGGCAAATTGGGTTTAATGATTCCTTCTCATACTTCCCATTCTCATTTAACTTAACGTAAATTTGTTTAATTTAACCTAACTCATGAGGAAAATAGGAGACCCTAGGATTAAAATGGAAGTGGGAAGCAGTGGAACACGATACAGTACAAAGCTTTTTTGTTACCAAAGATGCGAAAATGTTAACTGAAAAATATAATAAACATTTGTTTACTAATGGGTAGCTCAGTGGTTACGATGGAGGACTCCGAGTGGTGTGTCGCTGGTTCGAACCCGGTCGCTGGCATCGTGTTCCTGCTTTATGCTCTGGCTCAGGTGACCGTTAGGGCGTACTCACTCCCACGTTGTGGGGAAATGAGCTTCTTGGATTTTATCTTATTTACCAACAAAATTTACAAAAAACATTAGATCTTCGACATTTCGAGGCAAGGAAAAGTCACCTTCAGAAAGGTTTCGTTCAGACTTCCTGAAGATGAATCTTACAGTATAGGTTGAGTCTAAACAACAGATGTGTCAGAAAAAATTTTTTTTTTCCTCGTATGTTGATTTGCATTGGGTTTTATAACCAATAGTCTAATGCACTGTAACCTATCTGTAACCACTGTAACCTATACTATTCAGAGTATTCTTGCTTTACAGTACAAAAAATGATGCCAAAAGTGCCCCTAATTTGTTAAAGAACCCTGTAGTACAGCTGATAGCCGGTAAGCACAAGGTGACTTCTGCGCAGGTGCTCATCAGATACTTGATTCAGAAGGGAATTGTCGCAATTCCAAAGAGCGTGAATCCAGACCGTATTAAATCAAATATGGAGGTAAGTAGTTTTCTTGAGTCTTTTGATGTGAAGACTCAAATATTCTTTATAATTCATTTGGGTTTCAGTATTCCAGTGACCGATTCTTTAGCCTCAGAATAATCTGTAACTAATTTATAATAGGTCAGACTTGCAGACTTGATCTACGAAAATACTTTTTCAGACAGTGTGGTAGATTTTTGGAATGACTTGCCATATGATGTGGTAAACAGTAGCTCTTTAGTTAATTTTAAGAAAAATTTGGACACTTTCACGAATGAAAAAGAGAGTTTGTAGATTGTAAGTAGTGTGTGTTTTTGGCTTGGTTTGTATGGGCTACTTTGGTTGCTTTGTGGATAGTTGTACGTTAGCTGGCTGGCTTGAGATTGATGTTTTGCACAATTTTTATTATGAAATATAGCTCATGACTTGGATAACCTTGATAGGCCTTGTTGGCGTCATGTTTTTCGAATGAAATATAATGTAATTACTATTCTGACATATATGTTTATAGTGTCTCTCAATCTCAGCAAGGAAAAAAAAGTTGGTTAGCAGCACTGGTTTAATTCTTCCTGGAGCCAATTCGTCACCTATCTAACCTATTTACCTTTGTAATTACTATTTGACGTCTTCTTCAGGTGTTCAACTTTACTTTGGACGAAGTCGACAACGCTGCTTTGCTGATGCTTGACCGTGGCGACGAAGGGAGATCTTTCACGTTCTGCTATTTTCCAGGGTTAGTAGGTGAAAACTGTCGAATTATAGAGTGGGCAATTACGGGGCTAAAATAAGAAACAGACCGGTTCTTTCCCAAGTCAGTATAACAAGTGGGGACCTAGCGGGAAACGCGACAAGCTCGTTTCTAATATTACTCCAAAACGACCCTTCGCGGTTGGAGGACAACAGCAGACCGACTATCCAAGTTCCAACCAAGTATCCATCACCTAGCTTTTTACACAACCATCCACCCAGCCTACAAACTTGAGTAGAAATCGAGGTTGGGTAGGTTGGGGGAGTAATAATTCCCCCTGAAAAAATGGTAGATAAGCAGATAAAGGTCAATTTTTTATACCTCAGCCAAAAGATTGAATCTTGTAGGAGATGAGGTCATTCTTCAACTATGTAAAAGTACAGTATCTTCACATTTGAGACCAAAATGTGTGTCATAAAATACTATGAAATCAATACTGAATTAAAAGTAATATTAATTTATTAATTAATTAAAAGTAATATTGATTAATTGAAAGTAATGTTGATTAATTGAAAATATCTTTCTTTCGTTTACAGAATAAAAGAACACCCCGAAAACTTTGTTTAAAAATCTCCAAGCAAGAATTACTTGTATTTTGTCAACCATGCTAACAAATTTAACAGCAACAGCAACAGCAATAACAATAACATTAATAAAAAAAAACCCTGTGATTATTTTAATTACTATAAACAACCATTTAACTGCTTTATTGTTCAAAACTGTCCAATAATAACACGTTATACACCGTGCCAACATTTATTATTGCAATCGCATTTTGCCAAAAGCAGTGTTTTTTGAAAGTTTATTTGATCCACACAATCTGAGTACGCGTATGCACCTTTTTCACAAGTAGGTAAAAAGTAATATCCATGTCTCATCTCGCCCATAGAAGTGAGGGGTAGAGGGCCCGAGCTTGAGTTATCTTCGCTTCGTTGTGACGTAAGAATGAGAAAAGACAACCGCCCAGCTCTAGAGTCCAGTGGTAGGCAACCTTTTTTGAAACTGGGTCAGTTTGATTTATTGGTTATTTGATAATGGGTCAGTGTTTCAAATTTAAATAAAAATACACTATTTTGGGGACACTTTAAAATAAAAAAAACCTTCGTGTATGTAATACGTGGGGGGTGTTAGACCCGTTAAGCATTAGGTTATTAAATAGACAATAAAGGTATTTACAGGTGCTTTGATTTATATCTTCTTTAGAGCCTATCATAGGTGCCAGCGTCCCACAACAACCTACTTAGTTTTCTAACTTTACTAATTTAGAAGCTATAGACATTACCCCTAACTGATATAATAGACAACTTCAACTGCTTTCCTTATGCACTTTAGAAACATCACCACATTAAACTTAGCACCAACGATTTAGTCAGATACAAAAACACTAGCTGGTTTAGTCAGCCCATTAACCAAACAGACCGCGTTCCGCTGTTTATATTTTTTGTGTTGCCATTCAGCTTTCTTTTAGTGACTTTTAGAATATATACGGTATATATATATATTTTTTTTACACACACGCCACCTCACTCCTCCCCTACAAGTTAAGTCTGTCAGGGGGGTGAGAGACACTAGACGACCTGCATAGGCGAGCGAATTGAACCATTTTCAGGAGGATCGGGTTCCCTTCCAGAAGACGCTGGTTATCATGGAATTCACGTTCCCATATCTGGTCCTGATGGCGTTTAATAGAACGACCATCTTCTAGTTGGCACTTGAAGGAAACAGGGCCCGTTATCTCCTGCACTGTTGCAGGAACCCATTTTGGCCCAACCCCATAATTGCGAATCATAACTGGATCATTAGGTTGCGCTTCTATATAACTTTTTTTTTTTTTAGTGTCATGATACAACTTCTGTTTTTCCTGATGGCGTAAAACTCGTTGTTGTAACGTTTCGTTTGGACGTAACAGATCGAAAACTGAACGAATTCCGCGGCCAATCACGAGTTTAGAAGGACACCCCGCCGTCGTTGTGTGAGGTGTTAGTCGATATTAAAAAAAATGTATCCAACACCATTTGCATTTCCTCCCCATGAGAATGACGCAAGGCCGACTTGAAAGTACGGGCCATGTTTTCCGCGAGACCGTTAGTAGACGGGTGAAAAACACTAAACCGGACATGTCTAATGTCATTTAGCGGGACAAAAGAACGAAATTCCTCACTGGTAAAACAAGTACCATTGTCGGAAACCAGAACTACGAGTAAACCCCATCGAACGAAACACGAACGGAGTAAGCGAATAGTAACACCCGAAGTCGTGGAAGTGGTTGGAAAAATTTCCACCCACTTACAGTAGAGTAGCCGTCCATAATGACTAGGAAATAGATATTATTTATAGGACCTGCATAGTCACCATGGATCCTATGCCAAGGTATAGTAGGCCATTCCCATGGATGAAGTGGACTTTTCCTTGGGAGAGCTCTGTTCTCTAGACAGTTTTGACAGGAACGAACCAATGATTCGAGTTCTCTATCTAAACCGGGCCACCAGAATTAAGCTCTCGCCAGACTTCATTTTTGTTGCACCCATGTGTTCAACGTGAAGTTCCTTTACTAAATCCGACCTACCTTCATTCGGAATTATCACACTGTGGCCCCATAAAAGACAGCCATTTTCAAATGAGAGTCCAGACTGACGTTGATAAAAAGGCTGTAATTCACTCTCAACCTTAGTAGGCCAACCAACTGAGCAGTAATGGATGAACCCTAGACAGAATAGGGTCTGATTTTATCCACTGCTCTATCTGTACTGCAGTTACTGGTGTGGAGTCCAAAAACTCCACCCAGTGAAGCCATTCTGTACGTATAGGTACGCATTCATTTGGATTTTCTAAATGCAACCAACTTAGAGCATCAGCCGTACCTAGAAGTTTGCCTGACCGATGTACTAAGTCAAATTTTTAGGCTTGTAGAATCAGTTCTCATCGTTAAATCCTACCTGAGGCCATAACTGCAATATTTTTAGGTGAAAATAAACCTAAAAGAGGCTTATAGTCACTAATTAGTCATTGTTCCCCAGATCGTAATAACTTATTTAGGGGTTCAAGGAAAGTCGATGCATTAGGCAAAAATTTTCTATAAAAGTTTAGAGTTAAGGGATGAGACAAAGTTTTCTTGTTGAGTGTAACTGTGATGGATGCTTCTCCACAAATAGGTATTTGTATGTTACCATATTTTTTTAGTATTGTTTTAGATGCATGTAGTTTAGGTGTATTTTTGAAAGTTTTGTCAAAAACTGTTTTAGACATGACAGTTCGGGCAGCACCTGTATGTAGTTCTAGACGAACTGTAACTCCATTTAGGCCTACATCTACAGTATATGGACCTGTATTATCACCACTTTGCTGCTCATAAAATAGGTACTCCACTCCAATATTCGAAGTATTTCCATTTGGAGGATTACCACTAGAAATGTTATAATTAGAATTTTCACCCCTTGTTTTCTTTGAAAAACAAACTTCAGCTATGTGGCCTATTTTACTACAGTTTCGGCAAACTGCTTCTTTAAAAGGACAGTCCTTTTTCCAATGGTGTTTTCCACACCCAGTACATGGCTTGGAAGGCTTTCCCTCCTGTTTAGCGTTCGAATTAGTAGGTTTAGTAGTATTTGCCGCATACCTTTTATTTGTTTGTCTAGTAGGCTTATTAGGTCTGCCAGGCCTAGAAGATTTAAAGCTATTTACGTGTTGGGCCTTACTACTGTGACTGCCAAAAGCTCTAACATCTTTAGCAGCTGCTTCCCTAGCCGCAGCTATTTCTACAGCCTGACTAAAAGTTAGGTCTTGTATAGCTAATAGGGCTCTCTGGGTACTCTTCTTTGAGACCCATTACAAACCTATCTCTTAGCATTTCGTCTAATTTGTCCCCAAACTTACAAGTGCGGCTATAGGCTTTTATACCTGCAACAAACTCTGCAATGCTTTCATTCGCAGTCTGATGCCTCGAATAAAATTTGAAACGTTCATAGATAAGAACGACTCGGGGTTTGTAGTGATTGATTAGGGCCTGTACTAATTCACTATAGGTGCAAATAATAGGCCAAATAACGTGAAATAGTTTAGGTAGGGTTTAAATTTGATCTAGTTACTCCCCACTTAGGGCTGAATAGGAAATTGTAATAGGGTTAGGGCTGAGTAGGAATTAGTATTAGAGTTAGGGCTGAGTAGCAATTAGTATTAGAGTTAGGGCTGAGTAGGAATTAGTATTAGAGTTAGGCGGGACCTAAGCTATAGTACGGTAGCTTACCAACAGCCAACCAAATCGAACGACCCACACTAGTCTAGGCTACATCCAATTTTCCAAACAACCAAATAAATCCCATCCTCGTCGCCAAATGTAAATGTAATAACGTTGGATGTGTTAGACCCCCGTTAGGTATTAGATTATTAAATAGACAATAAAGGTACTTATAGTTGTTTTGATTTAGATCTTCTTTAGGGCCTACCTTTAGGGCCAATATTTCAGTGTTTTGTAATAAACAATTATGGTAACACTACATCATTCACTCATTTCTCTTAACCTGTTAAACGACATCACTCAAAGGTTACTCACTGCAGGAAATGTGTCTATAATTCAGCGTTATTGCAAAATAAAATATTAAGTTTTCAAGTATGTAATTTTAGAAACGAGCAAATGTATTTTTTCGAAAAATACATTAGGTACTCCAATAAAGATAGTTTTCTGTGGTAGCTGATTTAAAATTTTGAAGGGTAACATTTGTATTCCATCTAAAATTTAACTTTTATAACTAAAATTAAGTCTAGTTAAATTGGTAATCTAGCCTAAACTAAGTTTAAAAATAGACAACCCACTACAAAATTTAAACAATTAATCTTTCTAAATTGACGCACTAATTATGGAATGCAGAAATATGAAGAAATTATATAAAGTATTTACAAATGAAAATGCTAAAAAATTTTAGTTTTAGAGGGAGAGAGAGAGAGAGAGAAAAAAAAGAATATAGTAACGCATAGTGTATCTTTTCAAAAAACAAAACTTAACAATTTTATAAGCATAAGCCTATTGTCTATCACTCTATTGTAAAGAATTTGCAAGTCATGCTTAAATCTGAAAATTGGACAAGTTTTGATGTATTCATTTGCGATTAACAAACTTAATTTAAAAATTTATTGTTTTCAGTATACTTTATTTGGAGATAAGATGGTTCCAAATTTATACTTAAAATTAAATGATTGGTTGATGAAACTTGTTTGTCGATAAGCCAGAAAAGCGAAAGGTATTGAATTATGTTTGATATACTTAACAAAGTTCGTAATTTCGCGCTGAGATTCATATTTATCCATAATATATCTCCACTTGCAGTATGACGTTTAATTAATACAACAAGAAAGAGTGAAATTTAGTTACTATGATAAACAGGAAATAAGAACGAGTAACCATAATACAAGCTATTAAGAAGAAGAAAAAAGTAGTTCTGACTCTGCCAGGCGTACGATCATTATAAACGATGTTTAGTAGCATTGCTTCCACTATGTTTGCTTTTATTGCCGTGCTTGTCTGCACAAGAGATAAGTTCATCTTTACAGTTGATATCGTTGAAAGAGGATAATTAATTATTTGATGGTTTACAGTATTTGTGAGTGTCAGAGATCCAAGGAAAGAAAAAAGTGCAGTGACGTGACTTGCCAAAGAGACAGACAAATGTCATTGTTTCTCATCTTAGAAGGAAGCAACGTATGATCAGTAATTTTTGGTGCAACACAGAAGGTAAGTGCACTCGTCATAACACAATATAAGGTGTTGTTGTACACTTAAGAAACTTGCAATTTCAGTATTATCATTTCTATTAAAATCAAAGCATATTATCATCATTAATAAATATATTATCACTCTAAAGCATATTTTTATTACTTAAATTTACAAATTATGTATCTTTATATAAGTATTTGTATAATGGGCCCTATTTTATGGTTGTAATGTATCATGACTGCATAAGGTATCATGCCTGTAATGTGTTGTGTATTTTTATAAACAGTTAATTTTATCAACTAGCGAAAAAAACCGCCTTATGAACAGGATATTTTTGCTAGTTCCTGCGGAAGGCTGTTATCAGTTATCACCCTTCGGGCAGTACATATTTACTCTACAGTCATGGTACTAATATGTATTGGTATTATAATCCAGAATATTGTTTAGGAAACACGTTTTATTCTTGACGAAGAAGAATGAGACGTGAATGCAAAAATTCCAAATGGCCTACTTTTTATCCAACTTGTGTATTCAAGATATTGTTTCGTGAACCACGACATTGTTGGTAAAAATTCCTCGTTTCTCCTTCATGTATCCGGTTTTGGAGATAATCTTTAAATGTTTTGATTTTCCAACTCGGCTCATGGAAACGTAAAGTTGACCGTGCCAGATGAAATAATTGGATCACTTTAACATATTGCTTCCCAAAGCATTCGGGAAACAATATGTTAAAGTGATCCCTCCTGAGAAGCAATATGTTAGTGATTAACACAGGGAAGCAATATGTTAAAGTGATATACACTGGGAAGCAATATGTTAAAGTGATCCAAATAATTTTTTAGGTAGATGCCAACTTTTTTCAGGGTATGACCTTGGCCCTTGTTAGCTATCATCCCGAAGCAGACGGCGGCTTTGAGCAAACCCGAACTGGAAAGTTATCTGTCGGGGCAATGGTTGGGGTACGTGGTATGAACAGTCTATTTCCAACATGTACTATGGATCTTCACGTCGACCATAAAACTATACCACGTCGTTGTTTTTTTTTTTTTTTTACTATAATCTTCATCGGTCCTTGTGACTTTCTTTCTTGAAGTTTGTTTGGTAATTCTCCCAAATGATGATGGCTTCCCTTTTCTTGCCATGTTCAATCGCTAAGATTCTTCGTCTGGATTAAGTTTTCAAAACATTCCCCCTTTTTTACACAAAAGTCAAACAATAAAATGTAATGAAAATTATTTTTAGGACATTTTAAGCTAGTTAGAATTTGACATTTACAATTAACTCATGAATCCTTAAATTTTTAATGCAGCTTCACAGATTTTACTTGAAACTCACGAAGCAGTTAAATTTCAAGTACAACTTGTCACATTTTTTTTTTTAGCTAAAGATTTTGATGGCTACGTTCTTTTCTAAATTTATTGACTAACTTGATTTTCTTCATGCCACGAAAGTGTGTGAAACTCTGTAGAAGTGTTTTGGGACTTGGTTTACTTGTAGACCTTAATGAAGGCCACTAAGGCCACTAGTCCACGCTTCTATAAAATTATATATTTTTCTAATAGCTAGAAAAGCCAGTAGATACATGGGCACAAATCCCTATGGGACACGAGGATACATATTACCCCTACATTTTGAAGGCCGGGGACAAAGTATCAATTGTACACCCCCCCCCCCCCCCCCCTATTTGGGAACTATTAGGAACTGTTAGTAGGCTAAAGGTATTCCAAAGTAATAAGAGGAATTATAATACATGAATTATTATTATTATTATTATTATTATTATTATGTATATTTTAAATACATGTAGTAAAAATAGATTAATTTTGATATCCAAATGAACCTTTCACTTTTTGATAGCGATTTGCGCCCATAAACAGATCAACAAATTCGTGAAAGAAAGCAACCATCAAAAT
This sequence comes from Bathynomus jamesi, assembly GCA_023014485.1. Lineage (NCBI taxonomy): Eukaryota > Metazoa > Arthropoda > Malacostraca > Isopoda > Cirolanidae > Bathynomus > Bathynomus jamesi. Next base: position 75,264 of record JAJOZX010005561.1, on the reverse strand, counting down.
TTTTAGTTTCACATCCCAAAACCAATAACTTATAAAATCTTGAAATTTAAGTGCTTCGTGTCTTAACATATACTTTTGGGGGAATAAATTGGGCTAGATTTTTTTTTTTTTGGGGGGGGGGGGGGGGGGGGGCATTTGAAGAAAAAAAGATGCTAAAAACACTTTAGTAATCCCAAAGAGTGTTGTCACGAAGTTTCGTGAAAATCGGTCCAGCCGTTTGGACGTCAAAAAGAGGCGGACAGACCGTGAATGATGATGATTCTTTGTATTGGTATAATATCTTCAATACTGACTATTTATTTGATATTTGTAATAGCAACAATATTAATAATAATTTAAGATTGGTATACATTGTATTTACACTATTAATTCGTTTGTGTTGACCCTAATTTAAACGTGACTTACGTGTCGTGTACATTATATTTTATCTCGAATGAATCTGAGAGCCCAGTAAAGCCTAAATAAAGATTAAGTGTCAAATTATATAAAAATAAATAGTCCAATTGACAATATTATTGTATAATTTGTAATATTGTATTATTGTAACATCACCAAAATTGTAATTTTGTAAATAAATAAAAATAATTTTCACAATAACTTTAATGACGTCACAATTATTTAAATTCATTGTCTATTTTTTCAATTTTGTTAATTTATTTAAAATTAATTAATTAATTAATTCTTATTCATGATTTACACGTTATTAATCATAAGAAACTATGAAGTGATGTCAGTGGCGGTTCCTCATATGGGCAATATGGGCAGCCGCACAGGGCGGCATTTGTGGAGGGGCGGCATGAGCGCCTGCAAAAAAAATAAAAATAAAAATAAGAATAAATAAATAAAGAAATAAATAAAAATAGTTTATTTATGGCAGTTGTGCAATTTAATTTGTATTTTTCCTGTTCATAGTATCATAATTACATTCTCTTAAGTGAGTTATTCTATTTACGTGATGAAGGATTTGTAAAATTCAGAAATTTGAGTCTTTGTTTTGGTTCTGAAGTTCCAACAATTAGTCCAATAAAAAGTTATTTTGTGAAAGAGTTATGTCTGTCCTTTATTTTGGGGGGATTCGAATGTGTGTGTGTTGGCGAACAGGGGGGGGGGCGCTGAAGGTGAGGTTCGCCCAGGGCGTCATGTAAGCTAGGACCGCCACTGAGTGATGTTTTTACCTTTATTTAATGCGAGAGCCCAGTAAAGCCTAAAGCTTAAAGGCCAAATTAAATAAAAATAAATAGTTAAGCTTCACAATTTATTTATTTTGTTAAATATATTTCTGAAACAGAGCCGATTAGGTTAAGTTAGGTTAGGTTGTTAGGTTAAGTTAGGTTAGGTTGTTAGGTTAAGTTAAGTTAGGTTAGGTTGTTAGGTTAAAATAGGTTAAGTTAAGTTAAGTTAGGTTGTTAGGTTAGGTTAGGTTAACCTAACTTAACCTAGGTTAAGTTAGGTTGTTAGGTTAGAATTGTTATATTATGTAGATCTTACCTCTCTTAAATAATTATTGAAATCAACTGCTGTTATGTAGTGTGGGATATCTGAATCTCTTTCTCGCAGTACTTCATACTTGTATATTCTTGTGACGAGGAGTAAATGAATATTATAATTGTTCTTAGAGAAATCCTACTTCCCTCTAGCCACGTGTTTTTTCTTACGGGTAATTTCGTGTTGCACATCTTTTTATGGCAGGTCCAGCTTACTACAGACTTCCCGACTTCTTTTATTTGCATTCGGTGTTTTTTCTTACATAATTTCTTCCTTGGGATGATGATAAATTCTTGAAAAAATTCCACTGCATCTTCTTCTGATATAATATTCACAAAAATCCACTGTAAATTATAATTCACGTCCATGATTTACTCGTATTTCCAGAAACAATAATGAATCGCGCGGAATGCTTAATCATATCGAGTTGCCATAATTATTCTACAGATTTTGGAATAATTAAATTTATATAAACAAATAATTAATATTCATAAAATAATTAATATAATATAAATTAATAAATTATTATATTATAATACAATATTATATATTATTGCAAAAATATATAGAATTTCGCAGCGTAAATAGTTCGTGCGCGGTATAAAGTAGTTCGTATTTAAAATCTTTTTTTCGATATTTTCCTTTCATTTCTCTCAAAAAAGAATGTTAGATTCGTATTTAGCACACAAAAAAGTATTACTGGTGAAAATTTCGTTAAAAAAAACCGCCTGCCGCCAAATGGAAAAGATCCATATATTGTAACAACAAAAATTGTGAAATTGTAAAATATTTATTTTGTAATTAATGAATATTCATAAATGTTTTGGCGATTCTAGTGTCAATCCATGGCGCCACAAATCACGGACAAGTGTGTAATTCTTAACAATAGGCAGAAAATGCCCCTTCTTGGGCTTGGCTGTTCGCAGGTAAGTCTAAAATTAACAGTCCTCTCTCTCTCTCTCTCTCTCTCTCTCTCTCTCTCTCTCTCTCTCTCTCAAGCGTACTTTAAATATATAGAGACAAAACAAAAGTTCGTGGGTGTTTTTTGAAAGAGCTCCAACTCAATTCCCAACCCCTAACGGCAGTGAAGCGTTTGAAACCTAATTATATTATTAATTAAATACTGCAGAGTGAATGACATCGACAGTGAGATTTCATCGACACCCCCGAAGTACCACAAAACAATTTAAACGACAATACAAAGTTATTTGCATCTGTTAACATTTGTCTTTTGCGGATAATAAATCACACTTGACTCCCTGATATGTATTAACAGCTG
>JAJOZX010005561.1:0-67500 GCA_023014485.1 Bathynomus jamesi | reverse complement strand
TCATTTACCATTACTTATTCGGACTATAGTGGATTTAATTTTCCCAGAAGAGTTCCTTGTTCCATGCACGGTCTGTGTTTAACATATAATGTTCTCAGGGAACCATTCTGAGTTTGTGTATATATATATATATATATAGAGAGAGAGAGAGAGAGAGAGAGAGAGAGAGAAGAGTTTTGTTCATTAATAAATATTAATCAGCGAAAGAAATAAGGTAGGCAAACATGAAAGTACTAATAATTATAATATATATATATATATATATATATATATATATATATATATATATATATATATATGAAGAGAGCGAGAGTTTTGTTCATTAATAAATAAAGGAATCCAGTGGTGGCCAACCGATGCGTGCCATTTTTAGGTTTAATTCGGATGCGCCAAAAAAAAAAAATAAATTACTAATAACTTGTAAGTAAAAATAAAAATATAATATTTACCTTAAATAGAATATAATGTGAAAAATATTTACCTTAATTTTTAGTTAACTACATCTTAACTGCTTAAATCTTTGATTTTTAATATTTAGTGTTAGAAGTGAAAATTTAGCACAATTCATACTAGACCTCGATGCGACACTTCAAAGTACAGCCATCCCCCGGTTAACGACCTACTCGTTTATCGACCACCCGCGATACGACCGCGACCGATCGTACCGATTTTTGGAAATCATACAATGTTTTGCATTGTATAAAAAACATTGCAACTGCTTGGGAGGATGTTACTGCGAAGTGTATGAAAGGCATTTGGAAGAAGTGCCTAAAACGATCTGTGGGTAATTTCGAAGACTTCGATAAGTTTGAAAATGTCGATGAAATTAATAGAAAAATAGTGTTACTCGCCAATACCCTCAATTTAGAAGTAGAAGTGGAAGATGTGGAAAACTTAGTGGAATACCAAGAGGGAGAGCTGACAAACGAAGAGCTGATAGAGTTGGAAGAACAACAGCATTTGGAGGAAGAAGAAAGAAAAGAAGAAAAAGAAGCACCAAAGCCGTAAAACAAGCTTTCGTTTACCGACCTGGTCGGGAACCCCGGTCGTTAAACGGGGGATGGCTGTACTTGATAATATTTTGGGAAAAAATGGAAATATTATTTTCTCGAAAACTATGGGTGATAGAAAAATTCTGAAACCGGAATCAGCATCAAAAGTTCTATAAGAAACACCAAATAGTTTTCAAGAAATGTTGTCCCCTAGTGCAATTTCTCGCCGAATTGGAAAGGTTTTCACTCCGCCTTAGACCCACAGTTTAACGTGGATTCAGAAATACATCTCGTCAGGGAATGATTGCTCACTATTTCATCGAGATAATTAAAGCTCATATACAGGACCTGCATTGTCTATAAGATCTGCGGGAAACTCTGAGTAAATGGAAATATTATTTTCTCGAAAACTATGGGTGATAGAAAAATTCTGAAACCGGAATCAGCATCAAAAGTTCTATAAGAAACACCAAATAGTTTTCAAGAAATGTTGTCCCTAGTGCAATTTCTCGCCGAATTGGAAAGGTTTTCACTCCGCCTTAGACCCACAGTTTAACGTAGAAACCGAATGCTCTTTTAAAAATATAATTAGGATATATTTCTTTATTATAAAATCCTCTCGATTACATTAGTGACTAATGATCCGGGAATAGTGGGGGAAAAATATTGACATGGTAAAGACAGCAAGGAGTAATACGAGCATTAAATCTATTGGAGAAAATATAAAGATGCCATTACTCGTCCGGACCCGTTATAGCGGATTGGTACACAAACTTATCATAGCTCCACCCAGCTACACTGGCAGCCAATCACTACGAACATCTGGCCTTAATCTTTTGGGGCGGAGCTTGGCGATTGTGCATATAAAAGGGGATATTTTTCAGTTTGGAGTAACAGTAGCTATTTTCGCGTCAGTGAATAATCATTCCCTCTGCCAGTGCATTCCTCCACCATGGACCACGAACTGTACGTCTCCCCGGATTTGTATGAAGAAGTGACACTGCAGCATTAACTGCAATTAATCTTTTTAACGCAATTGACCGTGATGAATTATTTCCAACGCAAACCGTTGAAGATATTTGCAGTGACGCTCCTTACAATCCGACGCAAGGGACTACCATAGAAATGTAAGTGTCTATAATTCAAGAAACATGATTTTATATATATGGAGGGTTGTAGTATCTCGTCAAATACTTCATTTAGATACTCACCAAAAATCGAAATTTTTTATGGCAATCGTTTTAAATGTTATTTGGTTTACCTCTTATCGCCATTATGCTAAAATCGAAATTTTTTATGGCAATCGTTTTAAATGTTATTTGGATTTACCTCTTAAATGAGTTTCGAACCAAAGATATCTTCACATAATGGGGTCTGTCTGTATACTCTGTATATGTTTTAAAAGAATGAACATTATTCCTTTAAGGTCCGATGAGGATTTGACACGTGTTATACAATCTTTTGAAGAATCTCGTGTCATGAATACGGAGGATATACTGATCAGTCAGCATAATGAATGTCACACCGAAATAATGTAAGTGTTTTTCGATCTTTTTGGGGTAAGAAGACAATATATTTTCATAAATTTATTAAATGAAAGAAATCAGTACAATAACCAACTACAGAATATACCGTTACAAATATACACACACGAACAAAAACATTATACTATACAACGAGTACGTACAATTGGAAAACGGATTTTTATCTGTCTGCATACCATTTCATCGTTTCGGCGAGTGTGGCACGGGTCAAATAAATTTAAAAAATTTATAAATTCTTTATCACATGACATATGCATGAGAAATGAGACGCAGTACATTCCGCAAACATTACTAAAATATCCTTGTATACGAAACGGGTTCCATACAACTTCGGGAATATGTAACTGAGCGAGAAATTTTACAATAATAGGGTCACTCCAGGGTTGAGTACCGAGTGAATCAAAATAGTACAGGCGCTGTCTATTTTTAAAATAGACAGCGATCCAATGAATCCCTTCATTACCGATGACATCTGTGTTCACAATAAGACTACCGCATTCTCGCGTACTTGGCAAACTCAATGTTTCATTCTTCGCAAACACGCCGATAAATTTGGAACGTGTGACTCGTTCACTATTCATTACTTTCTGAAGTGTATTAGCATCCATTTTAAAAGTCAGTGATAACGCTCCTAAATCTATCTACTTCTATTAGGGCTTGCGATTCGAGATATACTAGTACACTAATAGGAGCGTCTATAGGCTTGGCGAATTCCAGCCGCACTGAGATGTTTCCGCTCTGCTGTGGGGTTAAATGGGTATTTACGCTAGCAGATAAGTCAGGTGTAATGTCAAACGGATAAAGGTTAAATTGATCAATGAATTCTTCCTGCGTTACCCCATTACCAAGCTCATCACAATCACCTGCAATATGGGTCAGATTACTATAGGCTCTGGCACAAAGAGGTAACACAGCGTCTGATGAATAGTCCGTACCCATTGTTCCACCCAAAGCAGTGCCATTAACGTATAGAGTTATATTTTTAAGTCCGAAATTCTCGAATTTAAAGGCACTCTTTTTATATTTTCCATTCACCGAAGCATGGTCCTGCATACCGATTAATATCCTTTTAGGAAGATTTCCCAGGGCAATGTTTTCTATCTGCTTCGATGCCAACCCTGCAGGAACCGTATATAGTTTGATTTGTACTCTGTTAATAGGATATTTCACTGTAGCGTTTAGTAAATTTTTCTCAATTTCTAGTTGTTTTGGTGAACTTAATTTCACTCGCCGTACGCGGAGGTATGTGTCCATAATGTGAACCACAACGGGCTTTGCACCCTCTTCTTGATCAGCATCCAGATTTAAGCAGATCTCAGGACTCGTGCGGGTGAGCTTTATTTTCATATCCACCCCGTTGACAAGCAACTTCTCCTGGAAAGTGAAATCTGTGTGCAACCGTCCAAAACACTCGTATATTTTCTTTTTAGAATTTTTAAATTTGTCCTTTATACTACTTTCATCTTTAGTTTGATAATATCCCTCGGCACTTAAAAAGGTAGCCTTCGCTTCTTTGGAAAAGTTGAGGACATTTTCCAGATAGGCGCGTAGATGATAGTACCCCGTGCCTGCCGATATGTTGGTCTGATTTAAATATACGTCACACTGGTTGAATATGGAGTGCAGAAAGTTTGTTTCAGGGTATACAGCATATTTGTCATCGCAGACCGTTCCATCAGAATGGGCTATACGTAGCTTAGCGTACATGTGCACACAGCTTGGATCAAAAAAGTAAGGGCCTGAGCTGGGTATCACGAATTCTATAGGTGCACTCGGGGAACTAATTGTGTTTAAAGGGTTAATTGTAATAAAATCACTGTGCTCAATAGAAACTTGGGTTGGAGGCAGCTCAAAAAGGGACAGCTCCGATTTACAGCATTGTGAACTACATGGGTGGATGAAGCGTGCCATGGCGAGTTAGAAATAGTGCCTCCTCTCTCGACAAGTGGTAAACAAACTATGATTCATGAGATCAATGTCCTTAGCTTATATCAGTCAAAAAAGTGGTCAACCATAGGTTTCATTCGCTTACAGCACTTCTTTTTTGATAGCCTTTTACGTTTAATACCACGTGACCCCTTCTTCCGGGCAGCCCTCTTCTTCTTCTTCCGCCACCACGCATTTTTCTCTTTGCATCTTTGATGATTTCGTCCCGTGTACGCTTTAAATGTTTTTTTAGAGCTTCTTTAGGTTTAGCCCCGGCCAATATGTCTTCTGCAGTGTTAAGACCTGATTGTAGCGCTTTCCTTCCGAGGTATCTGGCACCCCTCTTCAGCAAAGGAACAGCCGTACGTAGTATGGATGAAAAAATGGATCCAAGTCCACTACCGCGCTGGTATCTCACCCCTCGATAGACGGTGAAAGGCTTTCTATCCATTATAACTCAGTGCGTCGAAAGTGTAGCTTCACTGTTAAGCTCCCGTTACCGAATGGGAAGTTTTCACCCTCAATCGTTCTTATATATATTGAGATATTGGTTATTAAATTAGTTGCGACATTCACATAATGGGGTCTGTCATATGTAATACTCAAACTCCTTCCTCTATGGTTGGGGATGTGAGCAATGCGCAGCAGGCGTGCCTGGGTATCCCCAACAAACTGGTGCTCCACTATATTACTGTAAATATAGCACATGTCTGGGGACCTTTCAGCCAATTTCTCCATCTTCAATTGATACATTAATCTGGACAAGTCATGCTGTGTCTCGTGAAATGTGTCTCTTTGGAAGGCTGCGCTATATCGGCCATTGGTTAGAATTTTGAACTTTCTATGGTCTTTAATACGTCTGTTAGTCTTTGATTTTAGGATTAGTGTATGTGCAGGGTTGTTTACGATTTCGTATACTAAATCATTCGTAAGGTTTGAGTTTCTTAAACTTACGTTTAAGCCTCTCACAACATCCTCGACCGAACCATATTGACCCGGTCCTAGTCTTACTTCTGTACTGTAATACCGTGCAACCTTAGTCCGAGCGATACGTATAGTTTCATCCATAGCTACCCCAGCTTTTTCACACTCGTCAATGTCTCTAAGAATCGTAAAAACGGTTTCTTTATGTTCAATATTTAAAAAGATGGTGTCCAGCTGAATTTCGCATATCCCCACCTCATACGAATCACGACCCAATTCAATGTGCCCGTGGAGTTCTGTTACAAAGTTGGCTAGTGTGTTGTTAGGGTGTACAGACAGGGACAAGGAGGACGGGAGTGTGACGTAGAAATGGTTAGGAGCCATGTTGCATACTATTTAAGCTTCATTATTGCATCAGCTTTTATATAGGTGTTGAAGCTTTCTGGGTACCCTAGCCATTTCACCAGGTACATTTTTCTCTTTCCTGAACCTTTGCTTCCTAAAATTTTCTCAATTTTAAACAGGGCTGTGGAGTCGGAGTCGGAAGCAATTTTGGTGGTGCTGGAGTCGGAGTCGGAGTCTGTAAAAATGTACCGACTCCGACTCCGACCTCAATATAAATTTTAATAAAATATGTTTTTGTGTGATATCACTGGCAGCTATGGTGGTTAAACCACTTAAATAATAAACACAATGTTTTCCATTTCAGACACTAATGCCATTAATTCATTTTTTCTTTTCAGATAATATTTTTTATTTTTTGCTTATTTAATTTCGAGTTCTTTCTAAATTTCATAAGTTTTAACTTTCAAGTCTAAAACCCCTTTTACAATGGCAAAGACACTTCCAACAAAGTCTGCAGTTTTTTAATATTTTACAATAACCACAGATGGGAAACATTTCGTGTGTCAGTGTATGATAGATGATGATGATGAAAAATTATGTGAAGCAAAAATCAGTGGTTTTACTGGCTCTGATAAAAATGCACCAACCAGAGCATCAAATTTGAAAGACATTTGCAGTGTTTCCATCCCAAAATTTTAGAAGTTGTCATTGAGAAAGATAGTAATAAAACCTTCCAACTACTTCAAAGTTAACAAAAGATCAGAAATCTACTGAACGACAAGCACCACTTACAAGATTCTTTACTACAGACAAAGTTACCGTAACAATGACCACAGATGATGATGCTTCACGTTGTGGTGATGAAATGCCTCTTGTGTAATTATCATCATAGCAGATTTAGAATTAATGTACCTTCGGAGTCGGAGTCGGAGTCGGATAGACAAAAATTGAGGGTCGGAGTCGGAGTCGGTTTTTATGTGCCGACTCCACAGCCCTGATTTTAAACACATTTTTTCCTAAATTAAACGCAACTTTCTGCAATTCCTCGCGGTAAAAGCCTCCTGAGATTTCTTCCCCATTCAAATCTTCAATGTAATACATCATTATCTCACCTTTAGGTCTCATAGCCCTAACTTTAAAAATCTCGCGTGTCCATCCTTGCTCAAAACCCTTGCGAATTTATTCCCCGAACGCGACAGCCTTACATAATCATTGATTTTGAAGCGCGCCGAGTGTGGTGGTGGTGATCCATCTCTTCTCGGGAGCTTACCTCTTTCTAAAACTTCGTTAGGTGCTGTCCCAATCGTGCAATGGTGTGAGCGGTTGTAGGATGATGCCAATGATTCCAGAATGTCTAGAAATCTGTGTGTTTTTATGTGTAAAATAACGGTGCATGCGGTCCTTTATGGTGCGCTGAACTCTTTCAGCTAAAGAAGCCTTATATATAGAATTGGTTGTGTAATAGCTGATATTAAACTCTGTCAACATGTTCTGAAAAGCACGGCCTATAAATTCCTTCCCCATATCCGTACAAAAATAGCCAGGAACCCTGTTTTCTTTTAACATTAGCGTTTTGGTGACTTTAGCAACTGTTTCAGGTGATTTATTTTTCAGAGGAACTAGCCACAGATATCTAGAGAATACGTCTATTATGAATAGAATGTAGCGGTAACCATCGTTATACACAGAATATCTTTGCATGTCTGTTAAATCTGCTTGCCAAATAGAATCAATCGAGGAAGCCATTGTCTTGGCTGTTTTAAACCTTTTTCTCACAGGCTTATGAAGCGTATAAGCGTCCTGCTCCCTCAAAAATCTTTCAACATCTTTTTTTCCTACTCCGTAAACACTTCTGTACAGTCTATCTACACCGCCGTAAGAGGATGGGTTAGAAATGTCATAATAGCGTTTAGTTAATACGTTAGCCATTTGCGTATTTTAGAGGCACGTGGGTAGGGTTGGTTTAACCTCTTCTTTCGCCTCTTCAAAGGTGTTACCGCCGGGGGTGACGGCGTCTTCAATTGTGTCACATGCGTTGCATGTTCCAAGTCTTTTAACCTGTTCAGATTTCCTATCAACGTTTTAGGGACATTTATTTGTTGTAGTCTTGCTTTAATATGCTTCCATCCTGGTGGTGATGGCCTATCCCACTTTCTCACCAGATCATGGACAATGTCTACGATATTCGATCCCTGTACCTTTGATCCTTCCACAATGATCTCGCCTGTATCGGTCCATTGTATGGCTGGATCCTCATTCAATAGATTATAAAGACTTAAGCCTTTACTCATTCCTGTATGTGGGAGGGTGCTTTTTAATACATGTTCGATATGTTGTGTGGCTAATCCCTTAATTTTTGGATGATCAGCTGTATCGTCGGGCACAGATCCTATGTCACCATGTCCATCGTCCCCCGTGCTGTGCCTAATAACCACAGGAATCTCTGTAGGGCTCTTATAATTTTCGTACTCGTGAAGAAATTTCTGCAGAGCTTCTTGGTATAAGATTCTTTTCTCATCAGGTGTTTTTTCACTGTTTAGTAGGGCGAGCAATTCGCTTTCCATTCTTTTAAGTCTGCTTTTACGGGGATCTAGATCCGTGTCTGGATTCCTTTGCAGTGAAGCGTACACCTCGTGGGGAATCACTACCACTTTCTTCATTATATTAATCTAGTCAGTAAAGGACCCAAAACTGAAAATAAGATGGGGAGAAATGACCCTCCTGTTTGTACAATAATTCGTTTTTTCTTCGCTACAGTTTGACTTTTACGAGCGAGTGCACGTATTATTTCTTGTAGCGGCGTAGGCGAGCCTTCTGAGGGGTTTTCATTGATACATTGCAATTTATAACGTTAAGACAGATTTCACAGATGCATTTTAAAAAGTCGGCGTCGATATTTTTAATAAACATCTGCTGCATTGCCCGGGGCAGTCGATGATAGATTTTTATTAATTTACGGTATTTCTTTAGTCTCTTTGTCATTCTGGAATATACACCGTTTCAGGCTCGTTTGGAAATATATTCGTTCGTAGAAGCACTCTAAACGTGTTTCGCGGATGAAGGTCGCAAAGCAAATATCCGTAACGCGTGCTTGTAGCTTCTTTATAAACTTCCAAAAACTCCTTACGCTGATTCGGGAACATTTGATTGGCTAATACCCAATTTGTGATACATCTCTACGTTGCGCGAATAAGACTAGATATTGCGTATTTAACGACACATCGCGCATGTATCTATTTTTGAAAAATAGATTCTGATTGATGAAGAACACGCTTATGTTAAGATGGTGGGAGAATACTGTAAATGTCTCGGCAAACGTTTTATCCATCTCCAACATGAGATCGCAATTACAATGATTGTATGTTAATTTCCCTTTAACGAATTAACGTCATATACGCCTTTGTGGAACAAAATATCATCTTGGTACTCGTTGAACACTGATTGATACGTCGAATAGCACCATATAACTTTATGCACAAATTTCGAGAACATCTCTCCTTTTCTTTAATGATTTTAAGCATAAACACAGTTTTATACCACATCCTGTAGGTCCAGATATAATACATGTGGATGGACTCGTGAATCTGAAATTTTCTACAGAGTCCTTTCTAACACGTCACACTCCTAAGTGGGTCATTTACAAAATATTACAAATTTTGAGTGCTGTTCCTTATATTTTGCTTTCTTCTCCCACAGAACCGTGAATGACGATGAGGTAGAGCATCCCATCATTGACATTACGGACGACCTCGACGACAGTGTAGTTGTGATCTCCTCCCCTGCCAACGAACCCTCACCAGCGATACCGGTAGCACGTCCAAAGCGGAGGTATGATGAAGAGAACCCCACGTCAGGTATAAAGCGACCGAAATACGCGCCTGTTGCACCAGTAATAGATCCCCAACCCTCAACCTCTTTCTTTCGTAGACGTACTCCCCCCACGCAATTTATGGATGCCAATCTTACCTGTCGTTATCGACGACAAGCTCATGTTTCCCCTGTGCGTCCAGTGCGCGGAAGAGGATAACGGCGATTGTAACCATATACCCCACCAGCGTAAGATCAGAGGCGTATATACAAGTCCTGAGCTGGCCCTAGCCGTACGCCATGGTTATAGAATACTGAAGATACATGAGGTGTGGAGGTTTCAGAAGCTACCCAACCTTTTCACACCATATATAAACGCCTTTTTGAAGGATAAGGTTGAGGCATCAGGGTATCCGCGAGGAGTTGATACCGAAGATGAAAAGTCTGCCTATATTCAACGTTACCGCGACCGCGAAGGTATACAACTTGATCGTGTCCAAATTGTAAAATCCTGGTAAGCGCTTTAGTGCAAAGTTGTGTCTAAACAGTCTATGGGGAAAATTTGCGCAGAACACCGGCAAAGGGAACATTCATTTGGCACAAAGTTATAGCGATGTCTGGGATTATGCCAATGCTCCCGATAAAGAGGTCATGGAGATCGTGAATGTAGGTAATACTTACATAATAAGTACAACAACACTGAATTGGCCACAGATACCTCAAGGGTTACAAACATACCTGTGGCCAGCTTCACAACAGCCTACGCCCGTATAAAACTTTGGGGTCTATTGCATTCTCTTGGGCGGAGAGTATTGTATGCCGATACAGATAGCGTGATATTCACAGAGAGGGAGGGTGAATACATGCCCGCTTTTGGGGAGTTCCTCGGCGAGCTCACTGATGAGATCAAGGATGAGTATGGGGACAACGCATACGCCGACTCTTTTGTCTCAACAGGACCTAAAACTTATGGGGTACGGGTCAGGGTGGGGGAGGAAATGAAATATATCGTGAAGGCAAAGGGTATTACGCTCAACTATGCGAATCGGCGGGTTGTTAACTTTGAATCGTTAAAGGATCTAGTGTGTTTGGACGATGATGAGGGCGAACGACCCTCCCCCAACTAATTGTAGGCACTCACAATTTTCGGGCGCAGAAGCTGGTGGGCGTGAAGGAACTTAGGGGTACGAAGGTGTGCCGTAACACCTATAGGAAACGTTACTAGTTACCTGGTACCTATGATACCGTACCCTTTGGATACCATAACGTTTGATCCTTCTATTGTTAACTGACACGTATTTGTCTTGTATATAATCTTTGATGTATCTATTGATTTATTACACGTATTTGTAAATATATTATATATATAACTTGAATATCTCGTTTATTAAATCGTATTGTAAATATATATATATAACTTGATATCTCGTTTATTAAATAAATCATGTTTCAATTAGCGTTTCACTTTCTCCTGTGTGTGTGTGTGTGTGCTCAGGTGAAAGTTCTAAGCTCCGCCCACTGTAGATTAGCAACGTGAGTCATGCTACTATCTGGGAGTCCCTGCGTGGTCAGTCGACTGCAGTAAGCCCGAGAGATCAGACGTGTATTCGCCAGCGTAGAAGAAAAGATCAGACGTGTTATTCAAATGGCTACCTTTAATATTGCTTGTACAACGTTTATGAAATGGTATTCAGCAAAGTGCCAGGATGTGGTGGATACCGAAAAACTTCCTATTCCCCCTCCTATGCCTCTTTTAAAACCACATTGGATTGTGCGAAGTTCCAAGATGTACAAATACTCTACGGATGTTCTGGTGAGACCGTTGAAGGCTTTCGTTGCACAGACGATGTACTGAAGTATGCTGCAGAGCTAAACTTTATAAAGTCTCACATATACCGTGAAGTAAAAGAAACAACGCGTGCAGAAGAGAAGCAGCAGGTATGGATAATGAGTCTTGCGGATGGGTGGTGTGACAAGCGGTATTACGTTATGCTACACCATGTCGATTACTCATACCTACGACTGAAAATGTGAATCTCGTGATCATGGACAATCTTAAGTATTTTTATCACTATATTAATGTATATCATGATGAGGTTCGTAGTGAGGTTGTGGCTAGTGCCCTGAGTGAGTTTTTAACAGACTTTAGAGACGAGTATCGTTTGATGGGCAGAAAGGAAAAATATGAGCATATGTTCCTCTCAAATAGTGCGCCGGAGTGTGAAGATGTTTAGTAAAACATAAAAGTGCCTGTAGTTCGTGAAAATTATCCTGAGGTAAACTGTCTGGTGCGTAGTCTGGTAGTGATAAAACCGAAATTAATTCTTGTACCGGAAAAACACCTACCCAATATGTACAACAATTCGGTGCGACTCGCGGATCATACGAGTTGGAACAACCTCATTCACGTATCATCGAGTCAGCCGCCCGTCGAACCGTTCCTGCCTACCTGCGTGCCTCACACGGCTCATAGTTATCTCAGAGCTTGAACCGAGTGGACGTGCGCTCCTCGAATACGATGGAACTTCCTTTGAGCAGCATTCTCAACGCCTCGTACGATGTGTCCGTGACGAAATCGTTGCGCGTGTTCAGGCGTAAATCCGGTACCGTTAGCTATGTGCTGGAAACGGAATGTAGACAAACAAACAAACGGGTTTATTTAAGTGTCGAGGAGATGAATAGAATCTTCGTGATAGTTGAGAAGTGGAGTGAAGATCGTTATAAAATACCTGCTAACGTAGGTACAAGAAGAGAGCAGATTAGTGACGCACCCTCATACGCCGTGTATGTACGTTGTGTATAAATAACGATCGGCCGTGCATTGATATACGGCTGATGTGGAAGAATGCTTCTGATAATAACGCTCTTGTTCCTACGCGAACCGTTTCATCCTCGACAGAATGTTTGAAATCGTCGGATTCCGCAAGCTGAAAACCTATATTAGACGCGCGTGTTACGGATATGCTTTATTTTGATACAGTACTTGAATACGCATACACCGCTCTGCTCGATGGGTTTACCGAGTGTAGGGCTGAACAAGGTGAGAATGGTCTAGAGCTGGACGTTATTTAAAAAGTTTAGACTTTGAAATACCATGAACTTTGGTACAAAGCAATTGATCGGTACAAGGCTGAGCTCACCTACACCGTTCACCCTGAAGAACTATTTCTTTATATAACGCGCAGTTGTCGTAACGATTTAGAAGATTATTTCAATTGCCGCTATGTTGAGTGAAGATGAGTTCACGATTGAAAAGCTCGAGTTGGTAGAAATAAACCCTCGATTGGAAAAGCGTGTTTATAAACTTGTGTTTAATAATGTAGCTAACGATGAACTCTTTGTGCGTGCTTTTGATTGTATTCTAGACGTATTTAAAGATGACTTACCAACCGGTTGTAAAGTGGGAACAAAAATAGTACTGAACGATATGAAAGCCCTTCATATCGAATACAGATTTCCCTATACTTTAAGCGGTGAAATATTATTAAACCGCATATACTGCGTAATGCAGAGCAATAATGATGTAATTGTAAACTCGATTAAGTGCGAGTTTAGTATTTTGAAAAAAAAGTGAAATGTATTTATATATTTTGCGTGATATTTCTCCTGTACTGTTATATGAAGGATTATATGCATATTTCTATTATTATTGAAATGTATATTTATTTCTATATACATAATTGTGTGTATATATTTTTTTTGATTATATGCATATTCCTCAATTATTATTGAAATGTATATTTATTTCTATATATCTCCATAATGTGTGTGTGTGTGTGTGTATTTTTTGATTATATGCATTCCTCAATTATTATTGAAATGTATATTTATTTTCTATATATCTCCATAATTGTGTGTGTATATATATTTCTTATTATTGAAATGTATATTTATTTTCTATATATATTTATAATAAACAGATTGATGCAATGTTGTTTTACTTAATTCTTTTGGATAATTATATGATGTTACGCCTTCTGTGTACCTGAGCAATGGTATCTGATGGAACGAAATTTTAATTGTTTAGTGAGACAACTCACCATAATAATGCTAAAAAGTGGTATCTGGCAACTGAATACATGGCGCTATCTGGCAAATCAAGCCATTTACGCCTTCTAAGCCAACTGGCTGATTAGGAGTCTATAATAATGTATACAATGGTATCTGGCAATGCTAAAAAGTGGTATCTGGAAACTCTAGCCATTTACGCCTTCTAAGCCAACTGGCTGATTAGGAGTCTATAATAATGTATACAATGGTATCTGGCAATGCTAAAAAGTGGTATCTGGAAACTCTAGCCATTTACGCCTTCTAAGCCAACTGGCTGATTAGGAGTCTATAATAATGTATACAATGGTATCTGGCAACTCAGTCTTCGATTAGAATTAATTAATTAAATATATAGCACAAACAATATATGGCGCTATCTGGCAACTCAAGCCATTTACGCCTTCTAAGCCAACTGGCTGATTAGGAGCCTATAAAACAACGCCTACTCGGCTGAAGTCTTAATATGCACTTGGCTCCTGCCAGGTGAACACCTCTCCTCCTTTCTCTTGGGGGATAACGCCGCCTCCAAGTTTTCCTTGTTGCACCTGCAGCATCCCCCCTTTGGGGGATTTTTTTGCAACACCCCCTTGCAACAACCCCCTTTGTAACACCGTCACCCCCTTTGCAACATTACGTAATAAATTGCAACATTCCTGCACTCTCCCCTTTTGTGGCTATACTACTGACGTCCAGGTACCTCTCAAGAAAATGTCGAATTGGTAAGAGATGTCTGAAACAAATTCTAGAATTTGTTTCAACTCGCACAGCATCACGTAGACTGAGCATACCAAAAACGACTGTTCTAAGGATTTTAAAATCAACATTAAAAAAGAAAAGTTACCATATTCAAGTGCTACAGGAGTTACACGAAGAGGATTATCCAAGACGAGTCGCCATGTGCACAGAGTTGATTGAAAAAATTCATACCGAAAACGTATTAAGCCACATTCTCTTCAGTGATGCGGCGACATTCTACACATGCAGAAAGGTTAATCGATATAATTGCTTTCACTGGGTTAGTGAAAAACCAACCGCGTTCTATGAATGGAAGATTCTCCTAAAGTTAATGTCTGTTGGGTATGACAAGATCGAAGATTTACGGACCTTTTTTCTTTGCAGAAGCTACGGTAACAGGGCCAATTTATCTCTACATGCTTGAGCAGTTTCTTGAACCCCAGCTTCGTTCAGATGGCCTTCTCGACACTGTTGTTTTTCAACAAGATGGAGCTCCATGTCACTATACAAATATCGTTCGTGTGTACCTTGATGAGCTCTTACCAAATCGCTGGATTGGACGTGGTGGAAACACGCCGTGGGCAGCACGATTCCCGGATTTAACACCATTAGATTTTTTTGCGTCGGGCCTTTATAAAGTCTGAGGTTTACAAAACAAAAGTTACAGACCTGCAGGATCTGCGAACCCGCATCGTCGCGACACTCGCTAAATAACCCCAGAGATGCTTGAGAATGTGTCCCGCAATGCAGTGGACAGATTTGCAGAGACACTGATGGTGCTCACGTCGAATCTTAGACCTAATTATGTTATTACATTTTTATCCTAAAATACTCTTATTTCAGTAAAATAGGGACTTTTGGACCACCCTGTATATGAAAATTATTTCATGATGATAATGATTGAGATTGTTTAACCTCCTTCGCAACATCTAAGATCATTTGACGGAGGGGACCTACAGCTTTACGTGGGATCCGAACCACGGGTCGCTATATAATCTACACACGGAGGACGGTCCCCCATCCAACTACTACCCAGACCCAATGTCGCTTAACTTCGCTGATCAACGTGAAGCGGTGTTACGACAATGGCTACGACGCAGGGTTGGTAAAAATCCCAAAACCCAGCAAAAAACCAGTTGGGTTTTTGGGTTTTTGCCAACCCTGCTACGACGTAGCTCAATTATTTCAGGAAAGTAACACGTGAATAATATTTATGATAAAAATAACCACGAAGGAAAAAGAAAACAGGAAATAGTGCTCAAGCGCTTTCGTCTAATGAATTGGGTGTTCCTGAGGACGTCATGAGACGAAAGCGCTTGAGCACTATTTCCTGTTTTCTTTTCCTTCGTGGTTATTTTTATCATTATAATAATAATCATAATAATAGTAATAATAATAGTTGTAAGCGTTTGAGTTTGTGTGTGTGTATTGAGAGGTTAGTGATTGGTTGAAAAGGCTTGTTTAAATGAATAGTAGGAGGACTCAGTTACCCCTTCGAGTAAGGCTCATTTTCTTTGCAGTCGTTGGGGAACGAGGTTGAGACCGCTGTCGAGGCGGCGCTCGATTGTGGTTACAAGCACATCGATACTGCCTACAACTACCTGAATGAGGAACAAGTTGGACGGGGTCTCCATAACTGGCTGAAGAAGACGGGCACAAATCGGGAGGAGATCTTCGTCGTGACTAAAGTACGTTTCTCTCTCTTCTCTCTCTCTCTCTCTCTCTCTCTCTCTTCGGGAGGGAGGGCGGGTGAAGTCTGTTGTACATCCTGTCCCGTGGGTTACTAGGACCCCATCCCACCTACTCTGTCCTTTTAGCTTACGTTAAGGATGTTCTCCTCTGACTGAAAAAAAAAAAAACTTTTAGTATTAAGTCTTTTTCTCTTCTTTTACTATTAGGACCCTACTGCTACCTCATGCGTGGGAAGAGAGGCTTTGGAACCTCTATAAATAACACCATTTAACGCTCGTAGGTTGTGAGAGACTGGGATGGAGGGGTCCCAGGCGTAGGGGCGCGATGAATGGAGTGTGGCTAGTGCCCCGTTAAGCCCATTCCTAACGCGTAATGGCCTGACCAGCCCCCTGCGACCGTTCTTTGGTGACCAATTGATGGTGCTTGGCTGTACTGCTCTGAGGTGAGAGAGCTTTACTGCCCAGCTGGCTGCCAGGCCAGCGTAAAGTCTCGGGCGTAGCCTCTGGGTCTGGTGGGATATCCCTTGAACACTGGATTCTAAGAGTCTGGCCGCTTGTGAGTGACTAGTAAGACTTAGTAAGGGGCTGCATCTCGCTGTCGCTCCTGGCGGGAAATCCGTGACGCCTGCGTCGCGAGTGTTTGTCAGTTGGTAGCTGCGACACGTTTGGGACTGTCCGGCCCTGGGGAGACCTTTGGTCGGTGCGGCAGCAGCGAGAGGTGTAGTCTTCTGGAAGGGATGAACGTCACTTGCAAATAGGTGGATGCGTCTACGCGCGGGAAGAATTCACCCCCCCTCCTTTTTTATATACTGGTCAGAACGTTTTTGATAGTTTTCATTGCTAGAACGCTTTATCTTATTCAGAGTATTCAGAGTTCGAAAAAAAAAAAAAAGTTACAATGACTGGACCGCAGAAACTGAAGGCTGAATGTGCGAGGTGTGAAGTAAACCAGTGGGTGACGAACTTCAAAGAAGCCTGCTTCGAGAAGATCAACCACTCCAGCATGTGCCGCTTTTGCGAACTCATGCGGTTTTACGAGAAGCTAGAGGAGAGGGTCCGGCGGCTCGAGTCGTCCAGACCGGCTGTTGGAGGTGCGGCGGTCACTGACGAGGCTGCGCCCTCCACCCGGAGCTCATTGATAGGATAGCTGCCGTGGAAAGGCGGTCCAGCGATGGAATGGACAGAGCTCGGGACCGCGGAGAAAGGGTAGAGGTGCAACCGGGGGCCAGGGTACAAAATCAGTGTCAGGAATCGCCAGCGACCCACGTGGAATGCGGAACCGCGGCGCAAGGTGGGGCGTAAAGAAGGGGCGATAGAGAAGGGTGGGAAGGGGCCGATAAAGAAAAAGGGTGGGAAGGGGCCTACTGATGGCCCAAAGAAACCGAAGGATGTAGCTGCCGGTCGGGGTGGGTCGGGTGGTGTGTAAGTGCGTCTATGGGTGGCGACGGGTTTCGAAAGGTCTCGGGCAAGAAGGCTGCGAAGCCGAAGCCTGAGACCCCAGTTGCCCCTGTCAGGACCTCCAACCGCTTTAGTCTCCTGTGCTCGAAGGAGGAAGACACCGTTTTGATTGGGGACTCGCAGATCAGGGGCCAGGAGAAGTACTTTGCTTCTGCAAACCGGGAGGGAGGAAGGTAAGGTGCTTACCTGGGCGGGGAACGGCGCACTTAAGGAAGGAGTAGAGAAGGTGCGCGTGGCTAGTCGGAGGACTGCGATCGTTGTCCACGCTGGTGGCAACGACCTGTTCCTCAAAGGCGGTAGGGTAGGTCTTACAGAAGGGATCATCACCGAGATCATGTCTCTTGCGGATGATCTAAAACTGAAGACAGACAGGGGAATGTTGATGGGTATTTTACCGCGATGAATGCCAGTGACCACGCGCTCAGTAAGGTCATTGGCATCAACGAGAGGGTGCAAGACTTGTGCGTCCCGCTGGGCGTGAGGTTTATTGACCCTTCGACGTTTTCGGGTAGGTGGGACCTTTACCAGAGGGATGGTGTCCACCTCAATAACAAGGGTAAAGGTGTGCTAGGCGCGCTGCTCGACCGGCACCTATACAGAATGGTGAGGTCGACCGGGGAGAGATGATGATGAGCCGGTGGCGGACGTACCTTCAACTGAAGGGTGCGTCCAGGTACAGGTGGGTGACCCTCCTTCCACGTTGGAGGGGGCTCAGGCTCCTGCGGAAGTTGCCCCCTCGTTAGTGAGGGGCTCTTCAACTCCCGACAGCCCTGGCTGTTCGGGAAACGGGTCGTGCTAGGGGGCGGTCAGAATAGGGAAGGCTCCCTCCGTGCAATGCTTTTTAATGCTAGGTCGATTAGGAACAAGTTTTGCGAGCTACGGGCGCTCTTAGCATCAGAATACCAGGATATCGTTGCTATCACCGAGTCCTGGATTCATACTGATCGTAGGGACTACGTTGGGGAGTTCGAAATTCCCGGGTATAGAATGTTTCGCAAAGACCGCACCCGTGGGAGGGGGGTGGGGTACTAATATACGTCAGGGACACGTTGAGTCCGGTTGACTGCCAGTTCCGGTCGGAACGGGAGCTGCTTGGCGTCGATCTGAACGTGGGGGGACGAACTATAGGTTAATCTTGGTGTACAGACCTCCGCATCTCCTCCTCGAGGAGGATACAGCCCTGTACACCGAACTCGTAGCCTGCTAGGGGATAGGGTGTGTGTAGTTTTAGGAGACTTCAACTGTC
This sequence comes from Bathynomus jamesi, assembly GCA_023014485.1. Taxonomy (NCBI): domain Eukaryota; kingdom Metazoa; phylum Arthropoda; class Malacostraca; order Isopoda; family Cirolanidae; genus Bathynomus; species Bathynomus jamesi. Next base: position 48,782 of record JAJOZX010005561.1, on the reverse strand, counting down.
GCGGCATAAAGTGGGAAGACAGGACTGCTGATGCTGAAGGGAGGAGGCTAGTTGACTTTGCTGATGAGAACTTCCTCACTCAGTGGGTCAATGAGCCTACACGAGGCGAAAGCGTTCTAGACTTAGTATTCACGACCGAAGACAACCTCGTCACTGGCCTCACCGTTGACGAATCGTTGGGCGGGAGTGATCACGGTCTGATTAGGTTCCGTGTGTGCGTCCCTCGTAGGAGAGGCAGTAAGCTCGATCTCCGGCGGGCGGACTTTGTTAGCCTCGGGATAGCGTAGGTGAGATGGGGTTAGAGGTCGGCGGCGATGTTGAGGAAGTGTGGAGTGCATTCCGGGACGAGTTTATGGTGCTGCAGTCTGCTGCCATACCCTCAAAACCGGTCACCCCTGCTTCAACGCAGCCTAAGTGGTTCAATCGTGACATCGCTTCGGCTATCCGAAATAGGAAAGTAGCGTATAGGAGGGCGAAGGCCAATCGTTCCCATGAGAACACTGAAGCGTATGTCCGCCTGTGTAGGGAAGTGAAGGCGAAGGTTAGGCTAGCGAAACGTAACGAAGAACTACGGGTGGCAAGCCTCTGCAAGGGGCGGCGTTGCGGACCTCCGACGCGGACATCGCCAATGTGCTTAATGAGTACTTTGCGGGAGTGTTCACCAGGGAGGACACCCGCGTCATCCCCGAGCCAGGCGTGAGGCACGAAGGTGCTGGCCTGGATAGTGTTCGATGTACCGCGACAGTCGTTGCCGATAGAATAGACAAACAGCGCGTTTAAGGCTCCTGGGCCAGACCAGTTTCTCCCCAGAGTGTTGCGGGAGGTGCGCGACCAGGTGGCTCCCCACCTGGCTACAGTCTTCAACAAATCGTTGGAGACGGGCCAGGTGCCTGGTGACTGGAGGGAAGCCAACGTGACCCCTATCTTTAAGAAAGGGGATCACGAAAGTCCAGGGAACTATCGTCCCATTAGTCTCACTTCAGTTGTAGGTAAATTATTAGAGGGATAATAGCGGATAGGATCGTTGACCATTTGGATTCCTACAAGCTGCTTGGGGACTCCCAACATGGGTTTAGACGGCATAGGTCGTGTCTCACCAACTTGCTCGAGTTTTTCCACGTCATGTTGAGTGAGTATGATAAGAGTAGGGCGATTGATATACTTTATCTCGACTTTCAGAAAGCCTTTGATAAGGTACCTCACCGCCGGCTAATGGCGAAAGTGCGCGCGCTGGGTATCGGTGGGGAATAGGTAGGTGGATTGAAAACTGGCTGAAGAATAGGCGGCAGAGGGTTGTAATTAAAGGGGCTAGTTCGGGTTGGGCCTCGGTCACTAGTGGGGTTCCTCAGGGTTCCGTTTTGGGGCACTGTTGTTTATCATTTACATAAATGATATCGACGGTGGCATCGTCAGTCGGATCGCCAAATTCGCTGATGACACCAAGCTTGGGGCCAATGTTGGGACGCCCGAAGCGATCGAGAACTGCGTGCGGACCTAGGTAGGATAGGAGAGTGGTCCGAAAAATGGCAAATGCCGTTTAACTTGGGTAAATGCAAAGTGATGCACATTGGCTACGCCAATCCCAAGTCGGACTACTCGATGTTGGGAGTAATATCGAGGTGACTGATTTAAAGGACTTGGGTGTGCTAATTAGCAGCGACCTTAAGTTTACGAAACAGTGCGTAGAGGTGGAAAAGAAAGCCCAGAAGCTGTTGGGTTATATCAGGAGGCAATTTCAGTTTCGGAACAAGGAGATTGTGCTCTCTCTGTACAATTCCCTGGTTCGGCCGCACCTTGAGTATGCAGTGCAGTTCTGGTTGCTCATCCTCAGGAAAGATAGTGAGAGGCTGGAGCAAGTGCAGGCGAGGGCCACAAAGTTAATCCCTTCCGTTAGGCATGTGGGCTACAATCGACGCTTACGCGCCCTGAACTTGTTTTCGCTGGAAACTCGGAGGCTGCGCGGTCAACTGATCGAGGTTTTCAAGCTCTTACGCGGGTACAACGATGTTGATTTTAGAAGCATGTTTAGTTTAAATGATAACCCAACTCGCAACAATGGTTGGAAGTTGAATTTGAAACGGTTTAGGGTTAGTGTGTGTGGGAACAGGTTACCTTCAGAAGTTGTGAACAGTTCCTCTGTGGATCACTTCAAGAAAAGGTTAGACCAAATCTTGCACACTATTTGAGGGTGTAAAAATTTTTCCCTGGCACCCGTTTCCATTGGTGCCTCCTCGTTATGGGCCACAAGGCCTTTTGAGGTACTTCTTTTCCTTGTAACTCTCTCTCTCTCTCTCTCTCTCTCTCTCTCTCTCTCTCTCTCTCTCTCTCTCGAAACGGTTTAGGACTAGTGTGTGTGGGAATTACTTTACTTATAAGATCTGTGACACGTGGAACAGGTTACCTTCAGAAGTTGTGAACAGTTCCTCTGTGGATCATTTCAAGAAAAGGTTAGACCAAATCCTGCACACTATTTAAGTGTGTAGAAAATTTTCCACTTGTTTTTAGTGGTACCTCCTCGGTATGGGCCGCAAGGCCTTTTGAGGTACTTCTTTTCCTTGTAACTGCTTGTAACTCTCTCCCTCTCTCTCTCTCTCTCTCTTGCCTGTATGTAACTCTTTGCAGAAAGTTACCAGAGTCTCATTTCATAACATTTGGGAGTTGTATCCTTGACCTGACATGACCCGTTATCAATACCTCCGTTAACCTAACTCGAAACTTTGTTTAACCTGATGTAATCTAGCATAACCTAACATTATTTTACCTTACTAGTCTGCCAGCTGAAACATATAGCGTTGAGTTTCGTTCCACTCATAGGAACACATATCAAGAGCTTTTGAGAAAGTCTGGCACAAATCTTTAATTTCGAAACTGCCCTCCTTCGGTTTCTATCCTTCTATCTGTGCCTTCATCTCTAATTTCGTTTCTGGCAGATCTATAGCTGCGCTTGTAGATGGCCACTGTTCTTCTCCTACAGCTATTAAGAGTGGTGTTCCTCAGGGCTCTGTCCTGTCACCCACTCTTTTCCTCTTATTTATTAATGACCTTTTAATTAGCACTTCCTGTCCTATTCACTTCTATGCCAATGATTCTACTCTTCACTTCTCCACCCGCTTCCCAAAGCGTCCCTCACAGTAGTCACTTTATGATTCGCGTGGGACGGCTATGGGACACCTGACCTCTGATCTTTCTGCTATATCTGATTAGAGCAGAGAAAACCTTGTGGTTTTCAATGCCTCAAAAACTCAGTTCCTCCATTTTTCTATTCGTCACACTCTTCCACACAACTATCCCTTTTACCTTCAACAACACACAACTCAATCTTTCGTCTTCTGTTAACGTTCTTGGCGTTTCCTTTTCTCGTGATCTTTCCTGGAAAGATCACATATACTCCCTTTCTAAAAAGCTTTTAAGAGGTTAGGTGTGCTGTACCGCCTCCGCGGTTTCTTCACCCCCATTCAGTTGCTGTCTTTGTACAGGGGTCTTGTTCGCCCCTGTATGGAATATGCTTCTCATGTGTGGGGTGGCTCAACCCATACAGCTATACTTGACCGGGTGGAATCAAAGGCTTTTCGTCTCATCAGTTCCCCGCCTCTTACTGATTGTCTTCAATCTCTCTCTCTCTCTTCGCTTCAATGTTGCCTCACTCGCTTAGTCTCTACTATCGCTATCATAACAGACATTGCTTTTCTGAACTCTCTTACTGCATGCCTCCTTTAAGGAGCGCACGCTGCACCAGACTTCCTACACTTTCTCATTCCTTTTCTGTCCAAATATCTCACGCAAGAGTTAATCGGTATTTTCAATCCTTCAGCTACTCAACTAGTCAACTCTGGAACAATCTTCCTCAATCCATCTTTCCTCCTGTTTATGACCTCCCATCTTTCAACCGCAGAGTGTCTAGGCATCTCGAAAACCCTGGACCTTGATTTTGGCTCTTCTTCTTCTATGGGGGGGCGCTTTTGCGGGCATTTGCCCTTGGCCCCTCCTTCCTGCATGCATAAAAAAAAGCTAGCTAGAGAAAACGTAAATTTATGGGTAACTTAACTTATTAAGCTTTGCCTTTTCCGTGAATGTGAAATATATTGTATACAGTTAACTTTGAAATCAGTATAAATCATCATAAATGGTGTTTTTTGTATGTTCAATTTCCCATAAATATAGATTTTGTTTTGTAATAAAATTTAAAGAATCGGTAAGGGAATCGACTAAATTTGGCCGATTCCGCCGATGTCAGTGTCGATTAATCGGTACACCACTAATATATGTATAACTTATTGAATTAGGGGTTATTCATCATCTTTTCGTAAAGTAGGGTGTTGTTATTCTAACTCAAAGACGATTCCTTCCCTCAGCTCCCGATGATAGGAATGTACGAAGGTGGTGTGGAAAAGTTCCTAAAGATATCACTGAAGAAGCTCAATTTAGCCTACCTGGATTTGTACCTCATCCACTGCCCCGTCGGGATGAAGGTAAAGGAGACCCTTTTCTTCTCTCCTCACCTTTTCATCTTGCGCATGATTTGAGCCTGTGAGACCACATTAGGCTCCATTTAAAGAGGCCAAACTACTCAATGTTTGTTGTGGTTTACTGTTTTTTACTTTAATTATACTGTAAATTCATTTATTAAGCTTTTATTTGTATTTGCACTTGGTGATTATTTGGGATGAATAAATAAGTGATGTTTTCAATTATTAATTAACTAATTGATGACGTTACTCGAAGAGTAAAAACGACGAAGATGTTTTCCCTTCCGACGGAAAAGGCGGGATCGTTACGGACTACACCACGGATCTCATTGCCATATGGAAGGTTAGTTTGTTGCCTGGGTGCTCTTTCTGTACGACCCCCAGTCCCGGAAATTTATTTAAATTTAAATGAAGGAACGTTCCAATTGAGGGGAAAAGCTCCCCCTTCCCCGCATTTGGGGATCACAATCGAACCAAAGAATCACTATTTTGGTTTTAGTGAAAAGCACACAAACGTCGAAAATCGGGTTCGACTCTAGTTCCCATTCTGATTTCTGAGCGGAGCCTGGGACAATTCGTGGGGCTAAATCTAAAATTAAATTTAACCTCGCCTCTGAGTGGTTTCGTATTATCTTTAATAAGTGTTTCAAAAGTGTTTAAATCTTCGTATTATCTTTAATAAGTGTTTCAATCTTCGTATTATCTTTAATAAGTGCTTCAAAAGTGTTTAAATCGATGAATTTAAGCGTTTATGAATAAAATCTAAATCTACCATTTATTTATTGGTCAGGAAATGGAAAAAATGGTTCACCTTGGTCTTACGAAGTCTATCGGTGTTTCCAACTTCAGCGTCAAACAGATGAGGAAGATGAATGCAATTGCGGAAATCTCCCCGACAGTGAATCAAGTAATTGCAATGCATAGTTTGTTAATTGATAATAAACTGGAGGTTTTTTTTCTTTTTTCCAATAAAGTTACCCCATCGTCAGAATAACTGTAGTTCTTGAATCTGGTGAGGTAGTATTGCGTTTGCTTAACTAGGATTTTCTTTGTTCTAACGTATGTCTTGGTCTGACAGTGTTCCAGTCGAGTATTGAAGAACAGTTCATATCCGTCATGTAGGTGTTGGGCATTTGGACATTTGGGTACGTTGAGTTAATGTCAACTGTACGTCCAGTAGTTTACAGCGAAAAAAATGAACACAGTAGCCAGGTGGGAGATGCTCACCCTGCAAGAAGTGACTTAAACTAACCTTTGCTGTCCTATAGCAAGGGATAACAAGGGATAGTAAGGGATAGCAAGGGATAACAAGGGATAGCAAGGGATAACAAGGGATAGCAAGGGATAACAAACCAAGTCTTTAAATCTCCGTTTCATCCTTTCTAGTTTGAGATGAATGCCTGTTTCCAGCAAAAGGAATTAGTCGAGTTTTGCAACGAAAACAATATTGTGGTCACGGCGTACGCGCCTCTCGGCTCTCCTGGCAGAAACACCCTTCCCGAAGAGTAAGTCGTTTTAAAAGGGATTTCATTCTTTAAAAACCTTTTATATAAAGGTTTAAATCCTATAAAAAAATCCTTTAAATATGAGATTATACCCTTTAAAAGTCCTTTAAATAGAGGATTACGTCTTTTCAAAACCTTTAACATAGGGAATTAGGTACTTTAAAAATTCTTTAAATAAGGGATGAAATCCATTAAAAATCATCTTTTCAATCAGATAGGATGTCTCTTAACCCTTTAATTGAAACGTTACCAATTTGTAACAGTCGTCCTCAAATGGTTAAATCATTTGATGTAAGTACTCTTTGAGTCTCCTGAAATATTTTTTGCACGAGTATAATCAAATTTTTAAAAATACTTTAAAGAAACTGGCTGAAATTAGAATTAACCCTCTAACGCCGACTGGGTCGAATACGTACCGTTTCAAATACACACATTTAGACTTAACCCTACAAAAATGTTCGGCGTTAAAGGGTTAAGTAATTTAAACAAAAAACACTTAAAACGTATTCATATTAGCGATTAAATCCTATAATCCTATATCTTCTTCTTCTTCCGCAGCTTATTATCCCATCTTTACATGGGGTCGCTGTTTTTGGTTCGTCTTCTCCACTCTCCTCTGTCGTATACCGCGTCCTCCTCCAAGTCCTTCTCCCTGATGTCCGCCACCACACAGTCCCTCCATATCGTCTTCGGTCTTCCTCTTCTTCTCCGTCCCCGGCAACTCCATCTCCAGCACTCTACGCCCCACATACTCCTCCTCTCTTCTCCTGACGTGTCCATACCACCTCAGCCTGGCCTCCTGCACCTTCTTAGATGCTTCCGCCACCTTCACTGTTCCCCTTATATGCTCATTTCTGACCCTATCCCTCCTCGTCACTCCACACATCCATCTCAACATCTTCATTTCAGCCACATCGATTTTTCTTTCATTGCTCTTCTTCATTGGCACAGTCTCCATTCCATACAACATTGCCGGCCTCACCACTGTTTTGAATACCTTTCCCTTCAGTTTCACTGGGACCCTCTTATCACAGAGCACCCCTGATACGTCTCTCCAGTTCTTCCACCCCGACTGTATTCTACAGTTTATCTCTCTCTCTGCTCCCCCCTCTGCATCCACTGTTGACCCCAAGTATTTAAAATACTCCACCGTCTTAACACGCTCTCCACTCAATGTCACTTCCCCTCCTCGGTCCTGCTGCACATCACATCTCATATATTCGGTCTTCTTTCGGCTAATTCTCATCCCCCTACTTTCCAACGCCTCTCTCCAATTTTCCAACTGCTGCTCCACCTCCTCTTTCGTCTCCCCACTCAACACAACATCGTCTGCATACATCATGCACCACGGCGCCTCCCCTCTAATCCTGTCCGTCAACACATCGAATACCACATTGAAAAGGAAGGGGCTCAAAGCTGATCCTTGGTGCAGACCAACTTCCACCCCAAAGCTCTCTGACACACCCACACTACTCCTCACCTTAGTTGTTACTCCCCTGTACATTCCCTTGATCAGTTTAACATACTTCTCTGGTAGGTAGGTTGAGAGACGAAGCGGAAGTGTCAGTGGAACAGTTTGGATTTATGCCGGGAAGGAGAACGACAGATGCAGTTTTTGCATTGAAACAGTTTGGCAGAGAGGTACAGAGAGGGGCAGAAGGCGTTGCACATGGTTTTTATTGACTTGGAGAAGGCATATGATAGGATACCACGGCAGGAAGTTTGGAGATGCTTAAGGGAAAAGATGGTACCAGAGAAGTATGTTAAACTGATCCTATAATCCTATATAATCCTATATAATTAAATCCTATATAATCCAATATAACTGAATCGTATATCATCCTATATAAATAACTTTCAATTTGATTGTAAGATTAATCCTAAACCTATAACCTCATATGGCTTCATTTTAAGAAAATACAGGGTGTGTATAAAGTAACGCGAGTTTAGAGCCAAATCCAATTTGAATTATATTAACGCGAGTGAACATGGCCAAGTAATATTTATTACATGTACTTTATAACAACTGTATAGTCGATTTAAAAAACAAGTTGAAACTAGTTTAAACCAGTTCAAATCGGATTTGTTTCTTCACTTGCGTTACTTTATACACACCCTGTAGTTACGAATCGAGTAACTTTCCTGCAAGAAACGACAGAAGAGCCGTTAAAAACCATTCGTCGACTTCTCTGTACATTTTGCTTTGTCGTTTTTCATCGTCGCGTACGTTAAGCAGAGAACCCTCTTCGACACAAATTATTGGGATAAGGTCATTATAAAGCTGTTTTGGCTCCATAAGTGGTCGTTTTAACGTACGAAGTTATAAAGGAAGAATTTTGTTTCATTTTTTTTTTTAACAGGAAGGTGGGGCCAGGGCCGAATGCTCACAAGAACGCCTTCCCACCCCCCACCCAATAGAAGAAGAAGATAGCCAAAATGAAGATCCAAAGTTTTCGATATGTCTGGATACTATGCGTTTGAAAGATTGGAAATCATTGACAGAGGGAAGGGTGGATTGAGGAAGGTTGTTCCAGAGCTGACCGGTTGAGTGGATAGAAGATTGAGAATAGCGATTAACCCTTGCATTAGAGAATTGGACAGAAAAGGAATTAGAATGTGTAGAAAGTGTAGTACTGCGTGTTCTCCTTAAAGGAGGAGGCATGCAGTTAGAGAGTTCAGAAGAGCAGTGTCCGTTATAATAGCCATAGTAAAGAGAGTGAGGCAACGTTGCGGCGAAGAGAGAGGGATTGAAGACAATCAGTAAGAGGCGAGGAACTGATAGACGAAAAGCCTTTGGTTCCACCCGGTTAAGTAGGGCTGTGTGGGTTGAGCCACCCCCACACTGTACTCCATACAGTGGCGGACAAGACCCCTGTACAGAGATAGCAATTGAGTAGGGATGAAGAAACAGCGGAGCCGGTACAGCACACCTAACTTCATAGAAGCTGTTTTAGAAAGATCACTAGAAAAGGAAAAGGATTGTTGAAGATAAGGGGTTAGTCGTGTGAAAGATTGTGACAAGTAGACAGACGAAGAACCTGGGTTTTTTTTTGAGGTAAGAAAGCCACAAAGTTTTCCCTACCAAAATCGGAGCGAGTAGAAAGATCAGAGGTCAGATGCACCATAGATGTTTCACGCGAATCATGGAGTAACTGTTGGGAGGGACGCTTTGTGAAGCGGGTGGAGGAGTGGAATCATCAGCATAGGAGTGGATAGGACAAGAAATGCGACTTCAAAGATGATTAATAAATAAAAGGAGAGTGGGTAACACGACAGAACCCTGAGGAACACCACTGTTAGCTATTGGAGAAAAACAGTGTCCATCTACAACCGCAGCTATAGATCGGCCAGAAAGGAAATCAGAGATGAAGGCACATATAGAAAGATAGAAACCGAAGGAGGACAATTTGGAAATTAAGGACTTGTGCCACACTCTATCAAAAGCTTTCGATATGTCTAGCACAATAGCAAAAGTTTCACAGAAATCCCGAAAGGAAGATCACCAAGAATCAGAGATATATGCAAGAAGATCGCCGGTAGATCGTTCCTTGCGGAACCCATACTGACGATCTGAAAGAAAATTGTAAGAGAGAGGTGCTTAAGAATCTTCTATTAGGATAGATTCATAAACTTTGGAAATGCAAGAAATCAAAGGAATTGGACGATATTTGGAGGGTTGAGAGGAGTCACCCTTCTTTGGGACAGACTGAATGAAAGCGAAGAAAAAGTACCAGATGAAAAGCCAAAGTCGAAAGTGTTTGCCTAGGTAGGATGTCAGCACAGAAATAACAGTTCTTAAGAACAACAGGAGGCAAACCATCACGACCGTACGCCTTCCTAGAGTTGAACACAGGTAGGACAGAAAAAATATCTTTAAAGGAGATTCTAAGTTCATATATAATTAAGTCAGAGGTAGGAGGAGGTGGAGGAACAGCACCGGAATCGTCCGGCGTTGAGTTGAAGGCGAAAGTTTGAGCCAAAATTTGAGCTTTATCTGGAAGAGAAACGGCAACTGAGACGTTGGAATGGAAAAGAGGAAGGGAAGAAGAAGTAAAGATGTTGGAGAGGTTTTTGACTAGCTGCCAGAAAGAGCGAGAAGAATTAGAATTAGGTTTTCACATTTTTGTCTGATGAAGAAATTTTTGGCGAGTCGAAGAATGGATTTTGCACGATTCCAGGCAGAAATACAAGCTGATTGAGAGTCAGGAGTTGGATGGTGACGGTACTTTCTAAAAGCCCCCTCTCTGATGCGGATAGCATTAGAACAAGCAAAGTTAACTCAAGGTTTTTTGTATTAATAGTAAAAATAGAATATGGAATGTATACCTCCATGCCCGTGAGAATCGCCTCCGTGATGCGCTCCGTGCACCCGGGGAACCCCGGCCACGGAAGCAGTAATCATTCCATGGGAAATCAGGGAAGTACTTCCTAATGGCCGCGCAATCAGCGCCAAAGTGCCAAAGGTGTCTCCTCTTGGGAGGATTCAAAGGCCGAATTGCAGCGATAGGACAGGAAACGGATATGAGATTGTGGTCGGAGGAGCCCAACGGAGAAAAAAGTTTGACAGAAGATGATGAAGGATTAGTGGTGGGAAATAAATCCAGAATGTTGGGCCTATCTCCAAGGCGATCGGGGATAAGAGTAGTGTGCTGTACAATCTGCTCTAGGTCATTCAGGATAGAAAAGTTGTATGCTAGTTCACCAGGGGTGTTAGTAAAATGAGAGGAAGGCCAAAGGTGATAATGAACATTGAAATCTTCTAAAATTGAGAGTTCAACAAAAGGAGAGTGGGAAAGAATATATTCCACTTTGGAAGTGAGGTATTCAAAGAATTTTGGATAGTCAGTACAATTTGGAGGAAGGTAAACAGCGCAGATGTATTTAGTTTGAGATTGGCAAGCAAGCCTTAGCCAGAAGGTGTAAAATTCGGAGGATTCAAGTTAGGTCGTTGCGTACATATACGCAACATCCATTTTTGGAATGAAATTGAGTATATAGAAATTAGGAGGATACAGAAAAGAGGTTGCTGTCACTCGCCCCAGACACCCGAGTGTCGGTGAGGAAGAGAAGGTGAGGTTTAGAGGAGAAATGCTGTTTAACAGATTGAAAATATGAGGAATGCCATGAATGTTGCAGACGTTTATGAAAAGTGGATCAAGCAGAGGTCCAGAACATCTGGAATGGGCAGTAGCAGAGCCAGCCCTGCTGCCTGGGTCTGCGCTCCCAGTATTGGCACCGGGAGGAGCCAGAAGTTGGTCCCTTTCCCAGGGGACCCCGAGGCTCTTGAAGATAATGCCTTTTTTTTTTAATTTGAAAAGATTCTGTCCTGTGTAAGATGCATGTATGTGTAGTGAGAAATAGGGAGAGAAGTGTGTGTTTGAGAGCATGCTGAACTGCTCATAGGGTAGATGAGACCCGGAAAATGATCAGATAAAGAGGACAGTGACAGGAAAAACGGGGATTCCAGCACTCCATCACACCTGCCTAACATCCCCTCCCCCAGATTACTTTCCTGGTTGATTGGTTTCTACGAATAACTTTAGAAAGTTAATTAACTAGGGTCTCTGTAAATGATATAATTAAATAAAATGTACAGAAAAGGATTTTGAGGTTCAAAGATCCATTGAGAAGTTCTAAAGTCAAAATGGCAAATTGGGTTTACTGATTCCTTCTCATACTTCCCTTTCTCATTTAACCTAACTTATCTAACCCAACGTAAATTTATTTAATTTAACCTAACTCATGAGGAAAATAGGAGACCCTAGGATTAAAATGGAAGTGGGAAGCAGTGGAACACAATACAGTACAAAGCTTTTTTGTTACCAAAGATGCGAAAATGTTAACTGAAAAATATAATAAACATTTGTTTACTAGTGGGTAGCTCAGTGGTTACGATGGAGGACTCCGAGTGGTGTGTCGCTGGTTCGAACCCGGTCGCTGGCATCGGTTTCCTGCTTTATGCTGTGGCTCAGGTGACCGTTAGGGCGTACTCACTCCCACGTTGTGGGGAAATGAGCTGCTTGAATTTTATCTTATTTACCAACAAAATTTACAAAAAACATGAGATCTTCGACATTTCGAGGCAAGCAAGAGTCACCTTTAGACAGGTTTCGTTCAGACTTCCTGAAGATGAATCTTTCAGTATAGGTTGAGTCTAAACAACAGATGTGTCAGAAAAATTTTTTTTCCTCCTATGTTGATTTTGCATTGGGTTTATAATAGGCTGACCATACGTACCGTTTTGTATGGGTTTTTGTATGGGTTCTGTCACTGAAGAATAATTGTAAGCTCAATATGTTTATGTACTTACTTTTTCATGAATACAGAATATTACATAACCCCCGTCCCTTTTTTGCCATCCCAATGTCCCGTTTTTGTCTCAAGGAAATATGGTCAGCCTAGTTTATAACCAATAGTCTAATGCACTGTAACCACTGTAACCTATACTATTCAGAGTATTCTTGCTTTACAGTACAAAAAATGATGCCAAAAGTGCCCCAAATTTGTTAACGAACCCTGTAGTACGGCTGATAGCCGGTAAGCACAAGGTGACTTCTGCGCAGGTGCTCGTCAGATACTTGATTCAGAAGGGAATTGTCGCAATTCCAAAGAGCGTGAATCCAGACCGTATTAAGTCAAATATGGAGGTAAGTATTCCTCTTGAGTCTTTTGATGTGAAGACTCAAAATATTCTTTATAATTCATTTGGGTTTCAGTATTCCAGTGACCGATTCTTTAGTCTCAGAATAATCTGTAACTATAATAGGTCAGACTTGCAGACTTGATCTACGAAAATACTTTTTCAGACAGTGTGGTAGATTTTTGGAATGACTTGCCATATGATGTGGTAAACAGTAGCTCGTTAGTTAATTTTAAGAAAAATTTGGACACTCATGAATGAAAAAGAGAGTTTGTAGATTGTAAGTAGTGTGTGTTTTTGGCTTGGTTTGTGTGGGCTACTTTGGTTGCTCTGTGGATAGTTGTACGTTAGCTAGCTGGCTTGAGATTGATGTTTTGCACAATTTTATTATGAAATATAGCTCATGACTTAGATAACCTTGATAGGCCTTGTTGGCGTCATGTTTTTCGAATGAAATATAATGTAATTACTATTCTGACAATATAGTGTTTATAGTGTCTCTCAATCTCAGCAAGGAAAAAAAAGTTGGTTAGCAGCACTGGTTTTAATTCTTCCTGGAGCCAATTCGTGGAACATACCTTTGAGATTCAAAATGAATAAGTCACCTATCTAACCTATTTACCGTTGTAATTCCTATTTGCCGTCTTCTTCAGGTGTTCAACTTTGCTTTGGACGAAGTCGACAACGCTGCTTTGCTGATGCTTGACCGGGGCGAAGAAGGGAGATCTTTCACGTTCTGCTGTTTTCCAGGGTTAGTAGGTGAAAGCTGTCGAATTATAGAGTGGCTAAAATAAGAAACAGACCGGTTCTTTCCCAAGTCAGTATAACAAGTGAGGACCTAGCGGGAAACGAGACAAGCTCGTTTCTAATATTACTCCAAAACGACCCTTTGCGGTTGGAGGACAACAGCAGACCGACTATCCAAGTTCCAACCAAATATCCATCACCTAGCTTTGTACACAACCATCCACCCAGCCTATAAACTTGAGTAGAAATCGAGGTTAGGTAGGTTGGGGGAGTAATAATTCCCCCTGAAAAAATGGTAGATAAGCAGATAAAGGTCAATTTTTTTATACCTCAGCCAAAAGATTGAATCTTGTAAGAGATGAGGTTATTCTTCAACTATGTAAAAGTACAGTATCTTCACATTTGAGACCAAAATGTGTGTCATAAAATACGATGAAATCAATACTGAATTAAAAGTAATATTAATTTATTAAAAGTAATATTAATTTATTGATTAATTGAAAGTAATGTTGATTAATTGAAAGTATCTTTCTTTCGTTTACAGAATAAAGGAACACCCCGAAAACTTTGTTTAAAAATCTCCAAGCAAGAATTACTTGTATTTTGTCAACCATGCTAACAAATTTAACAGCAACAGCAATAACAATAACATTAATAAAAAAAAACCTGTGATTATTTTAATTACTATAAACAACCATTTAACTGCTTTATTGTTCAAAACAGTCCAATAATAACACGTTATACAACGTGCCAACATTTATTATTGCAATCGCATTTTGCCAAAAGCAGTGTTTTTGAAAGTTTATTTGATCCACACAATCTGAGTACTCGTATGTACCTTTTTCACAAGTAGGTAAAAAGTAATATCCATGTCTCATCTCGCCCATAGAAGTGAGGGGTAGAGGGCCCGAGCTTGAGCTATCTTCGCTTCGTCATGACGTAAGAAAGAGAAAAGACAACCGCCCAGCTCTAGAGTCCGGTGGTAGGCAACCTTTTTTTAAATTTGGTCAGTTTGATTGATTGGTAATTTGATAATGGGTCAGTGTTCCAAATTTAAATAAAAATACACTATTTTGGGGACACTTTAAAATAAAAAAGAACACTTCGTGTATGTAATATCGTGGGGGGTGTTAGACCCTGTTAAGCATTAGGTTATTAAATAGACAATAAAGGTATTTACAGGTGCTTTGATTTAGATCTTCTTTAGGGCCTATCATCGGTGCCAGCGTCCCACAACAACCTACTAAGTTTTCTAACTTTACTAATTTAGAAGCTATAGACATTACCCCTAACTGATATAATAGACAACTTCAACTGCTTTCCTTATGCACCTTAGAAACATCACCACATTAAACTTAGCACCAACGATTTAGTCAGATACAAAAACACTTGCTGGTTTAGTCAGCCCATTAACCAAACAGACCGCGTTCCGCTGTTTATCTTTTTTGTGTTGCCATTCAGCTTTCTTTTAGTGACTTTTAGACACACACACACACACACACACACACACACACACACACACACACTCGTCACCTCACTCCTCCCCTACACATTAAGTCTGTCAGCGGGGTGAGAAACCCTAGACGACCTTCGGAGCGGAGTTGATGTAGTAAATAGGTGCAACCTGCATAGCGGGCGAATTGAACCATTTTCAGGAGGATCGGGTCTCCCTTCCGGAAGAAGCTGGTCATCATCCAATTCACGTTCCCATATCTGGTCCTGATGGCGTTTAATAGAACGACCATCTTCTTGGCACTTGAAGGAAGCAGGGCCGTTCTCTCCTGCACCGTTGCAGGAACCCATTTTGGTCCAACCCCATAATTGCGAATCATAATTGGATCATTAGGTTGCGCTTCTATAACTCTCCTTTTTTTTTAGTGTCGTGATACAACTTCTTTTTTTCCTGATGGCGTAAAACTCGTTGTTGTAACGTTTTGTTTGGACGTAACAGATCGAAAACTGAACGAATTCCCCGGCCAATCACGAGTTTAGAAGGACACCCCGCCGTCGTTGTGTGAGATGTTAGTCGATATTTAAACAAAAATTTATCCAACACCATTTGCATTTCCTCCCCATGAGAATGACGCAAGGCCGACTTGAAAATACGGGCCATGTTTTCCGCGAGACCGTTAGTAGACGGGTGAAAAACACTAAGACCGGACATGTCTAATGTCATTTAGGGGGACAAAAGAACGAAATTCCTCACTGGTAAAACAAGTAGCATTGTCGGAAACCAGAACTACGGGTAAACCCCATCGAGCGAAACACGAACGGAGTAAGCGAATAGTAACACCCGAAGTCGTTGAAGTGGTTGGAAAAATTTCCACTCACTTAGAGTAGGCGTCCACAATGACTAGGAAATAGATATTATTTATAGGACCTGCAAAGTCAACATGGATTCTTTGCCAAGGTATAGTAGGCCATTCCTACGGATGAAGTGGACTTTTCCTTGGGAGAGCTCTGTTCTCTAGACAGTTTTGAAAGGACCGAACCAATGATTCGAGTTCTCCATCTAAACCGGGCCACCAGAATTAAGCTCTCGCCAGACTTCATTTTTGTTGCACCCATGTGTTCAACGTGAAGTTCCTTTACTAAATCCGACCTACCTTCATTCGGAGTTATCACTCTGTGGCCCCATAAAAGATAGCCATTTTGGATTGAGAGTCCAGACTGACGTTGATAAAAAGGCTGTAATTCACTCTCAACCTTAGTAGGCCAACCAACTGAGCAGTAATGGATGACCCTAGACAGAATAGGGTCTGATTTTGTCTACTGCTCTATCTGTACTGCAGTTACTGGAGTGGAGTCCAAAAACTCCACCAAGTGAACCCATTCTGTACGTATAGGTATGCATTCATTTGGATTTTCTAAAGGCAACCTACTTAGAGCATCAGCCGTACCTAGAAGTTTGCCTGACCGATGTAGTAAGTCAAATTTATAGGCTTGTAGAATCAGTGCCCATCGTTAAATCCTACCTGAGCCCATAACTGCAATATTTTTAGTAGGTGAAAATAAACCTAAAAGAGGCTTATAGTCACTAATTAGTCACTGTTCCCCAGATCGTAATAACTTATTTAGGGGTTCAACGAAAGTCGATGCATTAGGCAAAAATGAGATGAGACAAAGTTTTCTTGTTGAGTGTATCTGTGATGGATGCTTCTCCACAAATAGGTATTTGTATGTTACCATATTTTTTTAGTATTGTTTTAGATGCATGTAGTTTAGGTGTATTTTTGAAAGTTTTGTCAAAAACTGTTTTAGACATGACAGTTCTGGCAGCACCTGTATGTAGTTCTCGAGGAACTGTAATTCCATTTAGGCCTACATCTACAGTATATGAACCTGTATTATCACCACTTTGCTGCTCATAAAATAGGTACTTCCCACCAATATTCGAAGTATTTCCATTTGGAGGATTACCACTAGAAATGTTATAATTAAAATTTTCACCCCTTGTTTTCTTTGAAAAACAAAATTTAGCTATGTGGCCTATTTTACTACAGTTTCGGCAAACTGCTTCTTTATAAGGACAGTCCTTTTTCCAATGGTGTTTTCTACACCCAGTACATGGCTTGGAAGGCTTTTCCTCCTGTTTAGCGTTCGAATTAGTAGGTTTAGTAGTATTTGCCGCATACCTTTTATTTGTTTGTCTAGTAGGCTTATTAGGTCTGCCAGGCCTAGAAGATTTAAAGCTATTTACGTGTTGGGCCTTACTACTGTGACTGCCAAAAGCTCTAACATCTTTAGCAGCTATTTCTACAGGTCTGACTAAAAGTTAGGGCTGGTATAGCTAATAGGGTTCTCTGGATAGACTCCTCTTTGAGACCCATTACAAACCTATCTCTTAGTATTTCGTCTAATTTGTCCCCAAATTTACAAGTACGGCTATAGGCTTTTATACCTGCAACAAACTCTGCAATGCTTTCATTCGCAGTCTGATGCCTCGAATAAAATTTGAAACGTTCATAGATGAGAACGACTCGGGGTTTGTAGTGATTGGTTAGGGCCTGTACTAATTCACTATAGGTGCAAATAATAGGCTAAATAACGTGAAATAGGTTAGGTAGGGTTTAAATTTGATCTAGTTACTCCCCAGTTAGGGCTGAATAGGAAATTGTATTAGAGTTAGGGCTGAGTAGGAATTAGTATTAGAGTTACGCCGGCGGGACCTAAGCTATAGTACGGTAGCTTACCAACACAAGCCAACCAAATCGAACGACCCACACTAGGCTAGGCTACATCCAATTTTCCAAACAACCAAATAAATCCCATCCTCGTCGACAAATGTAATAACGTGGGATGTGTTAGACCCCGTTAGGTATTAGATTATTAAATAGACAATAAAGGTACTTACAGTTGTTTGATTTAGATCTTCTTTAGGTCCTACCATAGATGCCAACATTCAACAACAACCTACTTAGTTTTCTAACTTTACTAATTTAGAAGCTATAGACATTACCCCTAACTGATATAATAATTAGACAACTTCAACTGCTTTCCTTATGCACTTTAGAAACATCACCAAATTAAACTTAGCACCAACGATTTAGTCAGATACAAAAAAACATGCTGGTTTAGCCAGCCCATTGACCAAACAGACCGCGTTCCGCTGTTTATCTTTTTGTGTTGCCATTCAGCTTTCTTTTAGTGACTTTTCCCTTCAGTAACTTTTAGACTATATACATATATATATATACACACACGTCACCTCAGTGTAATAATATTTATTATTTTATATATACTGCAATTGACCCGCGAGTCACGGTCTAGAGTCTAGATAGTAATGATCGAACCCACGATTAGGAGGAGTCTCGGTACTGTCGGGCAGTGCCTTAACGGTCCAATATTTTCCAAACTTTATGTTACGACGCCCCCCCCTCTCCCCCGCCCCGCCCCATCACAGGCCTGCGAATGAGAACTTTGTAAGAGTTGTTTTCTTACTAATAACTGATTTTATGTAATTCAACTACGCTGATTTCGAATAAGGTGTCCATTTTTTCTATCACGTATGATTTTCTGCAAACTGAAAGGGAAAAAACAACAACATAAATAAATATTATTATTTCAATTTACATTAGGTACCTATTTGGCTTTGTTATACTAATTACAAATGCAAACAACTTTAAAAAGAAAGAAGCCTATTAACGTCAATTACATATTCATCTTTATTTGTCCTGAGTTTTCTTGAGATCTATGCCTTTTAGTCTCGAATGTACGAGCTGTTCCTTTTCTTTTATGGAATAATTCTGGAATATCCCGTTTCAACATCCAGCAGTAATCAGCCATCATGCTGATGTCCCACCTTCCATGATATCCCTTCTCCATTTCTTTGATGTCTTGGTGAAACCAAGCATTTATAAGCATTTATAGGCAGTAGTTTTTAATCAAAATTTAATGAAAATTACTTATATATTTTATATGAAATATGACATTTTGTGAAAAATCTGTACGTGATGGCAAAAAATTAATATTATTTCCGGAATCAGCGCGCAAAAATTACTATACAAGTAAAATATTTCCGACAACAAAACCATCACAGGCCTGTGAATTATCACTGATTCAACTAACTAAAATGGCATGTACAATAGGGTGGAGTGAAAATATTAAACGGTCTTGCCTCACCCATGATTTCGTGTATTGACCCTATAGATGTTCTAAAAAGACAATATTTTCTTTTTAGGACCCTCCACTTACTGCATTTTTGTCGAAAACAAAATGGCGGAAAGTCATATTTTGAAAGACCCCTAGTATTAGGGTGTGCCGAATTTTTCAACTTTCAAATTCCAAATATGAGGGGTGCTAAAAAGTTGCAGCATGACTTAGGAATTCTAAAGATATTTTTGTTAATTTAATATAATTTAGTTTTGCTTGGTAAGAAGCTACATAAAAATAGTGACTTTGACTTTTTTGTGGAATTATATAATAATTATTATATTAATAATTATATATGCTGTATATATAATGCACTGTTGTTTTTGCTTATTTCACAGGTTGAAACAGATTCATCAGTGTGCTGAAGATTACTTGTCCGTCAGTGCTACCATCCTAACCAGTGGGAATTGACCTGCAATGGCTTCTAAAAGGAGGACAAGACTGGGGACATTCACACATATGAGCAACCTAATTGGAACTGGTAGAGAGTTGTTGCCCTCTGAACTCCCAACTCTGCGAGACGTTCTGAAATATGGGCTACTGCTAAGAGAACAAAGTGGTGAGGATGTGAGAAACTACCCAGCAGCCAGTCTTGCAAGCAAAGGACATTTACCCTAAAGTGCTTGAAAAGTGGGAACGAGCAAACAGTTCTTTGTAGCCCCCGTTGTAAATTCACGAGTCACAATCTTAAACAAGATCCAAGAGAGCTGGGAGCAGGCCAAAAACATATCTCTTGGGAGAGGAAAGCTACATGTCAAAGAGGCTTTCATTGCAAAACTTGACAAGCTTTTTGACATCCTCAGTTGCAAGTGTAAAATTGTTCTCTGCTCTGAATTTGGCTGCCTTGCAGATGCTGGTTGCAAAAACGAAACTCACATTAACTGTACATGCCCTAGGGAGATGAAGATCCCTGTGAAGGAACTTGCTTTCATTAAAGGTCAGAGAGACAAGTCTGGTTCTATTGGACCACATCAGATTGGCTTGCCAGATCAACCTGAGCACAACAGACAAGTCAAAAAGCAGAAGCGGCAAGAAGACGAAAGAAGAAGGCTTGCTGAATATAAGCAGACAAGTAAGCAGGATGTTTCAATGCCATCAAATGAAATAATTTTCTCTGATGATGAAAATGAAGAACAAATAGCTGATGCTCAAGATGGAAAGGATGGAAGTTATGAAGTGACATTAGAAATACCAAGCACGTCTTCAACTTCCAATAAAAAGCCAGAGTACAACACATTAGAAATACCTAATGTTGCTATGCATAGCATTAGATATGGTGTTGGCCTGCGTGCCACAGCTGCCATCACCACTGCTGCCTTTATGGATGCTGGCTTGATCACTGAAGAAGACAAGAGACTTGTAGTTGATCACAATAAAGTCAAGAGGGCCCAAGAAAAGTTATGAGATTCTGGATCAGGAATTTGATGATCTTTGTAAGAAGGGTGAAATTGACTGCATCTTCTTTGACGGCCGTCAAGATACAACTAAAGTTATGCTGAAAGCAGACAATTCAGATCGTCAGTTCCCCAGCATCATCAAAGAAGAGCATTATTCTGTGTGCAGTGAGCCAGGTGGAAGATATCTCTACCACTTCACTCCTGAGAAAGGCTCAACGAGAAAAAAAAACCTGCTGAAGTTATTGCTGATAATCTTGTAGATTTCATGAAGAAGAAGGGCATTGATAAAAGCCTGCAGGCCATTGAAGGTGATTCTACAAATGTTAACACTGGCTGGAAGGGTGGTTCCATGCATTGGGTAGAGGTCAAGCTTTGCCGTAAGCTGATCTGGTTGGTTTGTGCCCTCCACACTAACGAGTTACCCCTGCGACACTTGATCACAGCACTGGATGGGAAGACCTTGTCTAACAACAAGTGGACAGGTAACACTGGCAAGATGCTAGACACTGCAACCGAACTTGAAATTGATCCTTCATTCACCAAACTCTCAATTGGAGAGCCACTTACTTCACTGAGTGACAATGTCGTAAAGGATCTCTCTACTGATCAAGCGTACGGGTATAGGATCACACAGGCCATAAGGACAGGAGAACTTCCCACAGATCTGGCCCTTCTTGAAATTGGTCCAGTGAGCCATTCAAGGTGGTTGACAACAGCAAACAGGCTTTGTCGCATATGGGTTTCAAAACATGGCCTTAAAGGCAAAACCCTCAACAACTTAAGACTGATAGTGGAATACATTGTTGGTTCAACATCAAAGTAAAACACTCTTGGGTGGAAGGCCCACGCCACATCTTGTTTCAGCTGCGGCTAGTTAGGCTGCAAAAGAAGGCTGTAGTGGATGCTGTTTTGCCAACCATCAAGCGCTCAGCATGGTATGCATTCAGCGAAATGATAATCCAGACACTCTTGTGCTCAGATGACAGTAAGGAGAGGAGAGCTGGGGTCCAAAAGATTGTTGACATGAGGGGTGGAGATGATGACACACTTGGAGATCTTTCTGTACGTCCCAGGAAGACACCTTCCATCAACCCCAGTGCTTCTTCCGTGTTGGAGCTGACAGACTGGTCTGACGGGGTATTTGAACCTCCTTTGACATGTAAACTGACTACAGCGGAAGTAAAGAAGTTCTTTGACAAGCCTATGCAAGTTCCACAGTGGCCCTGTCATGCTCAGTCAATAGAGAGGTGTGTGAAACAAGTCACAGAGGCAGCAGGCAGGGTGTATACACATGAGAAACGTGAGGGCTATATCAGAGGCCAAGAAGCAAGTCGGCGGCTGATGTCCAAGAACGAATCAAAGCAAGACTTGATGAAACTTGTTTAAATATTTTTTTTTACTGATGTCTTACTTTCTAATGTTGTTTTATGATTACAAGGATATGTTTTATGATTACTAGGATATGTTTTATGCAGAGAAACTAAAATTTTTATAGCATTACCCGACATTTTGAGAAGCTAAAATTAATAAATGTTGTTTTCCGAGAGCAATTTATGTGCTTTTTAATCAAACGTAGATTTACCAAGCTAAGTGTTGAGCAATCACAAAAAATAATAGCAGATTTGAATTCTTCACATCCAAAAACATATTTTTAAAACCCCTCAGTGAAGGAATTGGCAAAAATTAATTTTCACCTCCCAAATTGACACACCCTACCCTAGTATAATATCTATCGGTTTTTGAGAGAAGATATCGCGTTATATTGTGCGTTATTTGGCTATAACTATGATAACGAGTAAATATATTCACACAACACAACTGGGCCAAGATCATTCAGTGGATCTATTGGTAATGCTCTTAAGACTTGCCATAAGATGCCTGTGGTAGAGTTCTCCCCAATTACGGATGGGGCCGACAGCATCCCAGTTCTCACAGATGAGCTCATAGAAGATTTAAGTAATGATGAACAATACATGTTCAGAATAATTGGGGCCATAAGAGAAGGATATGTTGACGGAAGCCTAGAGAAACTCAAGCCTGGTCCCCTTAACTCTAGATCAGTGGTCGGCGAACAGGGGTAAATTACCCCAAATGGGGTACATTTAAAAAGTTTGGGGGTAATGCGTGCGGTATGAGAGACACCATATGCAACAATTTTAAGAGCAATTGGCTTGTTTTTGTTTACTTTGAAGTCTGGGGGTAATTTCATTTTACTCAAATAGATTTTTGGGTAATACCCAAAAAAGTTCCCCGACCCATGCTCTAGATGGTTAACTCTAGCTAACAGACTATGTCGTTATTATGTCTCCCAAAAGAATCCCTCCAGAGAGTTACGTAGCCTTGTTCTGTTCATAGTAACAAACTATGGTCCTAACTGGTTCAATATAAAATTTAAACCGTATCTGCTTGATGGACTCAAACATATCTTTGATGCGATAAAAAGTCAACCTGTTACCCCAAGATATACAAAAACTTGTCCAACCTTATATATCACGGAATGCCTATTTTGCTCACTCAGAAAATATTCTTCTATCAATGCTGTCAGATAGTGAGCAAAAGCTGCGCAAAGTTGCAGTCGATCGAATAATACAGACAAGAAAGTGTAAGGAAGCCAATACAAGGAAATCAGAGAATTTAGAGTACCAGAATTGAACTTCAAAGCATCACAGTGGACAGACATCATCTTCTGGGATAGGATTGATATCAGTGAACCACCTCTCACTTCTAAATTGCGTGATGTAGAATTGCTTGAGTACGAAACAAAATGTTTCAAAGTTGAGCAATACCCCATTCACACACAGAACGTCGAAAGAGCCGTGAAGTTGGTTACAGATGCATCAGCGTCAGTAATATCGCAGGAATCAAGAGACTGATTTATTAGGTCAAGAATAAAAAGTCGCTCTCTGCTTCCCTCACTTGAAACCAAAAAGGATCTGATGCCTCTCCTGAAAAAAAAATATTTGTGATGAGCGGGTTTTATATCGCATTCAAATGTAATTGATTTACGGCATCCAACCAAGTGAGATCAGATACAATTCTATTTCAATACAATGTATGCACAATGCATTATAAAGCGTTTTTCTTCAATTTTTTTTTTTGATAGAACACTTAGTTTTTATGTTATGAGCGTATTTTTATTTATGAACAACCGACTGATGGCCATTTTGCTTTTATGTAAAAATGCGAGAGTTGGTTTGAGTTACAAACATTAAATGACTTAATACATCATTTTTATGTTCTAATACACCAAAAAACGAGTGAGGCAAATAAATTTGAAATAAAAAGTTGTCTTTCACTCCGCCCTAATGTACAATTATTCTTACTTGTATTAATCATACTTTTGGAGGTAACCAAAAAAAAGCGCCTCTCTAGCCAACAGTACGCGCGCCCCACAGTTTGGAAACCACTGCCTTAACCGATCGAGCTACGAGACTCTCTTTTTCTTAAATAGTCTGGTTATAATCTAATTGCTGTGATGTAATTTTCCGAAATACGAAAATTTTCAAAAGTATCTTCGCTTCCAAATATCACAAAGTATTTAAACTACATTTGCCGTAAGAATGTGGTGATCCACCGTCCACGTAAAGTGCAGCTAGCTTCGCATCTCCTGCGATACAAGAAGAGGAAAACAGGGTTCGAAACTTATCCTTCCTTCTTTCTCCCGACAAAGGGCAACACTAGCCTCGGATTGCCTCCAGGCTGTTTCTGCCTTCTCGCCATAGTTTGTTGGGACACGAGATCTTTGATATTTTATGGTATGCCCTTGAAAATCCAGAGCAAAAAAATGGGCTGTGGTTGTATTGGCGTAAAGCTTTGTATTATTTGTTAATGGTGAACGATCATTTAGAACTTGGCAGTTTCCTAACTTCATACTTGTTAATGGCTAATTCAGCATTAACCTTAAGTTAAGCATAGGTCCACTTCATGCTGTTTTCTTAAAAAACCTTGAGTGGGATCAGCATACACTTAAGTTAGGTCTAGGGCCTAACGGTTAGGCTAAATCTATCCAAATGGAGCTCAGACTGTTTTATACAGTTAAATAAAGTCTGATACTAGCGTAGGCCTATCAAATTAAATAAAATTTTGGATTTTAATGAGACGACCTAGTCCTAGCAAAGATTTATAGACTCAGGGCCTAAACTATCACAAAGCTATAGGGACCTAGGGTACGCGTGCCCAATTTAGCCAACAGCCAACATCCCATCTTTTTAACATATTTACAAATATAATAAACTGTTTTATCAAAGTTAATATATTAAGATACGCAAGAAACATTGGAAATGCCCAAATTCTCACTGAAATAATTTTATTTTCATGAAAACATTTAAAATTTATCAAGGTCCACAAAATCTTTCTTTGGTGTCGCGTGTACCAATATGGTCGCGAGACTAGTCCATCCATTCGCCGATGGAGTAAAATATTCAGTCTTTTCACCCTCAACTAACAACCTTCTTAGAGGTTTGCACGGGTAGGGCTTGACATTGATCTGGAACTAAAATTTTCAATGGTCTCAGTCCAGGTTCGAATCTGAAAAAAAAAAGCCGAAAGTTATGGGCTTAGGGTGAGACTAGACCAAATTATAGGGACAAAGTATACACTGACTTGGGACTAGAATTGAGCTGGGAATCCTTAAGATTTGGGCTGGGGAATCCTTCAGATTACCTGGCTTGAGCCAGGCTGAGCTACCTTTCTTTATTCATTAATGTGCTCTGGGCTGACCTGGACCTACTATTTATGATTGACAGTGGTCTGAACTGGGCCTGTTAAAAGTTAACTCGTACAACCTCCTGTTTTCATTATATAAAAATGAAGAAAATTAGTTAAAATTGATTACACTCTACAGGGTGTTCCATTTAAATGAAACCATAGGGAGTAATTTATAATGGCTTTTTCCAGATTTGTGAGGGTAAAGGTAATACAGGTAATAAAGGTACCAATATCCCTTCCACTCTTAATTACTCCCATTTAAATGGAACCATTGGAGCAATAAAGATTGGAAAGGATATTAGTACCTTTATTACCTTACCTTATTACCTCATTAATACCTTTATTACCTTTACCCTCACAAATCTGGGTAAAAAACATTATAAATTACTCCCTATGACTTCATTTAAATGGAACACCCTGTAGTTTGTTGTCAATGCGAAACGAACGTAATTTGTTGTCAATGCGAGACAAACATCTAAGTTGTTGTCAATGCGAGACAAACATCTAAGTTGTTGTCAATGCGAGACAAACATCTAGGTTGTTATCAATGCGAGACAAACATCTAGGTTGTTGTCAATGCGAGACAAACATCTAGGTTGTTGCCAATGCGAGACAAATGTAATTTGTTGCCAATGCGAGACAAATGTAATTTGTTGCCAATGCGAGACAAACGTAATTTTGTTGTCAATGCGAGACAAACATGTTTGCGAAACACATTTTTTTAAAACGTTTTATGAAGAAATTAAATGAATCATTCATTTCACAGAATTACGTGTATTTCTCATGAGGTTCTGAACACTCTCTGGATGAGGACCATTTGCTTGGTTGCTTGCTTTCTTGGTTGATTGATTGATTGGTTGGTTTGTTGGTTCTGAAATTTTGCTCCTCTGTTTCCAAATGGTTGTTCTTAGGCCTGGATGAAAACGGGGTCTCATTTTAAATGACCTTGACCAAAACCCACTTATTTTGGCAATCCCTTTAGTAATTGGATCGCTTCGAGTCACGTCTATACGAAACAGAAATGCCAAATACTGTATAAAGTTACGAGATTACAACAACTTTACAACAAACTTTAAAAAGTTTGTATTTTTTTATTAGATGAAATGAAAGCATGAAATTTTTCTTCTGACAGCAGTGTGTGTGGAGTCGCTATAAAGTTTCACAATAAGAAGTGGCATTTATTTTTGTCTCTTTTTTGCATAATTTCAAGATGCAAAACGCCTTGATAGTCCCAAAAAAATCGTTGTCATCACCTTACCAGCCGATAGTGCAATCTTGAACTTTTTGGTTCGTGGTGACCATTCCATTCCATGGACACCCGTTTAGACTCTGGTGTGTGATAGTGTACCCGGGTCTCATCACCTGTCACAATACGGTCAAGAAAATGCGAATCTTCGGCCGAATACCGCTGAAGAAAGGCAAGACTGCAGGCCATTCTCTGAGTCTTGTGATTATCCATTAACATTGTTAACGAATCATTAATATCCGTTAAAATATTGTACTACCAACAACATTATTGTACTAAGCATAATGCACTGTAAGGCAATTAACCTTGTAAATTTACTTTTTGAACAACCCTCGTAGTTATTGTTTTAAGAGTTTTGAAATAAAATTTACACCAAACCTTAAATTATTTTTTGGTATCCGTTTCCTTTCGAGTGTTGTCTACGTTTCCTTTGAGACCAGTGACTCATCTTTTGCGAAACATTTGATCAAAGGAAAAATATTGCTTTCGACGCTAAAGGAAATAGGTTCCATCTAATTTCAGGATATGGACGACTGAAAAATAAGTGCATAAGGTTGCAAATAGCTTTTCGTCTACCAAACTATATATATATATTGTCGTATTCAATATCATGCAAACATACATAGACAATGAAGTAACCAACAACCGTATAGTAACATCCTTTGCAGACGATACAAAAATCAGCAGAAAAATCAGTGATGCAAAAGAAATGGAAGCCTTGCAGTGGGACATGAACAGAATATACAAATGGTCGGAAGACAACAACATGACCTTAAACACCGAGAAATTTCAGCTCTTGAGATATGGTAAAAATGAGGAACAAAAACAGAAACATATTATGCCCCAGATAGACGGGAAATTCAGAGAAGCACGAAAGCGATCGATTTGGGGTTATAATGACCGATGATGCCAAATTCGAGACACAAAATCAGATAGCAATAAACAAAGCAAAAAGAGTCGTTGGACAGGTATTAAAATTAAGAACGAACCAGGGAAGGTTTTAGTAGCACACTCGCCCCCTCCCAGGCCTTCTGCAAGTTGTATTTCAAGGGCTTTGGGCTTTTGCTGGGCAAGGTGCAGCGAACATCCTAGCATATATATATATAAACTAATCCGAGGGAAGCAAAAGTAATGACAAAAAAGCAAATCCCAGGGAAGTGTACAAATTAGATTGTATGCATTGCACATACAAAGATGCAGTGAGATCATATCAAAATTCAAATGTACGAGGCCACTCAATATATTTCACCCCACCCTTTTTTTTTCTTTCCAAGTTTCCTTGTAAGTTCCAGAAGTTTTGTACACAATAGTTACATACCGTTTTTACGTTTTTATTTTTCCACATAGTCTCCATCCTTTTCTACGGTTTCCTCCACCTCGAAACAAGGGCCTTTATTACTTGCTGGTAAAAGTCCGCTAGGTTCCGCTGGAGCCACCTCTTAACCTCCTTAACAATCTCAGCGTCACTCTGAAACTTTCTTCCACGAATAGCATCCTTCATTGGCTCAAACAAATGGAAGTCTGAAGGTGCCAGATCCGGGCTGTATGGAGGGTGGGGTAACACAGTCAAGCGTATTTTTGTGATGGCCTTTCTTGTTTGCAAACTGTCGTGTGGTCTTGCGTTATCACGCAAAAGAAGGACGTCTTCCAGTTTTCTCTCCGGTCGAACTTGCTTTATACGTCTCTGGAGTCTCTGTAGGGTAGCAATATATGCCTCTGAGTTGATTGTTTGTCCTTTCTTCATAATGTCCACCAGAATCACCCCTTTCATGTCCCAGAAGATAGTGGCCATAACCTTTCCTGCAGAGGGAGCCATTTTGAACTTTTTCTTGCGTGGGGAGTCTGCGTAATGCCACTCCATGGATTAACGTTTTGTTTCAGGTTCAAAGTGGTGTACCCAAGTCTCATCCCAGTCACAATTCGTGAAAGGAAGTCATCCTCTTCTGTCTCGTATCGAACCAACGACGCAGAAGCAATTTCTTTTCTTTGGGCTTTGTGATCTTCAATAAGTTCGCGAGGAACAAACCGTGAACACACTTTTGAGTATCCCAGTTGCTGAATTATCGTATGCACACTTCTTTCACTAATTCCTAGCTCCACTGATAGCTCCTCGTATGTGACGCACCGATTTGATCGAATGATGCTGTTAGCACGTTGCACAGTGTGAGATGTCACAGCCGATGCCGGTCGACCGCTGCGTGGCTCATCATCGAGGCTGGCTCTCCCTCTCTCCGATGATCTCACACATTTAAACCAGCGTCCAACTGTGCTTCGATCAACAACAACATCTCCGTAAACGTTTTTAGACGTTTGTGAATATTTCCAACTGTTTCCTTCTCTGCGGTTAAGAACTCGATAACAGCTCTCTGTTCACGACGCACATCCCTGTTAGACGCCATTTTCGAAACTGCGTTAACCGGTTTAAAAGCGGTTTTATACAAGTAGTGGAGGTTCAAACTGGAAAAATCTGGTTATGTGAAGTGCAGAAAGTTCAAACTTACGGCCCAAAAGACATTTCAGCCCCATGGTCTATTATTTAGCTAAGAAATAAGGGTGTGGCAGAATATATTGAGTGCCCCTAGTACAGAGGTTCTGAAACTGGGGTTAATTTGGGTATTTCCGGGGTAATGGAGCAATTCTTAATATGGTAAAAATTTCAACATTAATGTCCGAGTCACGAAAGAGACGATTGATTAACCCTTTGAGGACCATGGTCAAGTATACTCGATTTCTAAAAATTGTTCATTCAGGACCGTGATCGAGTATATTAAAGAATCTGCAAAAAAATTCCTTCCAAAGAGTTTCAAAGAGTTTCAAAGTAATTTAAGTTATTTTCAGTAATTAATTTTTCCACTTTCTTTACAACTTCGGCATTGCAAGTTTGTGTGGGGTAATGAGATTAGTCGAACTCAGGAAAAGGGGTAACGGGGTCAAAAAGTTTAAGAACCACTGCCCTAGTAGATACAGTTTTGGGCACTTTCCTTTATAAACACAGGAACGGGAAATTTAAAGTAAGTGTGTGTGTGTGTGTGTGTGTGTTGGGGTTGTTTAACCTCCTTTGCAATATCGAAGGTCATATATTTGACGGCGGGGCTTGAGTTGAGGGCGGTACGTACTGGTTATTAATTTTTGTTAATAAATCGTTCCGGTTGTTAACTGCTTGCGGATGGGGGACGCCCCACCCCCCACCGCACTTTCATCAACGCACTTCCCACACCTTAGGTCCATCGGTCTGCAACCTGAAAAAGAAATCAACAATCGAAGCAGAACTAATTGAACTGGGCAATTGGGCATTGGGCATTAAATCAAACATGGCAGTAATAAACCGTAAAATAATATTAAAGGAAACCAAAGGAAATTGATCCTAATCTTTTTCAGTTAATGATGTTTCGTGTAATAACACTATACATAAAATTGTCAGATAATTAATTAATCAAACAGTATGCTAGGTTAAGTGGCTATGTTGGCCCTATTTTTGTATTAAGTTCAATGTATAATACGTAAGATTGTACCTGTATGTTAGGTTAAGTGGCTATGAATTGTGAATGATCCTCAATAAAGATGTTTTGTTTGTTTTTTAATAACTTTAGAGGAGAAGACGTTGCAAATTTGGAAAATATATTCTGTAAAAACGAGTAAGAGGACGTAAGTAAGTTTGAGAGAAAAGAGCAACTCTCTTCCGCGGGAAATAGAGAGTGGCTGTAAAATCAAAGAATTGCAAAGACAAGTGCTGGGTAAAGTGATCATTGAAAAGTTGGAGGATATTGACTAAGACATACTGTCCAAGTTCTAACTGGAAAACCATTCAGGGAGGGAGAATAGGAAAATGGTGTAGAAGCGATTAGTGAAAACCTCGAAATGTTTCTATGACTTCGCGATAAAAAAACGGAACGGAAAACCGTTTGATTATTTATCCGACCTTTAAGGAAAGAAAATGATGAACCAACCGACGATTTAAAAGAAATATCTACACTGTTTTTTTGAGATCTCGGAACGAATCGGTTTTCAATGTCCCCCAAAAAATTATAAAATACATACATAAAAATAATTTATTCTACACACACGCAAAAAAGAGGACAATATACAGGAGAGCTGAAGTCACACTCAGCAACAGATCAGGACAAATGGAACGCTTCACCGGTTAAAACTGTAAGAATTCGATGTGGAAGAGATCATTAGGCACGGGAGAAATGTCGGCCATCTTGAAGGAAGCGAACATTGTCCTTATACTTAAAGGAGAGGATATATCTCAAGCAAAGAACTGTAGTGGACCAGTGCCATTGCATTACCTCATCTCGAATTATTTGAAAGAATAGTAACTAACTACACAAATAAAACTTCACAACAATGTCACTGATACATTCGAAAAGTATGATAACTATGACGTAACAGACTGCCAAGACATTCGCAAGTGTGATCATGGGATAATAGCGCATAAATGAAACATATGGGAACAACAGGCAGGAAAAACCAAAATTATCTATAACGTCCTCAGAGAACGTCAGCAAGTTGTTACAATCGAAGGAGAATCACCAGGCTCAGAGATACGTAGCTCGGTACAGCAAGGAACACACTTACTTCCTCCGATATTATTCAATACGCTCACGCTGACGATGTAGATAACAACGTAAAAACAATAGGAAAATGGCACTTTCTACTAGCGATACAAAAGTCATCAAAGAAGTTAAAAAATACAGGCGTTGTACAGTTAAAATTACAGGTGATATACTGTAAAGCATCGATTACCACTTAATTTTCTCTGCGATCCGTTTAGTTGTTTCTATAAGTTTTCTAAGATCCGTTACCCACACTATTTTTTAAGCAGTGTTGTCATAACGTGGTTGCCATTTTTTTTTTTTTTGTGGCGAAATCATATTAAAATCGCCATTTTTAATCTCCCGAATGAAAACTAAGTTTCAACTCTACAAAAAGGAATAAAAATAGTTTAATTTTTGAGTCAATTCAAAATGTCAAAGTTTGCCTGTATTTTAAAATAAATCTTACAATTGGTGTATCAGTTTATTTTCGGTAGTCCGGTAGTCCGTATAAAATCCGTCGACGGTGGTCCAGATCCTAACCGTGGTTCGCCTATTGGTGACTCCTACTGTAGAGACTTTAAAAGGAGTGCAAATAAGATAACACAGATAATAATCGGATGACAACAGTATAAATACAACTCAAAATAAAAGAAATTTCAATTCTTAATTAAGATATGAAATTTTTTTTTAAATCTATGGGCTACTTTCCCCCCAAACTAAAGAGGAATTCAAAGACATTCTAAAGCAAAAGGTTTAGGGGTTAGAATGACCAACGCTGCGAAAATTTAAATACAACATAAAAACAATAAACAAAACAGAAAGAATAACTGGATAGATATTGAGAACCTTTAAAAGGAGGGGCAAGAATGTAATGATCCCCTTGCTGAAACCACTAATCATAACATAATTGGAATATTGCTGCCATAACGTCCCCATTTAGGAAAAAGTCAAAGAAATTTCACAATCAAGACCAGTAGATTCAAAGAACTAAATTACTGGAAGAGAGAGAGAGTTACAAGGAGTTACAAGGAAAAGAAGTACCTCAAAAGACCTTGCGGCCATACCGAGGAGGTACCATGGCAACGGGTGCCAGGGAAAATTTTCTACACACTCAAATAGTGTGCAAGATTTGGTCTAACCTTTTCTTGAAATGATCCACAGAGGAACTGTTCACAACTTCTGAAGGTAAACTGTTCCACGTGTCACAGATCTTATACGTAAAGTAATTCCCACACACACTAGTCCTAAACCGTTTCAAATCCAACTTCCAACCATTGTTGCGAGTTGGGTTATCATTTAAACTAAACATGCTTCTAAAATCGACATCGTTGAACCCGCGTAAGAGCTTGAAAATCTCGATCAGTTGACCGCGCAGCCTCCGAGTTTCCACGAAAACAAGTTCAGAGCACGTAACCGTCGATTGTAGCCCAATACCTAACGGAAGGGATTAACTTTGTGGCCCTCGCCTGCACTCGCTCCAGCCTCTCAATATCTTTCCTGAGGGTGGGCGACCAGAACTGCACTGCATACTCCAGGTGCGGCCGAACCAGGGAATTGTACAGAGAGAGCACAATCTCCTTGTTCCGAAACTGAAATTGCCTCCTGATATAACCCAACAGCTTCTGGGTTTCTTTTCCACCTCTACGCACTATTTGTAAACTTAAGGTCGCTGCTGATTAGCACACCCAAGTCCTTTTCCAAATCAGTCGCCTCGATATTGTTCCCCAACATCGAGTAGTCCGACTTGTGATTGGCGTAGCCAATGTGCATCACTTTGCATTTACCCAAATTAAACGGCATTTGCCATTTTTCGGACCACTCTCCTATCCTACGTAGGTCCGCACGCAGTTGCTCGATCGCTTCGGGCGTCCCAACATTGGCCCCAAGCTTGGTGTCATCAGCGAATTTGGCGATCCGACTGACGATGCCACCGTCTATATCATTTATGTAAATGATAAACAACAGTGGCCCCAAAACGGAACCCTGAGGAACCCCACTAGTGACCGAGAGAGAGAGAGAGAGAGAGAGAGAGAGAGAGAGAGAGAGAGAGAAAATTTACACAGAAAATAATTGAAAAATTAGTTACATCATTTATATCTATATTCACAAGATCAAAGATATCCTAACCTAACCTAACCTAATCCAACCGAACTTGCTCTAACCTATACTATAACAAACTCAACATTACAAAAGAATATTCAATATCGACTCTTTTGATAGGCCTACATTACTCATACACAGAAATGTAATAAATTGATAATAACTTTGAAAAGCTTGAACGAGATCTTGGCTGAAGAAATTCAATATTCAGACAAGAAATTACAGCTAAAGTACAACTGTACACGAAATACTGTAGAATGTACATTAACAGCACAACATCACGAGATTTAGAACGACTATTTAAAAGTCAAAAAGTTTTATTAATGACATGAAAATCATATAAATTAAGTCAAGAGTTATGGGGGACATACTGTAATTGCATGTGTGTGACGATGCGTAATTATGCATTCATTCCGGTGTCAACATCCTACCAGATTAATTCTCTTGCTTAAAATGAAGAAGTCAGTAGTCACCTACATACAGATTAACGTGGAATCCGAATCAAGGAACACTACATCATCCGGATACAGAGGGCGGTCATCCAAACCAAACTACTACTGCCCAAACCGAATGTCGCTTGACCTTGTTGACCTTACTTGAAGGGGTGTGTCCTTGTCATACACTTCATTTAAAATATTTAATGTTTATTTCGTGTTTTTCAAAACAGGGTGTTGTGAAGTTATTCCAAGTTACGTGTGAAGTTAATTGGTTTTAAAACTACTCTTCCGGAGGGAGAGTCAAGGTCACTCGATTTAGGGGCCTGGCCGGTAGTAATGACAGCAAACCTTTTATTTACTTATAGAGTTACGTTGTGGTTAATGTGGTTAATCAGCGAAGTTAAGCGGCATTGGGTCTGGAAAGTAATTGGATGAGAGACCATCCTTCGCGTCTAGATTATGTAGAGACTCGTGGTCCGGCTCTCACGTAAAGCTGCAGGTCCCCTGCGTCATATGACCTTAGATATTGCGAAGGAGATTAAACAAGCCCATCATTACATATAATTAATAATCACAAGAGGCATTTAAAACAGTCAAGTATCTGTACTTACTACAGACTTCTTTGAGGGGTACGTCAAGTGGCCAATTTTAACTTGCGACATTCATTCTAGTGCTTAATCCCAGTAATTGCTTTGATATGTCTAAACATAAAAAAAAAAAAGTATCTCGTGAAGGTGACCCAAACTCGGGACTTCGATGAAATTTGCGTAATGAATAAACTGAATCTTTGCTTCATTTTCATTCAGTGAATAAATGAATCATTCAGGTGCGAATTCGAAAATTTCCAATTGTTACAATATAGGAAAGACAGGATGTTTAACAGACATTAAAAATGAAAGAAAATGTTGATTAAAAAAAGTGGATAAAGAGAAGTTGGTCATTAAAAGGATGTTATTATTCTGTTTTGCCTAATTGGAATGACTCATAATGCAATTAGGAGCTGGGAAGGAAATGAAAGTATACATTCCAGGAAACAAATGCCTCTTTGTATCAAAATGAGTTCATAGAATGAGTTCATCCAACAACCCTTCGACTGATTTCAAATGGCGGTTCTCTTACCTGTGAGAAAAGCTGAGGATGACGGGAATGTTCATGATTAAAAATATAAGGATTGAACATGAATGTTCCGGTTGATTTTCGTTTAGAAGTCTTTGATAATAGGTAAAAATTGAGTCTATAGTAATTTTCAAATTCGCATCTATATTCTAACGGCTTATTTTAACGGTCATATTATCCTAATCAAACCGAACTTCAAATTTAATTCAGACGAAAGCGGCTTTAGTTTTTTAATTAACCTCAAACCACCTTTCATTGATTTAACCCGATTCAACATCTCTTAAACTAATTTAATCTAACCTAATTATTATTATTATTATTATAATTATTATTATTTAAAGGGAGTAAGCAATGTATCAAAGCGGTTAGAAAAGCAAATAGAATTTTAGGATTTATTGGTAGATCATTTGAATTTAAGTCAGAGAAAACAATGCTAACATTATAGAATTCCTTATAAGTAATAACTGATACATCCTCCAAAAAAGAGCTGCACGATTGAATCAGTCCTGGAACTCTGCGTTGTTCAGTTGTATAGTTGCTGAGGTCACACGTTTCAGTTAGTATTTTGCTGGAGTGACAAGATATTGTGGACACCCTGTATTCGAGAGGAAGATTCCCTATACTAATGTCATAAGCAATGCATTAACAAATTGCATATTATCGTAATATTTGTTTTATTTATGAAGAATATGAAATGTTAATAAAATTAACATTTTGCTCATTGACCAACCAAAGTTATTTTTTTTAATTAAAAATTTAACTGTAATCGAAAGACCATTCGCGAATAATTATATTGAAATGTGGGGAACCGTCGCTCCCGTATTTATGTATGCGATCTGGCTAGAACACATTGGGCCAGATTTCCCTATGCGACCTATTATTAGTACAGTTAATTAATTCAACCTCAAACAATGTATCAAAGAGGTTAGCTCAGATTGGTTAGCTTATTGGTGAGTACCAGTGGTGCAGGTAGCAGACTTAATTTTTATTGGTGAGTACCAGTGGTGCAGGCAGCAGATTTTATTTTTATTGGTGAGTACCAGTGGTGCAGGTAGCAGATTTTATTTTTATTGGTGAGTACCAGTGGTGCAGGCAGCAGGTTTTATTTTTATTGGTGAGTACTAGTGGTGCAAGCAGGATTACCAGGAATCTCGCTGTGGTAACAAAATTTCAGATTTCTGCGTATATACAAGTATTTTAGTGTAAATAACTGAAGAAAGATACCTGATTCTTATACCACCTCGACCGTTATCTGAAGTTATTAATTAATTCAGTGAGGTGTAGCCCAGGAGGGCCATGGGAACCAACTGACCCCAAAATTCTATCTTGCCCCTCCTGAAGAATTGCCAATATCAAACTAAAAATGAAATAATTGTAAAATGAAAATACTTTTAATCATTTCACTTTACTGAAAACTTAATTGAGTAATTAAATATGATGTCTCGTATCCAAGACAAGAGAAAGGAGGTCGAAAGAAATTTGAAAATAAGTGAAAATTTGAAAGAAAAGAGGGAAGAATCCAAGTGAAAATTCTACAATGCTTTTATGCGCTAACAAATGCTTCTAAATGGGAGGTTAAGGCAAGCTAAGCATTTAGTTTTTTTTAAAGGATTAGATCGAATTACTTTGAACTATTATGGCTGCCAATCCATTCCACGAATCAATTATACGAGTGAAGAAAAAATGTTTAGCTTCATTAGAATTAAAATGTTTACCCACTAATTTGAGACCATTACCGCGGCGAGTTCTATCTGCATTTTTGAAGGTGAAATATTTTTGGGCGTCGACTTTATCAAAACCTTTAATCATTTTAAACACCTGGATTAAATCTCCTCGAATTCGCCTTTTAACAGGTGAGAATAAATTTAACATTTCTAAACGGGCAGCGTAGGATTTGTTTCTAAGTCTGGAAATCATCTTGGTAGCCCGTGCTGCACTCTCTCCATTCTGTCTATGTCCTGTCGTAAATATGGAGCCCAGAACTGAACTCAGTATTCCAGGTGGAGGCGTACTAAGGAGTTATATAATGCTAGAAAAAATACAAAGATTCTATTTGCTTTTCCAACTACCCATTTTCATTGGATTGAAACTATGGAATGACTTAAATGCTGATATAAAAAATATTGTGAATGTAAATTTGTTTAAAACTAAGTTGAAATCCCGATTAATAATGGCATACTAACAAAAATCTAGGATTAATGTCCATTACTGTTGTTTACCAATTATTAATTTCTCGTGTGTAATCTAGTATTAAAAACACTTCTTGGGATTGTTCAGGGAGCTATTGAAGAATAGGGACCCCAGCCTTCTTTAGTTAGGCTTATAAGGCTAACTAACGAAAATCTCACGACCTAACCTAACCAATCGTTAGGTTAACTGTACGCCCTTGACGATTGGTTAGGTTAGGTCATGATATTTTCGTTAGTTAGCCTTATAAAGCTAACTAAAGAAGACTGGGGTCCCTATTCTTCAATAGCTCCTTGTTCAGTTCTTATCTCTCGTGTATAATATTGATTTCTTTGTATGGTATTGGTATAATGCCTTCAATGGTGACCTTGCATTTGTCATATCAATAATGATAATTTAAGATTAATACATATTTTAATTATTAATAATACTTATTTACTTATTTAGTTATTTATTATTAATTAATAATAACTAGCTGTTTATTTTTAATAAGAGCCCAGTAAAGCCTAAAGCTTAAGGGCCAAATTAAATAAAATAAATAGTCGAGCTTCACAATTATTTATGTCACTGTAAATTGTAAAAACCAATGTATTTATTTTATTATTAATAAACGTTATTCAAATCAACCGCTTCGATACATCGCTTATTCGGTTTAAGAGTGTCGGCCCACAAGAAGACCCAAATCTTTCTCTTCCGTGACACTGGTTAGTGTCTTGTCGCGCATAAAATACTTTTCTTTAACGTTGTTTCTACCGATATGCAACATTTTACATTTATCTACATTCAAGTGCATTTGCCAAATTTCTACCCAATCCAGTGACTTAGTAATATCTTCTTGAATCTGCAAACGTTCCACCACTAATCATAATACAAAGTCAGTATTGCCTATTCACCTCACCACAAAGGTGTGCTGGGACCGGTTCGGTCCGGTTCGCCGGGTTGTTAAATTTTGATTGGATCACCGAACCGTTTGTTTGTTTTTAACAAATATTTAACAGGCAGTAGAAATTTATCTTGAAATTTGCAATTTGTCAGTTAGTCTTGATGAATTTTACGAATGTTCATTGTTCATGACGCCCGGGATTTGTCTCGTTCACAATTGTGTTTTTGTGAATTATAGCTTTAGTTTACAATGTCACATTTGATGTTACATTCGTTGAATGCCATTAGAATGATTTTATTTCATTATGAAATTTTCAGAAATTATGTACGTATGTGTATGTACGATTATTTGCATGTATGTATTTTAGCACACACATCATAATATCATACTGCTATATAAGGGACAAGCAAATGCAGAGGGTGAGAGAGAAATGCACGCAAACAAGTCAAGCGGTGCTAAGGATAATCTAAACATGAGAATTCGGGATCTTGTTAGCGTGTATATTTATGTACGTATGTGTACATAAATATACACATGTATATTTATATGTATAATAAACAGCTCACAATTTATATATAGCACAAAGGCTGTCGAAACAGAACAACGGCAGGCAAGAAGAGTAGGCCATGCGGCAGGAATAATGGTTCTCTCTCTCTCTCTCTCTCTCTCTCTCTCTCTCTCTCACACACACACACACACACACACACACACACACACACACAAAATGCGAGTCGCGACTTAGTTGGACAGAATAGTCGTCTAGACTGCGTGCGTCAGTGTGTGTCACTAGTGTTGAGCTCAAAGTCAAAGTGATCGTGTTGTTGATGTGAACTTGTACTGTGACGGACAGTATTAATTTCGTTCAGTTTGCCATTTCTAACATCTAAAACAGTAAATACGTGAATTATTCTTTAAGAGAATACTGTACCCTAATAATTTGTAATCAAAATGAAGAGACAGCCTCTGTTTCCAAGTTTTAAACTAAAACAACAGAAAAACAACAGATGTGCAAAATGAAGATAAAGTCACCAGCAATCAAACTTCGTCCACTTCTAGCAGGACAGAAGTCATGCAGATATCGGAAAAAACTAGTGACCCTGTTGTTTATGGCTCGAGTGATAGTTCATCGCCATTACCGATAGTTCAAGAACACAAAGTGTTGCCAGAATGTTGGTCCAATAAACAGTTTGAATATTTTAAGGAACAGTCACGGGTGTGCTAGGACCGGTTCGGTCCGGTTCGCCTGAACCGTTGTTAAATTTTGATTGGATCACCGAACCGTTTGTTGATATTCAACCATCGCAGAACGAACTGGCCATATGGAAACTTCTTTAATGAAACAGCATGATTGAGAAGGTAAATTTATATCTAATTTTTTTAATTTTTTCAGGATTTTATAGAAAAATATAGTAGGTAGTATCACAAGCAGTGGTCGTTTCAATTTTTATTTATTTTTTGATGAAAAATTAGTTTATTTTTAGATAATTATGTCATTAGTGAGTATAAAGAATATGTTAAATAATTTCTGCCAAAATGTTACAAAATGCTGTTTGGAAAAGCTAAAATGTGTTGGCTTCCGGGGTTCCCTCTGCCCCGGACCCCGCTGGGGGAACTACCG
Source organism: Bathynomus jamesi (assembly GCA_023014485.1). Lineage (NCBI taxonomy): Eukaryota > Metazoa > Arthropoda > Malacostraca > Isopoda > Cirolanidae > Bathynomus > Bathynomus jamesi. Next base: position 9,543 of record JAJOZX010005561.1, on the reverse strand, counting down.
CTCACCCCAGACCCCCTAGCTTAATGACTCGCGCCATTGTGCTGGCCGATTTACACCCCTATCTGTATCAGAACCGGTTGTTAAGAAATTGACTGCCCCTCCAAATTTGGAAGTCTAGCTAAATACGTGGTGTTGGGCACCATATCGATTTTTCACTTAGAAAATAATGTGGATTTAATCATTAAACTTAAAATGCTTCCTTATCGCCAAAATTTTCCTTTGATTAACTTCGATCTGGAATCTCTATATACTATGTTTAACTATCTCTACAGGGTGTCCCATAAGTCTGGTTTCATCGGAAAATTTATTTTATATTCAATTTTTTTTTTGTTACAGGTAAAATAACACGCAATTGCTAATGTGGAAGTGAGTTACACTCGTGCAACAAAGAAAAGGTCCCAAACAAGATATCAATTTGAACATTAGTTTTAGTGCTAATGTATTACTTTTGTTAATTAATTTAAAATAAATTTTCCTATGACACCAGACTTATGGGACACCCTGTATATACTAAGCTAAGGTAACAATTTATTATTTATATTTTCTAAATAATGTTGATGAATTTTTGCTTACAGTGTGACTATAACCTGGTTCAACCAGTCAAATTCGCCCTAAAAATAGAAAATAGAGGCGCGGTACCTTCTCTTAAATGTGTTCATTCCTAAAGCTAATCATAAATTTGAATTTGAAATAGGCCTATAAACAAATAACACTTGTTCTTATGTGATAATTTTAACCATATTAATAATTATTAAAATTATTAAAATTATTAAAAATTCTATTATTTTTGGAAAAATTTACGAGTGTTGAAAATTCTATTGTCAATGCAAGGTTTTGAGATAAGAAATATCAGGAAAATCCACGATACCAGATACGATATCAACTTAGCTATTTTCATTTTCTTTAAAGCATCGCTTTTGATAAGTAAAAAATATCTTTTTATAATAATAATAATAGTAATAATAATAATAATAATAATAATAATATATTTTTAAAAATTTCTAAGATTTTGTTGTAAAAATTTCTGTAAAAATTTCCAACCTTTTTTGCCAGGATATTTGGGAAATTTGGTATTAAGATTTTCTTTAAATTCCCAACACTTTGAAAAGATTGAAATTATAATTAATAAGAGCTCAAATAATTTCATGGGAGGATGTATAGAATCGCTCGCGAAAACTGTAACTTAGCGAACATTGATCAAACAGGTAAAAAGCGTGGATTTATGGCCACTAAAAGTTATTCATTATCATATTTGAGTTAAGACTATGTTTGCGTGGTTTGTAAGCGTTCTTATTTTATAAGGTTGTAACATATATTCTGCTCAACTTTTTAGTTTATTCGCAACAAAAATTAAATGACATAATGACAAATTAATCATCAATATAATTCCCTTCTTTTTCTATAACCTCCTCCCACCAGTAGAAAAGTTTTTTTATGCCACGTTCGAAGAAATCCCTTGGTTTCGAGTTAAAAAAAGCGATCACTTCGTTTTCGATAGCTTCCCTGGATTGCAGCTTTTGTCCATCTAGATGGTGTTGCAGACTTCTAAATAAATGGTAGTTTGAAGGTGCGATTTCCGGAGAATAAGGTGGATGAGGCATTTTTTCCCAACCAAATGCCTACAATTGGGCAGTGGTGATTCGAGCAGTGTGAGGGCGCGCGTTATCCTGGTGGAATAGAACGTCTCTGCGATTAATTAATGCAGGCCGTTTTTCTTTGTAATGCCATCTTCAGTCGTTGGAGTTGTTGGCAGTAGACTTCAGCTGTGATTGTTTGGTTATTGTTAAAAAAAGTGGGTAGAAATAACCGCATATATTTCCAAATAAAATATAAACAAAATAAATATAGAATAAAAATAACAACCCTCGTTTCTAACCAACTAGTGAAGTTGGGTTTCCCTAATTAACAAAAAGAAGAAGAAAAAGTTTCTGAGACAAAGAAAAACGGAGCTCTTTGTCGATTCTTGAAAAATTTTGACTGCTGAATCAAGTGGGCTAGTTTTTTCGTAAAAAATTCTCTTAGTTCCCCAACTAACCGGGCAACTTAAAGTCAACCTTTAAACCTCAATATTAACCACTGCAATTAAACTAAAACTCTGTTTAACTAAATAGTGGCCTACCAGAACTAGGTGTAAGTACTTAATTAAAATACATAACTAAGGTAAGAGATTAAAACTAGGTACCTAGAAGAAACTCGAACCGGGCTACAACTGCCCTAACTAAATAATTAAATGGCTGTTATAGCCCCTATTAAAACTTAAAGGCAATATAGCCTTAACTTAACTTGAGTAAAAACCTTCAAAACCTTAAACCTTTAAAAACAAAAACTTAAGGGCAATACAGCCCTAGCCTAACTTAAACTGAAAAACCTAGGTCTGGGAAATAGCCCCTATAAATAAATAACTTAGCAGTGTGTTAAATAGTAACTTAAAACTTAACAAATAAAATTCAAATCTGGAAACTAAATGAAACTTATGGATTAGTTAGAAACAGAAAGGGTAACATTCAACTGGCAACTTCATTTTTGGTAAGTCTAAATTAATTTTAATGAATTTAGTTTGACCATAGTTAGTAATCTGGCTGCCGACCAAATTTTAACCTTAAAACCACTGCAGCCTACAGTGAAAAAGTCTGTAGCTATGTTGACAGTGTCTAAATGGGCCATTATTATTTCTATAATTACTGTGTCTATTTAAAGTAAACTTAGCCTTAATATTGCACCCAAATAAAAATAATCTTAAAAAATAAAAATAATTATTCAATAAATTTTTCAATAGTTATCTGGCAGAAGCTCAAAATGAATAATTCCTTGCATATCCCACCAAACGCATAGCAAAATTTTCTTTGGATGAGGTCCATTCCTTGGCTGAGGTCAGGCTTTGTTTCACGGCTAAGCCACTGATGTCGACCCTTAATATTGTTATAGAGGACCCATTTTTCATCCCCAGTGACGATCCGATTAAAAAACGGTGCCTACAGTTGCCGAGAATGTAGTGATGTGCAAATATCGATTCGATGTTGAAGATTCGCTTGTGACAAATTATGCGGAACCCATTTTCCAACCTTCACTAATTTTCCTAACAGCTTCAAATGACGATGAACGGTCATATGGCTAACGCCGAGTTGCAGGCAAAATTCTCTTACAGTTACCGTTGGGTTTTCCTCCACTGTTCCTCCACTCTTCATCTAACTCATTTGGTCGTCCTGTTCGTTGATAATCTTTCAGACTGAAGTCTCCATTTCTGAACTTCTCAAACCATCTCCTACACATCCATTCGTTCACAACATCATTTCCATAAACTCTTTCAATGTTTCTTGCGGATTCACTAGCGTTAGATCCTTTATGGAACTCATACAGCATCACATGTCGAATATGTTCTTTCGTGGGCTCCATGTTTTTTCAATTACTGTAATATCGTAGGGGTAGCGTTGTAACTGTATGAAAAACACCAGAGAAAATATTCATTAGCCTAATCCTACATTAGCCTAAGCCTACACTAGCCTAAGTCATTCTGTATCATTCTGTATCGTGATAAAACCTGTGCGAACCTGTCGTCGCGTGTATTTTGCAACATTTGTAAAACTATTTCACATTATCTTGAGGTTATTCTATTACACTGGTCAACACTCATTTTATTGCCAATCATATTAGAGTGATTTTGGAGTAACTTTGTGATGCTGATTCCGAATATGACATCGGTTTTGCTAGATTGGCTCTAATTTATGAGATAATTGGTACCCCATTGAAACACGTAAAAATGCAAAAAATTTAATGTTCAGGCGGAGCCTACTTACAAATCGCATTGAAATTGTCTCAAATCATACAAAAGTAAACACATGACATACATAATGGCATTTTATTCGATCTCACCATCTAGAATGTTCCGGTAGTTTCCCATATGCACGCGTTATGGTTACGTTTCCTATTAATTGAGGGTATTCATTATCTCAAGAACTAGAGCCAAATCGAAAAAACTACTTTCATTTTGGAATTCAGCAACCCCAAAATACCCTAAATTCGTACGAATTTCCTTGGCAACGAAAAAAAAAAGTTTTTTTGTTGACCTGTGTTATCTATCGTCCGTTTTCTAATCGAGCAGAATTTATGTTACAACCTGATACTTCTTTTCATCTTTCACCCCTTTCCTATTCTCTTCGACTATTTTTCCGACTTGTCGTCGGCAGTGGCCGGAGGATGATGATGATGATGGTGAGTCTTTCTCTCTCTTTTTCTGAATGAATGTTAACCAACGAATAATAGGTTTCGCTACTTAGTTAACCCCTTATTCTCTTAGGTCTTTGTTAACCTTAGCTTCTGTAGATCTGTAGATCATTATCATTATTATTAAGGGTTAAACACCATAAATAGTGTATTAGAACAGGCAATGAGTTCTATTCATGGCAGAAACGTAAATCATCATCTTGATTTGGCTCAGTTCCAAAATTAAAAAAAAAAAAAAACGAAGTTGATAGACTTAATTTGGAAATTATCAAATATTTTGATCATTTTAACATGTGTGTCAACAATTTTAACATGTTTTAACATGTATAATGTTTATATAAAATAACTAAAATTATTTGTCACTACTGAAAGTGAACACTATCGGAACCAAACAAAAGTGGTTTCTTTTGGCAGGTAGTCATTTTAGAAAATATTCAAATTCTCAGAAGAGGGATGATTACAGCTGCAGAAACAATTTACTGGAAATTATAGATATGACTCATAAAAGAATTAAGTTATAGGACCATTGTGTTTTATTAAAATAGTGCGGTCACCTTAACAGATTAAATTCTGGAAAAAAAAATTTAGGTTGGTTAAACCGGTCTTTTTCACAATATACTGGTGGTCACTATAGTGATAAAGTTTATATTATAAATCTACGATTTTTGCCGGAACCGTTCAAAAGTGGTCACTTTAGTCGGGTGGTCACTATGTAAAGGTGGTCACATTAGCAGGTTGTACTAATGTAATGACTGGAATTGTTTAACTTCCCTCGTAATATGAAATATATATAAAATAACTTTTGGGGAGTTTGTCGAACTTCGACCAGTGTTTGGGGTCGTGAATTGTGTGAACATGATTTCGGGGTCGTACGTGATAAAAGTTGGGAAGTCCTGACTGAGTTCATATGACGGAGGGGGCGCAAAGGACAGTCCCCCATACAATTACTCGAGAAACGGTGTTTATAATACTGGCGAAGACAGCCCGGTATGTTGTACTGTATACATATGTATGGTAAGTCATGTTCTTAGAAATTCTAAGAAACTTCAGAAGATACGTGAATTCAACAATCAACATCCTTTGGACATCAGTATATAGAACAACACAAAAAAAAACCCTGGAGACAGGAAGTCTCCTTGGGATATCCTCCGTAAATGACTTATCAAATAATTCATAATCTTGCTTACCTAATTTGATACCCAATTACAAAATTTAACATGTGTTTGTATGTAATATCCACGGATAATTTACATTTTAGTATGAAGTAAAATAAATCAAAAAATCTGTGATGTAAATTAATATATACACACGTTTAGTTTAAACACTTTTCACTCGTGTAGCGTCAAGCCGTTTTTTACCGCTGAATCGCGGTGGCTAAGCTTAAAACCAATTTTAGACGTTTACATATTAATCGACAACGATTGGATGGAATTTAAACAAAAAAAAAATTCAAAATCGTGTCGCTGAATAGTGACCAATAATGATGTCGGGCTCGAAACAGGTCTCGAAACCTATTCTTCCTGGTCTCCGTCTCGCCCATGGTGGTCTCGATTACATCACTGGTGATTAATAGTACATTCGATACATTTTCAAAACCGATTGTTGCTGATTAAAATGTGTAAACGATTCTAATCGGTGACACAATTCAGCGGTAAAAGTCGTTAAATAACGGTTGTGCGATATAGGCTTAACATGGAAACATTATCGATCAAATGAAAACTCATCAGATTCCTACTGTTTAGTTATAAAGAGTCAATAAAAGTAAGTTTTCTGATGCAGATACGTGCTTTTTTGTTGTCTCAGTAACTCCACACTTTTATGCTATATGTACGAAATTTGAGAATATATGAAAGTTTATTATATGATATCAGAGCCTAGCCTAAGTTAGGGTTAGACTATTTAGGCTTAGACTACCTTAGGCTAGTCATCCTACTGGACCGATTCTAGTTAAAAATGTCAGAGGTAAAAATGTCATAGGTTATAATGTCATTGGTCATAATGCCAGAGGATAAAAATGCCATAAGGTAAAACTGCCATAATAAATAATAATAAAAAAAAAATCTGTAAATATCTCCCCTTAATGGCATGGCATTTTTACCTATGACAATATTACCTCTGCCATATTTTTTACCACACATGACTGGATAAGTCAAATGGCGAAGAATTGTTATGTTAATTATGAAGGCCCCCAAACCCTTGTCAACGCTATCAATTGTTGTTCCGTTAATTAGTTAACATGACCATAAATAGTGTAAACTTCTTGTCCTAAGGCTATACAAACTGTTAACTTTAACTTAACATGCAGTATCTTGGTAACTTTGGTTTTGTTTCCATCCGAATTTTTCATTCTAACGAAGGTCAAGCTTGTTACTCCACCTAATATCTACGGCTTAACATAGAATCTGAGCCACGACCCACCACGCGTCTTGGCTCGCGCCGCCTACCGTCGCCGGAAATTGTAAACGTGACCAGTGGGTTCGTAGTCAGCTACGCTAACCATTACCCTACCGAGGGGCGTGCCTCTCATTTACAGTAGATGTAATTGCAGGAGAATTTTCATCCTTCGCTATTGAAATTAATCAGTAAAAAAAACTCGTAACAATATTCCATACCACATCCTTCAATAGCGAATTCCTTTCGCGGGTCAACAGAAGGGATCAGGTTGCGGGCAGTTGTCGCAACACCACTTGCCAACGATCAGTGAAGTTAAGCGACACCGAGTCTGGGTTGTAGTTGGATGGGGACCGTCCTAGGTGTCCAGTTGATGTAGCGATCCGTGGTTTGGATTTGCCTTATAAAATCTGGACATGTTCACATTTTCAATTGTGGATGGCGACACTGAACTTAATATAAATAACGAAATTAGATTAACTTAATCTAACCTCACCTTTTTCGTTATAATTAATAGGTTTAAATGAAAAATAAGTTTGTAACTAAGGCGAAACTGATAATAACGCTAGCTGCACGCTATCTGTGTATATCCTGAAGATTGTCGCGAAGACATATAAGGTAGCCAAGAGCCTACACCTTTCCCCGTAAGCAAAACTGGTGCAGTTTACCAGATGACCTTTGAAAACACTACTACGAGGATTCAAGATTGGTACCAGGACTCATTGCTCCTCTATGTTACTCTATATATTTTTATTCAATAAGTCTTTAAGTGTTAATGTCTTTGTCTGACGTCAAGATGGCGTTAGTGTTTTACAGATTTTGAATTATTTTAAACTAAAATAATACATTCTTTTCGACTGAAACTTTTATCCGGTGTTGATAAATTACTTTAATCCTAAAGCTACGCAAAAATAGACCATTATCACGCACTTGAGATCCGTCGTGGTCATATCACAACACCGCTTCCCGTAGATCAGCGGAGTTAAACGACATTGGATTTGGGTAGTAGCTGGAGGGGGAGAGGGAGAGTGGAGTCATCCTCTGCATTCGGATTATGTAGGGGACCCATGATTCGGATCCCACGTAAAGCTGTAGGTCCCCTGCATGACAAGACCTTTGCTGTTAATGCACTTATTTTTCAAGTAAAACAAAAGAATACCAATGGACCCAAATACGCGCCTTGTAGCATTACCTTGACTTTTATGGTTAACATTTTCAAATCGAAACAAAAATACCGGAGAACGATCCACACCGGGACATTAAAAACCCGAAATAAAATTATCAAATGTTAATGAATAATTTAAAACATTATTAACAAGTATTTTCTAATGTAATTTCCTAATATATATATATATATATATAAGAATTAAATAAAATGAACACCCACCCAACCATATATTTACAATAACTCAGTACAAATATAATTTCAAGGAATAGCTAAAAATGAATTAAAATAAACTCAATGAGTCAAGACGAAAAATGACTCATATTTTGGATCGAAAACCAAAATATGTAATTACAATATCCGGTTTTTGACTCACCGTAATTGCATTCAATTCTGCTTTTCCAGACGTTTACCAAACAATTGGGAAATGAATCCCTAGTATTAGTAGTAGTATCAGTATTAGTAGCAATATTATTATTAATATTATTAATTATTATTATGAAAATGAACTGTTAAACTTGCCGAACCTTTTCGTTCTATGGGCGCCATTGAAATGAGAGAAAATTAATATTTTTAAAATTTATTTTAACTTTTGTTAATAATGAGTACATTTTGAATAGGAGAAATTTAATTTATTTAATTTAACAGCTATTTAACAGATATTTAACAGTTATTTATTTTAACAGGTTTGAACATAATAAAAAAAAAAACAAAATTTAAAAAATTTGACGATTTATTACATTACATTGTCATTATTATTGGTCTAACCTAACCTAACCTAACCAAGCTTAACCTAGCTTAATATAGCCTGACCTAACCTAACCTCGTTGGTGCCCATGCAACGGAAAAGCCCCAAATTGCCTTATATATTGCTTAAATTAAAATACCCTATTCCAAAATACATACTGCTCAATATATATATATATATATATATATATATATATACACTGTCTGTGTGTGTGTATATATATATATGATACACACAGACCGTACATGGAACAAGGAACTTTTCTGGGAAAATTAAATCCACTATAGTCCGAATAAGTAATGGTAAATGACAAACACTATAGTTTTTTCTTTTCATGATGTTAGCCCGACGTGGGCAACGGGTCATTCGCAAAGAGGCCCCAAAAATATAGCTTCCCTCACCAGCTATCTGCAAAGCAGAGTGGACGCTCAGTTTTACCAGTTGAGGTTTAAGTTTATATTTTTAGCTAAAAATACAATAGTTACCCCTTTTTCTTTGATGTATTCAATCCGACGCGAATGCAACGAATCTTTTGCTTATATTGAGGTTCTGGATAACCTTTAGGTCCTGTCCCAAAACTGGATTCTATCTGTTTTGCAGATAGCTGGTGAGGGAAGCTCTATTTTTGTCTGTGTGCATCATGAAAAAACCTCAGGGGACCATCCTGAGTTCAATCCCATATATATATATATATATAATATATATAATATATATATATATATATATCATACAAGCTTTGGCTAATACAAATCAGTCTGTATCTCTTCGCGGAATGCATTGAATAAAGTCATCTGATTCATATCAGGTGTTAAAACCAACCGAGAAAAGCAAACATCCTTCTCTCAAATTCGTATAAACTAAAGAAGCGAAATGATCTGTACAATTTGAATTATATCGAATCATATCAAATATCCAAGTTAATCCAATGAGTGTACGACCTGATAACTATATAAGTATATATATATAGTAATTTCTAAAACCTAACTTTACTTTGAAAATATCAGGTTATACCTATCAT